>OZ035838.1:36201613-36369113 GCA_964034765.1 Knipowitschia caucasica | reverse complement strand
ATACTCTCAACCACACAGCCCAGACCTGGTTCCTCCACTACACAACAAAACAATCGGGGTAATCACTTCAAATACTTAAACTCACGGTTGAATATGTCAAAGTTATTCATAAACGCTCCCAACAATGACTTCACATTCTAGCTCTGTCTTTGTCTCTGCCCTTTGCCTCTGCTACAGTCACACCTCATCCTGACAAACAGCAACGCAAAGCATAAAGCCGACACCAGGGGGCGCTCTCACCTGTCCGTCTGTGGAGATGGTCCCTCCGCAGTCGCTCAGCAGCTCCGACATGTCGTAGTAGCTGCTGAACTCCCACAGACAGGCCTCCAGGTTCAGGTTCCTGTAGAAGCGGAGCGTGGCCTCCCCCCGCAGAGCCGCGCTGTACTGGTAGGGGGCGCTGTCTCCCATCACCTCGGCCTTCCTGGTGTCTGCAGTGATGAAGCCGTAGCGGGTGGAGACCTCGGAGTGGTCCAGCAGGTTGGAGCAGCGGTGGTTCCCGACGCGGGTCCCGTCCGGACTCAGGGTCAGCTCGAAGTTGGAGAGAGGCCGAGTGGAGACGACCGGGAGCATGCCTGAGAAAACAGGTTTGGTACGAAGACACGCAGTCACACGGCAGCGGAGTACAACAAGTCACCGCTCATCTAAACAGACTTCAGCTTTATCTGCTTTACTCTTGTATTTATTGTATATTAACAGATGTTATTTTTACTCTTATTTTCAGATTGTTACTTTAATTTTATTTTTTATTCTGAACTACTATGCCAGCTACTGTGACAATGCAATTTCCCTTCCCCTGGATCAATAAATGCTAAGTCTTAGTCTAATCTAGTCCAGTTTCCACCGGCTCGACTCGACTCGGCTCTACCCGGTTTGCTGGCGTTTCCACCAGCTCTATTTTGCCGCTACCCGGTATTGCATTAACAGCTTGGCCCTGGTTCTAGCCGAGTAGATAAAAACAATCTGACATCGGCGAACGTCAGTTGTGATTGGTCAGATGCGCTGTCAAAAGTTAACAATCTCTGAGGTTTTCGGACTTATCTGTTAACGTTTTCATGACAAAAAAGCTGTTTTAATGCGTCAAAAAGCGATCACGGTAAACCCGGAAGTAACTATCAACATTAGTAGAACATTTTAGGAACATTTTCAGAGGATCTGATGGATTTAGGTTATATTCGGGTCACTCACTGCTGATGTTCTCTTGGTTCACTTTTCATGTAGTTCCAGAGCCGTGTGGAGGCTTGATTTGGACGCTCCGTGAAAACAAACAACTGAGCATGAGCGGCTACGAGCATGAGCGCCGATGATTGACAGCCCTTGGCATCACTTGATTGGTTAAACTGGACAGTATCGTGGATTTTGAGCTATAGCTAAGAGAATTTATATTTCATTAAATTACTTATTTTATATCAATATTTTAAGGCCAGGAGGTGAATATAGTACAATTCTTAGCATTTGTAATTCATTTAGAGTTCCAGACTATCACTGTCTGTGATAGTGACTCTCAAGTGGATGCAAGATACGGCCATCGGGTAACACCAGCCAACACCGGGCGACACCAGGCGACACCAGGCGACACCGGCCGACACCGGCCGACACCAGGCGACACCAGGCGACACCAGCCAACACCAGCCAACACCAGCCAACACCAGCTAATACCAGCTAATACCAGCTAATACCAGCTAATACCAGCCAACACCAGCCAACACCAGCCAACACCAGGCAACACCAGCCAACACCAGCCAACACCAGCCAACACCAGCCAACACCAGCCAACACCAGCCAACACCAGGCAACACCAGGCAACACCAGCCAACACCAGCCAACACCAGCCAACACCAGCCAACACCAGCCAACACCAGCCAACACCAGCCAACACCAGCCAACACCAGCTAATACCAGCTAATACCAGCTAATACCAGCTAATACCAGCCAACACCAGCCAACACCAGCCAACACCAGCCAACACCAGCCAACACCAGCTAATACCAGCTAATACCAGCCAACACCAGGCAACACCAGCCAACACCAGCTAATACCAGCCAACACCAGCTAATACCAGCCAACACCAGCTAATACCAGCCAACACCAGCCAACACCAGCCAATACCAGCTAATACCAGCCAACACCAGCCAACACCAGCCAACACCGGCTAATACCAGCCAACACCAGCCAACACCAGCTAATACCAGCCAACACCAGCCAACACCAGCCAACTCCAGCCAACACCAGCCCTCCATCCATCCATCCATTTTCTTCCCCTTAATCCATTTCTGGGTCGGGGGGTGGCAGTCAGAGCTGCACCCAGTCACAGAGCATCAGCCCCTCACTGATCCTCCTGCAGGTGGTGAGTCCACAGGAGCTGAGATCTTTCAGTGGGGGCTTCAGGCAAAGTGGGGTTAAGTGTCTTGCCCAAGGACACAACGACAGCAGTCATCAGTGGGAGTCGTGAAGTAGGTCTTGAGGTGGGCTCGAACCCACGACCTTCAGGCTCAAAGGCCAATGCTCTACCAACTGAGCAACTGTCGCCCCAACACCAGCCAACACCAGGTAACACCAGGTAACACCAGCTAACACCAGCCAACACCTGGTAACACCAGGTAACACCAGCCAACACCTGGTAACACCAGGTAACACCAGGTAACACCAGCCAACACCTGGTAACACCAGGTAACACCAGCTAACACCAGCTAACACCAGCTAACACCAGCTAACACCAGCCAACACCTGGTAACACCTGGTAACACTGGGAGAGATGGATGCCTGGACCCTGCCTCGACTGCTCGTGCTGAGAGTGTGATTATAAGAATATAAAGAAATAAATGTGTCTGTACTTCATTGAAAGTCTCTGAATCTCGTCTTGAGAAGTGTGTGTCGTGGCCAGCAGGGGGCGCTGCTCACCGTCGATGTGAGCCATGGTGATGGTCAGTTTGATGAGGTTGGGGTGGTCCAGGTCCTCTGCTCCCGTGTACCTGAGGCGGGCGGAGAAGGGTTCTGCGCCCACGGATCCGGGAACCCGAGACTGGCACATCCCTGAGGGCACAGAGGTCCTGGACTCAGTCTGGTTTGAACGAGTCCGATTTATTTAGATATAATCTGGAACTACAAGGTCCATTCATGTTCCCCCAGTCCCCCCCGACCTTCCACTCTGCTGATGGCAACCACAGCACCTCCCCCCCGTCTCTCCTCTCCCCTCCCCCTCTCACCTTCGTCCCTGCTGATAGTGACCACAGAACCTTCCTCTCTCCTCCCCTCTCTCCCCTTCCCTCCCCCTCTGACCTTCCTCCCTGCTGATAGTGACCACAGCACCTCCCTCCCCTCTCTCCCCTCCCCTCCCCCTCTCACCTTCCTCCCTGCTGATAGTGACCACAGCACCTCCCTCTCTCCTCTCCCCTCCCCCTCTCACCCTCCTCCCTGCTGATGGCAACCACAACACCTCCCTCTCTCCCCTCCCCTCCCCCTCTCACCTTCCTCCCTGCTGATAGTGACCACAGCACCTCCCTCTCTCCCCTCCCCTCCCCCTCTCACCTTCCTCCCTGCTGATAGTGACCACAGCACCTCCCTCCCTTCTCTCCTCTCCCCTCCCCCTCTCACCTTCCTCCCTGCTGATAGTGACCACAGCACCTCCCTCTCTCCCCTCCCCTCCCCCTCTCACCTTCCTCCCTGCTGATAGTGACCACAGCACCTCCCTCCCTTCTCTCCTCTCTCCCCTCCCCCTATCACCCTCCTCCCTGCTGATGGCAACCACAGCACCTCCCTCCCTTCTCTCCTCTCCCCTCCCCCTCTCACCTTCCTCCCTGCTGATAGTGACCACAGCACTGGTCAGCTCCAGCCCCTCCTGTCCGTCCTGGTTGACTGCCCGAGCCGCGCACTGGACCCGCGATCCCGCCTGGAAGTAGACCGAGTCCAGGGTGAGCAGCTTGGACGAGGTGAAGAAGGTGTTGAAGTCCACCTCCCCCATGGGACTGGTGACGCCGTCCGGGCCAGAGGGGGCGCTCACGAGCCAGCGGTAGCGGGTCAGCGTGTTGTTGATGCTCTCGCTGGAGCAGATGGAGCCGGTCCGGTCGAAGTCGGGGTATTTGGGATTACAGGCCTGCGGAGACCAGAGGGACCATCAATTCAATCCAATTAGATTTTTTTGTGTATAGCCGTAAATCACAACAGTAGGACTTTACAAAACTGTCAATTCACCAACACAGATTTTCATGTCAAGTCATCATCAGAGGGTCCTAATCTGTCAAAGGGCATTCATAAAACATGCTCTTTTCCAATACTTCTTTAACTGATAACAGAGTATTCTTTATTTAGTAATAATTAGTTTTAAAGCCCCTACATCATGTTATTGTTTTCATTTCGATGTCCCGCGTGAAGTCTGCAAAATCTAAAGACAGCGAGATGTGGACTGATTTTTTTCACAATGTTTTACTTTTACAAGACTTTTTTCTGTTGGGTCAAATTGCATATACTTTTATCGGGAAAAGTTAGGTACCCCAGCTTTAAGTTTTCATGTCCTTTATGCCTTGAAAGCGAATCACAACAATAGGGTAATTAGACTTTCATATGTTGTGTAATGAATGGTGTGTCTTTCCCATTAAAACGAATAGATGTTTTTACTCATGCAGAGCTGCCGCCGGTGGCCCCTCCCTCAGGAAAATTGGATAAAACATGCTTTCATCTTTCGGCAGACTTTAGAAATCCCCACGGCTAAACGGATGGGATTCAAAATAATTCGCTCTCTGCAGCATTGACACATAACTGGGACTTAGCGTTGGGCCGAGAGCCGGGATCTGAACTCGCCCCATAAACCATTTTAAAGCTCATCCTCAGTGTTACAGAACCCACAGTTTTCTCAAAGTTCAGATTCTGTGCAGATTTTAGAGTCTGTCGTCCTGAACTTTTTATCTTTTTAAATCATTGGTTTTGTAACTATCCACAAGTTTATGCAACAACCTCTGCACACGCTCAGATCAGAGCGGGCACCGCAGACTGCGCCTGCTCTGATTGGTCAGAAGCATAGACTGTCAATATTATTGGACGTAGTGACTCTTATCCCTTACGACGTTTTCAAAATGGCCGCGAGAAGCCTCTCCCGCAGGAAAATAGTGCGCATGCATTATCCGTCACGAGCCTGACACATGCCGTTCATTTAACGAGTGCATTAAAAAGTCCTCAGTCTAAACAGAAAACTCCCCTCAACATGGACAACATCTGGAACAAAGCGTTGAGCCAAGAGCGACTTTTGGACCAGGAAGTAAAGCTATTTTTAAGAGGAAAAAAGCGTCATAAGAACTTATTGGATAATTCTGTTAGGCTGACAGAGCCTTCAGACCAATCAGAGCAGAGGAACATGGAGCCTTCTGATCAGTGGGGGCGGGTCCCGGCTCAATCTGACTCCTTGCCTGTGGGGGTGTACCCGGAAACAGAATTATCCAATAAGTTCTTATGACGCTTTTTTCCTCTGAAAAATAGCTTTACTTCCTGGTCCAAAAGTCGCTCTTGGCTCAACGCTTTGTTCCAGATGTTGTCCATGTTGAGGGGAGTTTTCTGTTTAGACTGAGGACTTTTTAATGCACTCGTTAAATGAACGGCATGTGTCAGGCTCGTAACGGATAATGCATGCGCACCATTTTCCTGCGGGAGAGGCTGCTCGCGGCCATTTTGAAAGCTTCATAGAAAACCCCAACAAATGATCAAAGTGGTAGAGTTGCCGTCACAATTCTTCTACAGCACCTGAGGATTTTGGCTGCTACACCAACAGTGGCCTCAGAGCACATGCTAGAAGCTAAAGCTGGTAATATCCTACACATGCTCTAATGTATAGAACTGAGGAATTTCATATTTTTATCTTTCTTTTTGATGTACTGTGATTATTTATGATTTTAATGCCATCGTATTTTGTTTAGTGGCCTTGTGTATGAATTGTGCTTTACAGATGAACTTGCCTTGCCTTGCCTTACATGGGTTTTCAATTGTATCACAGCTAATCCCGACGGCACCAAGTGTTAGCAAGACAACTGTGCTGATCCTGATACGGTGAATATGAGGCAATATTTCCACATCCAAAAGGTGATTTATAAAAACCAGAGACTGAAGGACTTTATGGGCTTTATAGACTATTATGGACTTTACAATGGTACTACCCAAACAGATACAATACCCATGTACCCAGACACACATTCACACAGGGGATTATAATGGATCCACAGCCCCACAGACATAGATGCAGGTGTAAAGAGGTCGTACGGTGACACAGATGACGGGGTACCCGGCGGTGGGGCTGGGGTCTCCGGAGCGCTGCATGTGGTCGTACTGCTGCAGGGACACCACTCTGGGCACGGAGGGGAAGGTCACGTCTGCCATACTGTCCGTCTCCTCGATGTAGATGATGGCTTTACTCAGCTGCGGCACAAACAGGAAGTCACCAACAAGCTCTGACCAAACAAACAGATCATAACAACACTGAAATATCATCGAGTCATGTCCAAACTTATGAGTAACAGGACCGCTTTAGTTCCCCAGACCTGTCCTGGAGCCGTCAGCAGGGATTGTGAGTCTGTTTTGACAGGATTGGGCGGTTCTGGGCTTCGACATGGGGTAAAATGTCCAGATTGATTCACAATAGAGCAGGGGTGTCCAACCTTATCCATGAGAGAGATACTTTATTCGGGACAAAAGAGGGAGAGAGCTATTCCTGGTGCTCTACAATGGATTAAAGAGAAACTAAACACCAGTGCCCAGCCTTACTCCGCCCACATGAACATTTGAACATTCGCTCTAAAAAGGGAGAAGGACCAGGGGACAAGAAGTGGGACGTGGTCTCCTACACAAAGTAATCAGACCGTTACTGCTGCTTAAAGCAATAGTTTAATAATAATGCATCGGTTTTATACAGCGCTTTTTTGGACTCTCAAAGACGCTTCACATGTGTCATTATTCATTCACTCCAAACACAGTGGTGATAAACTACTACTGTAGCCACAGCTGCCCTGGGGCACACTGACAGAAGCGAGGCAACCAGTCTGTGTCATCAGCCCCTCCCACCACCACCAACCATTCACACACACACCAGACTCATTCTAGGCAATGGGGGTGAAGTGTCTTGCCTAAGGACACAACGGCAGTTTGGCACTTTACAGCCGCCCCACTGTGGCTGGTATTCCCAGAGGTTAAGGGTCTTGCCCAAGGACACAACGACAGCAGACAGTGGGAGTCGATGGTGAACGTGTTGAGGTGGACTCGAACCCACGACCTTCTGGCTCAAAGGCCAATGCTCTACCAACTGAGCCACTGTCGCCCATACAGTTTACACACCCTTGTTTACACACTGAGATGACTGTAGCTAGACACCTGAAACATCACCTGTGAGGTTTCCCAGTTTCACTAAAAGAAAGGTCTCTGCTGATTTTGGAAATAACAATTTGACCTTTGTCCATTCCCAACGTCACATTTAAAGTCATTGAAACATGTTCTGCAGCCGAGGGAGTAGCTTCTTCCTTTGAATATGACGTTAATGAAGCACCTTAGTCTCTGCCACCATGTTCTCGTCCGGCCTCAGGTGCACCGTGAAGGCCTCTCTCATCTCTCTCACGCCGTCGTACAGGATCTCCACCTCCACATGATGCACCGTCTCTCCATCTTTGAAGACGATTTCTACAAAAGACACAAAACACAGCTCATGTGGGACTCTGTCTTATCATGTCCTGCACACACAGCGGCGGGAAACTACAGCTGGAGCCATAGATGCCTTGGGGCAGACTCAAACGTGCACGACCTTTCAAAAACAGGGCTGTCAAACTCATGGGTCAGGGGCTGAAGAATAATACAAATATCTGGTCAGGGGCCGTAAGAATAGAAGGGATTTCCTTTCTTATAATAGTTTTTTACATGATGAAGAATAGAACTGAATATAAAATAATATAACTTTTTTGTCTGTTCAATCGAGCAGAGATTTGTCTTTCAACACAGCACATTTTCATTCATTAAAACACACTTCAAATACATTTAGCAAAGACACAACAGTTCATAATATATGCAGTGCTACTGTTGTTTTGACCCAATTAATTTAAAACCATGACTGAGTTTAAGATATTCACGAGTTAAGTCCCGACTGAAATGGAAACCGGTTTGTACCCATTTGTAAAAGTGTAAATATGAAATAGGTAAGTTTTTAGGATAATATTCTAAATGTGAAAGTAGAGAAAGGCCCAAGAGTTGAAAATTAGCAAAAGCCATAAACTATTTTTGCATCGCGTCAGTTATTCAAATGAATGAATAAATACATAAATAAATAAGACTTTTACGTGACATGAGTTTCACTATTATTTTCTGGTTGATTTTCTGAAATATTTTTTTATTTTTTATTAATTGAATGTTTAGATAGAACCAAAATTGGACAAAAATATAGAGTTTTGCACATGTTTTATTTAACAATTTCACCTGTAATGATGTGATGGGTTAAAACATTCAGAATACATCAAATGTGGTTGTTTTCCGGAGAAAATGAGATGATGTATAACATGCCATGGTTGCCCATTACCATCAATGCTGCAAGTGAACAATAATAATTGTGGCTTTTAGGGGCCACTAAACATTGGTTTGAGGCCGGTTTTGGCCCATGAGCCTGAGTTTGACCCGTTTGGTCTATAAGTAACATAAGTAAGTGGGTCAGTAAGTAATGTTTATTTATATAGCGCCTTTCAATAGACCAGAGTCACAAAGCGCTTTACAATTGTGAGCATTTGTCTCTCACTCCACACAGAGAGACAAACCGGAGCACCTGGAGGAAACCTACGCAGACACGCTGAGTATGTAAAAGACAAGGTTAGATAAAAGTTAGCCTCCATGTGTGTCTCACCCTGGGACACCGGGTTGTAGTCCTCTCCGGAGGTGGCAGACCCGTCCTTGGTGTGGACCCGGACCACGGAGACTTTGGAGGTGTCCCCGAGGCGCTGGACCGAGACCCTGACCGTGGACCGCTGCCCGCTCTGCGCCGGCTCCATCACACTGAACTTACTCTGACCAAAGCGGATCACGGACTCTGAGGAAAACACGCTTTATCAAAACTGATCTGAACCGGAGAAAAACATAAACATCAAAGTCAACGTTTAGTTTATTGTGGACCTCTGCTTAAAAAATACAATATGTAAGATTTGCATGTCCAGTCATCATTAAAGGGCCCTAATCTGTCATCATTAAAGGGTCCTAATCTGTCATCATTAAAGGGTCCTAATCTGTCATCATTAAAGGGCCCTAATCTGTCATCATTAAAGTGCCCTAATCTGTCATCATTAAAGGGCCCTAATCTGTCATCATTAAAGTGCCATAATCTGTCATCATTAAAGGGTCCTAATCTGTCATCATTAAAGGGCCCTAATCTGTCATCATTAAAGGGTCCTAATCTGTCATCATTAAAGGGTCCTAATCTGTCATCATTAAAGGGCCCTAATCTGTCATCATTAAAGTGCCCTAATCTGTCATCATTAAAGGGCCCTAATCTGTCATCATTAAAGTGCCCTAATCTGTCATCATTAAAGGGCCCTAATCTGTCATCATTAAAGGGCCCTATCTGTCATCATTAAAGGGCCCTCATCTGTCATCATTAAAGGGCCCTAATCTGTCATAATAATAAACTGCTCTTTTCCAATACTTCTTTAACTGATAACAGTAGTTCAGAGATATTTGAATGTCTACATTATTTTTACAGCCCTTGAAGCCTAGTGTACACTCGCACGCCGCTGGTTACGGTTGCGGTTACGTTGGACGCAGCCACAGAGGCTCGTCCACTCGTGTATTCCCCTTACGTAGTTTTGAAGAGAATGTTGTAATCCCACACCCAACCACATGATGGCGAACTCACAGGAGTTTAGAAACCAAAGCAGTCCCATTTACACTGCTTCTCTTCAGAACAAAAACAACAGTGAAGCTGTTTGAGATCATTACTGTTTCTACTGTAGGTTTATGTGACCGTTCTATGGACTCATCGTTTCAGCTCATTTAACTGTGATGCTGTGAATAAAGGCTTAGTTCTTGTTGGAAACAAAACACAAGCAGCAAAACAAGTGTTAAATATCTGAGACAAACATGACCTCTTTACAAGAGCAGGAGGAATGCAAAGGACGCAATAAGCTACAAGTGCAGATTCAAAGATGGGAACAGTGCAAAAGTAACGACTGTACAGTTTATAAATTAGATATTCAATAGAACTGAACAGTCCACAGTCTCCGTGTGTATCAGGCTCTGAGCCATGAGCCCAAACTGCTTTTCCTTCGGTTCCTTCGAAGCACGAGGTTTGCTCCATAGTGCCTCGTCCATGCTCCTCTGCAGCCGCCAATACACACACACGGACCAAGCTCCAGCGGAGCTTCTGTGAGGCGCCAGCTGCGTAGTTAGACATTTTCAAGGGTGCGCGGCAGGCTACGCAAGGGCCTTGTGGTGATCCTTGCGTTGACCAAGTGATGTCACGTCACCACCGTAAGCTCCGCGCCGTGCGACTATACACTGGGCTTGAATCTTGTTATTGTTTTCATTACGATGTTACATTATGATGTGGTTATAGATTTGTTGTTGACAAAACTCTTGTCTATTCAGCTGTTATGGTCCCAGCTGGATTCGTCTGCATATCTGGCAACCTGAGTCAGGGAGAGTGGGAGAGGCTGCAGTACCACCTTTGGCCACATTTTTAAACACTGCTCCTTTAATGGGGAAAACCCTCTGAAGTAAATGTAAATATGCACTTTATTTATCCTTGTAGAAGTTTGTCCTCTGCATTTGACCCTGGTGCCCGTAAGGCGTACGTCAGGAGCAGTGGTCGCCGTAGTAACAGCGCCCGGGACTCATCTCCAGATGTTGGTACTCGGTTTGGTCAGGACCAGAGCTGGAGGATCTATCAAAGCCCTGTAATGATCTTGCACCTGTTGTTGTCTTATTTCAGTACTTTTCTGGTCCACACTGGGGACTTGTGCATCTGTTCCAAAGTGGTTTTACTGCAAATGGCAAATCACTTAGATCTGAATCTTCCTTTTACACATGTATTCTCTGGGTGTGAATGCATGAGGCTCCACACTCACTGTCTGAACCGTCCTGAATCTTGACCAGGGTCTCGTTCTGAGGACCCACAGAGGCCCCGTAGGGAGAGGGGCTCCTGGGGCTGCCCAAGACCAGCCTCAGCTCCTCATCCTCCTCGTACTCTGTGTCATCCATGATCTCCAGCACACAGGCCTTCTCCCGCTCTCCTGCAGGGGGCGCACACAAACACAAAGAGTTACACACAGGCCTTCTGCCGCTCTCCTGCAGGGGGCGCACACAAACACAAAGAGTTACACACAGGCCTTCTCTCGGTCTCCTGCAGGGGGCGCACACAAACACAAAGAGTTACACACAGGCCTTCTCCCGCTCTCCTGCAGGGGGCGCACACAAACACAAAGAGTTACACACAGGCCTTCTCCCGCTCTCCTGCAGGGGGCGCACACAAACACAAAGAGTTACACACAGGCCTTCTCCCGCTCTCCTGCAGGGGGCGCACACAAACACAAAGAGTTACACACAGGCCTTCTCCCGCTCTCCTGCAGGGGGCGCACACAAACACAAAGAGTTACACACAGGCCTTCTCCCGCTCTCCTGCAGGGGGCGCACACAAACACAAAGAGTTACACACAGGCCTTCTCCCGCTCTCCTGCAGGGGGCGCACACAAACACAAAGAGTTACACACAGGCCTTCTGCCGCTCTCCTGCAGGGGGCGCACACAAACACAAAGAGTTACACACAGGCCTTCTCCCGCTCTCCTGCAGGGGGCGCACACAAACACAAAGAGTTACACACAGGCCTTCTCCCGCTCTCCTGCAGGGGGCGCACACAAACACAAAGAGTTACACACAGGCCTTCTCTCGGTCTCCTGCAGGGGGCGCACACAAACACAAAGAGTTACACACAGGCCTTCTCCCGCTCTCCTGCAGGGGGCGCACACAAACACAAAGAGTTACACACAGGCCTTCTCTCAGTCTCCTGCAGGGGGCGCACACAGACACACACAGTTACACACAGTTACACACAGGCCTTCTCTCGCTCTCCTGCAGGGGGCGCACACAGACACACACAGTTACACACAGTTACACACACAGTTACACACAGTTACACACAGGCCTTCTCTCGCTCTCCTGCAGGGGGCGCACACAAACACAAAGAGTTACACACAGGCCTTCTCCCGCTCTCCTGCAGGGGGCGCACACAAACACAAAGAGTTACACACAGGCCTTCTCTCGCTCTCCTGCAGGGGGCGCACACAAACACAAAGAGTTACACACAGGCCTTCTCCCGCTCTCCTGCAGGGGGCGCACACAAACACAAAGAGTTACACACAGGCCTTCTCCTGCAGGGGGCGCACACAAACACAAAGAGTTACACACAGGCCTTCTCTCGGTCTCCTGCAGGGGGCGCACACAGACACACACAGTTACACACAGTTACACACAGACACACACAGTCACACACAGTTACAGACAGTTACACACAGACACACACAGTTACACACAGTTACACACAGGCCTTCTCTCGCTCTCCTGCAGGGAGCGCACACAGACACACACAGTTACACACAGTTACACACAGTTACACACAGGCCTTCTCTCGCTCTCCTGCAGGGGGCGCACACAGACACACACAGTTACACACAGTTACACACAGACACACACAGTTACACACAGTTACACACAGGCCTTCTCTCGCTCTCCTGCAGGGGGCGCACACAGACACACAGTTACACACAGTTACACACAGACACACACAGTTACACACAGTTACACACAGTTACACACAGGCCTTCTCTCGCTCTCCTGCAGGGGGCGCACACAGACACACAGTTACACACAGTTACACACAGAGCAGAAATGGGCTAATAAAGGGGTTGAAAATGAATGAATGAACAAACTCCCTGATTGTATACTTTGGAAACACACTCAATAACAGTTGGAAAAAAGTCAAATAAAAGCGAAAATGTCAATGTCAGTGAGAAAAAACACAGAAAACTCTCATATAAAATAAATACATTGATTGCTTTATAGCTGGGCTGTCAAACCGGTCCTAAAAAACACCGATTTCTGGAACCAATTTGACACCCCTGCTTTATGGGATGTAAGAAACAGGATGTAGAGAACAAGAGAAGATGTAGCAACTTATTGTCCAGCAAGTTCTTTATGCAAAAGATCAAGACCGCATCGTGCCTGATTTATATCCCCAAAAAAATTTACTTTTAAAAGACACTTTCTGCCGTGACCATGGATCTAGGATAATAACTGGATAGGGTATTACTGCTTGGAGCTGAAGGACCATGTGTTCGGGGGATTCTCGTGGTACTGCAGACTAAACCAGACTAAACCAGACTAAATTCACGTGGGCTACACAGACATTTAGAACTCAATGTAAACTGAAACAGCTCGACCTCAGCTGACAGTGAACCTGACAGAGAACCTGACAGAGAACCTGACAGAGAACCTGACAGAGAACCTGACAGAGAACCTGACAGAGAACCTGACAGAGAACCTACAGCTTTCATAAAGGTCGGACTTTGGGGGATTTTAGTGCCCCTTGTCGTCCTGAACTTTTTTTTCTTCTTAAATCCTTCGGTTTTCTTTAAATCCACACTTTACTGCAACAAACTCTGCTCGTCTGGCTCTCGCTCTAACTCTCGCTCTGATGAACTGCTCTGATTGGTCAGAGCCGAGCCCCTCTGTGCACGTGCATGAGAGCCACACACAAGTATTTGGCGCAATGCATCATGGGAGATCATCCACTGCGCAGAACCGGGAGGACCAGACGATGCCCAAATACAGGCGAGTTCCTATAGAGCTTTGCGAGTTCCAGGCAACTTCCGCTAATCTTTCGGCGCCCGTGTCGGCGCCCGTGCCGGCACCATGCGCCACTGGGCACATCCAATCATTTGAATACGGCGCCATCTTGGATCGCCGGGGCTTGGCTGTGACGGACAAAATGTGGTAATTATGAACAAAAGTAAGTATATAAAAAGTCTATCTTATCTTATCTTCCAGATCTAAGTCTAGCCCTCCCCCCCCTCTGGCCCTGGTGTGTGGCTGTATGAGGTGCAGAGTGTGTGGACCTCAGACCTGGCTGGAAGGTGATGACGGAGGCCTCGGTGTTGGGCCTCTCGGTGAAGTCCATCATGACCTGAGCCGAGCCCTGGCGGGTGTAGCAGCGCACACTGGAGCTGTGGCTGATGTCTCCACTGCGGACCACCCAGACAGACAGCCGCCCCGCGCTCTCCGACACCACGTGGACGGCATCACGGAACTGCATCTGCGGCACTGCAACACGTGTGAGCTTCAGCCGAGGTTTCATACGGCCCCGGGTCATCCACGACCAGAACACGTGGATAATGACGATAATAATAATAATAATAATAATAATAATAATGCATTGGTTTTATAATGTGGTATTGTCTTTGTAAATCCCTAACCTCAGTCCTGGGTCTACAGCCTCAGTCCTGGGTCTACAGCCTCAGTCCTGGGTCTACAGCCTCAGTCCTGGGTCTACAGCCTTAGTCCTGGGTCTACAGCCTCAGTCCTGGGTCTACAGCCTCTATCCTGGGTCTACAGCCTCAGTCCTGGGTCTACAGCCTCAGTCCTGGGTCTACAGCCTCTATCCTGGGTCTACAGCCTCAGTCCTGGGTCTACAGCCTCAGTCCTGGGTCTACAGCCTCTATCCTGGGTCTACAGCCTCAGTCCTGGGTCTACAGCCTCTATCCTGGGTCTACAGCCTCAGTCCTGGGTCTACAGCCTCAGTCCTGGGTCTACAGCCTCAGTCCTGGGTCTACAGCCTCAGTCCTGGGTCTACAGCCTCAGTCCTGGGTCTACAGCCTCTATCCTGGGTCTACAGCCTCAGTCCTGGGTCTACAGCCTCAGTCCTGGGTCTACAGCCTCAGTCCTGGGTCTACAGCCTCAGTCCTGGGTCTACAGCCTCAGTCCTGGGTCTACAGCCTCAGTCCTGGGTCTAAGCAGCCTCAGCCTCCCTGGGTCTACAGCCTCAGTCCTGGGTCTACAGCCTTAGTCCTGGGTCTACAGCCTCTATCCTGGGTCTACAGCCTCAGTCCTCGGTCTACAGCCTCAGTCCTGGATCTACAGCCTCAGTCCTGGGTCTACAGCCTCTATCCTGGGTCTACAGCCTCAGTCCTGGGTCTACAGCCTCAGTCCTGGGTCTACAGCCTCAGTCCTGGGTCTACAGCCTCAGTCCTGGGTCTACAGCCTCAGTCCTGGGTCTACAGCCTCTATCCTGGGTCTACAGCCTCAGTCCTGGGTCTACAGCCTCTATCCTGGGTCTACAGCCTCAGTCCTGGGTCTACAGCCTCTATCCTGGGTCTACAGCCTCAGTCCTGGGTCTACAGCCTCAGTCCTGGGTCTACAGCCTCTATCCTGGGTCTACAGCCTCAGTCCTGGGTCTACAGCCTCAGTCCTGTAAACGTAAACTCACAGTCTGAGATGGAGTCGTTGATGGTGACCGTGGACTTGCTCGGTTGTCCCAGAATGCCGTTCATGGGCATCCTCAGCACCAGCTCAAAGTTCTCTGGTCCCTCGAGCACCGGTTGGCCCATATCATCCAGGACCACCACCCGCACCCTCTGCATCATCACCCCCGGAGCAAAGTCCAGGCTGCGGCTGATCCCGACGTAGTCCTCTCCGGCTGTGGGACAGAATCAAAAACAGAACAAAACTAGGACATTTCTTTGACTTATGGTACAAAAAAGTGGGCGGCACGGTGGCGCGAGAAGGCCATGGATTCGATTCTATCTCTAGGACCTTTCTGTGTGGAGTTTGCATGTTCTCAACAAGGTGCTCCGCTCTGCAAAGAGGACTGTGGGCTGTGAGCTTCCTGTTCTGGAGGTTCTTTATCAATCCAGACTTTTAAACCAAGCTCTGAGAATAATCAATGACTCTTCTGGCCACCCTGGGAAAGCCAGCTTCTTCTTTCTGGCATCGTTCGCAGAGATGCAGGTCATCTCGACATGCTAACAGCTTCTTCCTACAAGCTGTTATCAGTTTGAACAGAGCACTTTAATGTTCTTGCACTTGTATTGATACTGTTTTAGTCGATCGATTTCACAGTGAAATGAATCTGAATCTGATCTGATCTTCCTGTGTCTGCTTAGGTTTCCTCTCGGTGCTACCACTAAAAACATTTACAATAGGTCAGGAAAACACAACACTACACAACCTGTGTCTTGGGATTTCCCACAAACAGCTCAGAATATTGTTTTTTAGAATCAACGGATCCAAATTAAACTATTAGTCAGACTACCTTCCAACAAAAACTTTGTTGCAATTCCGTTGCTGCATTTTCTGTGAACTTCTTTTTTAGTTGGTTCAGAGGCCATATTTTTTCTTTCTCTCGTCCTGGGTATTGACATGTAAACTGCATCCGGCAGAGTGGTGAGGCTGTGCGTGGGGTTTGATCGATCCGGCTAGCCCCTAAAAAGTGCGCACAATAAGCTGTTGGTACTTCCTCTGTGACTGGCGAGTGGTCGGCGCCATAAAACCGACTGGGCCCCTCGGGTCGGGGATTGTTTGGCCTCTTAAACTTTCTGTAAATAGTTCAAGATAAATCAAGAAGATAATTCCTGTTGGTGTGTATAATCAAAATATATAATAAAATTGAATCCATGTGTGTACCTCCAGTTAAAAACAATCTGCCTTGAGATTTGCATCAACATCCAGTAAGTGCAGTCACAATGCAGTGCGTACATTTTGGGGGAGTTAAATGGTTGTATCCAGTACAGTAAGAGACCGTGTGCGGCTGATGCTGTTTTGGATTGCTCGTCAACTGAGTCTTCCTCTCGATGGTGCAGTTTAGATTATTTATTGAAGAGGATGGATCAGGTACATGAAGATGATGATGGTTTGACACAGTGTGTGTGTAAATGTATAAGTATGTGTGTGCGGGTGCGTGTGTGGTTATCTGAAACAGAAAAACAATAAAATGTATATTAATAAACATGTAGGCAGGCTACATGTATGGTTACAAACAGATGTATAAACATGACCTGCAGTACCACCTACAATCCACTAGTGAGAGCTCTAAAACTACATGCGTAATGCTGTGTTCACACCGGGCGCCTCCGACGCCTCCAAAGCGTCAGGTTTACATTGAAAATACATTGAGGACGCGGGCCAACAACACCTTCTTTGCAATGTCTGAGCAAAAATTGGAATATCGATATTGAAAAATAAAATAGATATATTCATTGTTTTGGCAATATTACCCACTATTTTCAATGCAAATTGTAATTCAAGCAAAAATATATACAGTCAGACAACAAAACAATGGTTTGTAACTGTGTGATCACATGTCTTCGATCACACTGGCCTGTCCTCACCATATCTTTATCAGTCCTCATCAGCACACGTGAATTTACTCAGATAAGATCAGTGCTGCTGCTACAGTTTTTCTTACTTTAGGGTTAGGGTTAACAATATGGATGCTTATTTGGTATTGCTTTTCATGGTCTTCCAAAAGCACTTCACACAGTGTAGGCCGGGATTTGTACTATCATAAAAGCTATAGCTTTATATAAAATAAAATAGAATGTACAGTTTGTTATTTGTCGAGTGTTTGACCCATTGTATTTTCTTTTGGGCAGAAATGTATTCCATTGTGGAATTTCTGGAGGCGAAGGAGGTGGAGTTGGTGCCATCAGTATGGGTCACCAATGGTCATTGTGCGTGGCCCTCGGGTTTGAGGGGCACGGCACTAAGCCTTGCAGTTCGTACTGCGACCCTGTGGAGCCAACGTGGGAGCAGTACCGCGTGCGAGTACTATATACAACTGGTACATTCATCATCCTTTTTTCACTGTTCATGGTCAATTATAGTCACTGTCAGATAGATAAACAAACATCAGGCACTGTGACACAAGTTTATACCCCTTGGTGGTGAGTTTATAGCCACGTGTATAGGAGCTGTTTGTTTCCTCAGGGCCTGGACAACATGCTATCATCAATAGAAAAAATAATGAATAGGTTTATCAAGATATTTTGCAGAAAGACCTGAAACATTCACAACAGCATGGAATATGTTAGTGAATCCTTGTATTAAATAGCTGCTGATCCTTCTTTTTCAGCAATAAGTGCTTTCCTGTAGTTGCAGATTAGACGCTCACAACGATTAGGATGAATCTCCTCTTTACAAAACTGCTGCAGTTCAGAGAGATTCAAGCAGTGTACTTACTTATTCCTCCCTGTCCTGTGAATGTTTACATGTAAATGTTTGGGTGGTATTAGTTTTGTTGGAATAATACTTCAAAAAGTAATTCCTCTTTGCCTGTGTAAGCCAAATAAGTTAATGCAGTAGTATGTAGTGGGTGGAAAATATTTAGCTTTAGACATTTCCTCAGAGGACAGATTTGCTAGAGGTCAGGATGATATGAAGATAGGATCAAATACACTACACCCTTTACAGACCATCACTGACCAAAGACCATCTTTTTAATTTTAAATGCCCATTGTTACGTATCACCGAAGATTACATTTATATTGTAGACTTATTAGCACTCCTTCTCATGTTAGGAGTTTGCTTTCCTACTTTCTCCAAGTGAGTTTTACATCTCTAGCCTGTTGACTGCAAAACTGCTTATATTTTTTATTTATTTTTTGTAAAAAGAGAACTATGAAGAGGGCCGGAGGAAATTGAGGGAAGCCGAAATAACATCCGACCTCCAGTCAGATGTGGAGACTGAAAAGAACAAAAAACGTCGTCGCAAAGCAATGTAAATATCAAATTAAACTCTTCACTTTCTTGAATTTGAATTCTGATGGAGGAGGGGATCAATGTGACTCTGGGACAGAAACAATTTAGAAATAAACTTCAGAAAATTTACAAATAATGAATCTGTGAAATCTATCTATTTGCTCAAGTCCAAAAACAGTTCATATTGATTATTGTACTATTTGGACACATTTTGTGCTCTTGTGTCATGTGTCCAGATGGAGACACAAGACATTGAACTGTGTACCAGTTTTTTGTTCCGTGTGAACATGTTAGTCACCTAAAATTAGAATTTTTGAAACCTCAGCATTTTGACTACCAGGGAATTCGTACCCTCCATCTCAATTACACACTGAATGTTGGCCAAATTAACACAACCTATTGCATAAACATACTGATTTTTTTCTCAGGAAAAACCATCATTTTATATCATCTTCAGAGGATGAAGCGCCGATGTCCTCCATCCCTGCGGCCCAAGCCGTTCATTTTAATGCATGCCCCCCTCCTCCCTTTGTTAATTTTGACCCACCCGCCCCCAGTCAATCACCACCCCTCCCCCGAACATACACGGAGCTCACGGCAGGTGTGTACAGCTTCTCTCACTATCATGTTAAGTTCTCAGGTATATTAAATAAATAAATGCAAACTCTGTAAAAAACAGTTTAGCACTGCCAGGATACCAGCATTACCACTGGTCTCCACAAGCTCCACAACCAGAACCAGGTAAGATTCACCTAACCCTATAGATCAACCACCTATTTGATTCCCACCTGAACGGGTCCTTTCTGTCGAGTTTGCATGTCTGCATAGGTTTCCTCCGGGTACCCCACCACTAAAAACATGTACAAAAGGTGAATCCTCCAGCCAGGTGTTTCTGACCATTAGCCTGGCTTGACACAAGTCCCCAAATGCGTTTGAAGGAGAGAAACAAACTCCACACAGAAAGGCCCACAAGGCCCGGGAATACTTTATATATATATATATATATATATATATATATATATATATATATATATATATATATATATATATATATATATATATATATATATTATGTAATAAAAACTCTGTATTTGCAGAAAGCTCTCATGGAAGCCACTCTGGTACGCTTTGTTACCACACTGAACAGACTACTACTAATCAGTTTTGTTTATTTGATTTTTATATTAATGAACTTTGTTCCAAACTTACTTTTACAGTAATTTTAAAGGAGGTCCTAACTAAATTAGAAATGGTGCTGCAGCAAAACGACACCATTCTCAGAATACTCCAGCACCAGGCTACTCCTCCAGGCTTGGAGGAAGCCATTGACCTGCCACTTGCAGACCTCCCGCAGCTGTTGGCAATGGAGGACAAGCTTGGCTCACCAGAGTTCCGCTGTTCACTGGTGAGCTTTTTATTTATTTGGTAATATTAAGCGCAAAATGAAGCACAAAAATAGGAGTGGCCGACCATGGGACAGTCATACTATTTCATCCCTCTTTGTCTAAAACATACATAATTGACTCTGGTCTCATTGGAAGTTTGCTTGTCTATCTGCATTTATTTGATAGATTTTGGATGTTTTGAAATACTCACTGCATGAAAGCATATTTTCGGTTAAATTTATGGTAGCCTTCAAATTCACCTGAATTTAGCAATTTACTATTTTACTTTTTTTGCAGACTAACTACCTAGGGACAATCGGGGGCACCAACGTCCAGGACACGACTTCCCGCATATTAAAAAAAATTCTGAGCCATTCACTGGCCCAGAAAATGAATTGGAGGGGGGTCAACGGCAAGACTGCCCTGGCCACCCTGCATTTGCGCAAGGTTGTCGTCGGTAAGTTTAATTGTCACTTGTGGTGATAGTTTTTTTTACTTTCCTACTGAGAGTTTTTGATTTGTGATAGTTTTTTGTTTTGTTTTTAAATCGGATTTTAAATAGTAAAACAGTAATTCATCCTAAATGTTTTTTTGTTTGTTTGTTTGTTTTTTCCTTTCAAGGTGCTGTGCGTAAAAACCCGATTATAGGGTTTACAACCGAGGCAGAGGTGGAGGACAAGATGAAAAGATGGCTCCAACTGAGTGCAGACAGGGAGGGGGGTAGAAAGAGAAGGCTGCTTGCTAAGGAGGGATTAGGGCTGTAAAAAATGTTTGAGTTTGTGAATAAGTTTTTTGTTACAATATTAATGTAAATAATGTAAATAGTTCTATCTATCTAAAATATGTTTTAGACCCCTACGTTAGTATTTTTTCATTGGGCAAATGAATAAATTTCATTATTTTCGCGCAAACTCATTATTTATTTATTTATTTGTGTAATTCTCTCTATATAGCTCTAATAGCTCCTTCGTAAATGCTTCTAAACTAATACTTGTTTTCCTCTTCATTTTTTAAATATCCCTTTTTATACAATACAAAAAGTGGAAGGTGATCACTAATATCATTTATCATTAATCCGTCTGTATCTCTTTCTATTTAATTTGAGAAAATGTTATCAATCAAGGTGGCACTATAATATATATAATAATCTGCAGATTATTGAAGTCTATTCTCTATTTGTTTGGAATCGGCAAGAACAATATTTATAGATATAGTGGAAATGTACTTTTTAACTGCACAAAGGTGTGAATATGGGGTTGGTGACACTGGGGTTTCAACATACTCTGGATATTCAAAGTGGAATCAAAAGTAAAAACTGCAAAAATATGATCTGATATTACCTGTCTCTTATCATGTGGCGCTTCATTTAATATTTTTTTAGTTTCACTGCATTGTTGATTTTTTTAAAATATGTCATTTTCAGGGGTGGGAAGTGCAGGGACAGGTTATTTCCCATAATTTGATAATGGCCCTTGAACTAAGCAGACATTCATCAGCCATCAGTTCAATAACTCCATTATATTTGTAAAACAAGGAGAAAGAAAGTTTTCCCCCATCATAGTCAGGTCTTGATCCCTCGCGGAGTTCTCATTGGAATCTGCTGCTGTGGTCTGCAGCGAGTGAGAGGCGAGCTTTAGAGTAGAATATCCAATCAGAGACAACCTAACACGTCAAAACGCGGCGCTATTGGCTGTCACAGTCTGCCGGGGAGACGAGTGCGAGAGGGGACACAATGACACAGACGCGGAGGATCCGCCGATCCGCGTCTGAAGAGGAAAATTAAGTTTGTGCAGCAGCTGAGTTGAATGCGGGACACCGCTCCAATTTGCGTGATGCAGGATTTGAGTTGGAAATGCTGTGCAGTCCCGCATAATGCGGGACATCTGGTCACGCGATGTACATGTTCCTTCACCTTAATTATTGCAACATTGTTCAATTGTTGGGATTTAAATAAATGTTTTTGAAACAGTGTTTTCAGCGCCTTTTTTAAAGTCTAACATGCGTGTTTAGGTTATTTACCCGACAGCCCAGCCGATTCTCAGCCGACATATAAATAAAGCCATTATGCTGTAGTTCAGCCGATACTGGGCCGTCATCTTTAATGAGAGTCACGTTACTGTAGTTCAGCCGATACTGGGCCGTCATCTTTAATGAGAGTCACGTTACTGTAGTTCAGCCGATACTGGGCCGTCATCTTTAATGAGAGTCACGTTACTGTAGTTCAGCCGATACTGGGCCGTCATCTTTAATGAGAGTCACGTTACTGTAGTTCAGCCGATACTGGGCCGTCATCTTTAATGAGAGTCACGTTACTGTAGTTCAGCCGATACTGGGCCGGTATATTCAGGGGGAGTCGCAAATATTGATTCAACCGATGACGGGCCGCCGGCCCAGCCAACTGTGGGCCGATTCGTGGGTGAGGTAATGGCCCGATGGTGGGCCAGACAAACTTTGCTACCTGGGTAGATCCATGACCATGGGTCATCCTCTACCTGCAGATTATGTGAAGATTTTGCCTACAGACAGTGACCACATCCATGAAGTAGCAGCAATAATGTTGTGGTAGTAATCGCGTTAAAATGCAAACGGTCTCTCCGTTTATGATTAGAATCCGCTTCAGAAGCCTCTATTTAATTTATCCTAAACGGACTGTGGAAGATTAATAATAAAACACATGTGGCTGTTCAAAGTCATTGAGCATCAACTGGTGACGTCTGGTCAGTATCACGGCTATCGATGGATGCACCAGAAATGCAGTGAATATTATTGTGACTGACAGAGAGACCGTTCGAGATTACTGGACAGTGAGGGAGGTCCGCAGACAGAGGCAGGTGAACCACAGACAGAGGCAGGAGAACCACAGACAGAGGCAGGAGAACCACAGACAGAGGCAGGAGAACCACAGACAGAGGCAGGAGAACCACAGTCACGGGCACTGACAATATTACCCTTTTGGAATTGCGATCAGTGCATTGAAGAGTATGTGACGTGTTTGCGTGCACGCGGGGGTGAGCTGATGGAGCGAGCGTGTGGTAAAGTTGTTGGCGTATGAGCAAGAACACAGAGACATACAGGGAATAAGTACTTTGTCTGATTATTTCATTGTGACAAAATAAAGCCCACGACTCTTTTAGCAACAATCCGGAGAAATAACTCCGCAGATAACAGTGAGGGTCTTTGAAAAGGGAGATAAACCCATTATAGATGCATGAATAAAACCCCGTACTCAACACGTAGAAAGTGCATCCTTTCAGCCGTGGAAATATTCGCTCCGTGTGGACCCCTCTCAGCGTCATCGTCTGGTCAGAGTGGTTTACAGCAGATTGGATTGGAATGTCTCGATGGCTCATTTTCCTTTGATTTATTATAAAAACGTATTGCTCACATTATTTGTCACTGTCGAAATAAGAAGTTGTTTGATTTAAATATTGTATATATGTAAATTGAATTTAACATAAATAAATAAAAAGACAGCTCCTCCCTGCCTCCTACGACCGCGGTCTGGGGCTTAAACAGGAACGTTTTACAGAATCAATCAAACAACATTATTTCTGGCTACTTCAAGGATGCAGTGGTCACTGTAGGCAATATCTTCACATAATCTGCAGGTGAAGGACGTCCAGACACCGTTCCAGACAACAACACATACGAGTTTTCAACTGCACATGCGCAGATGAAAACTCGTAATTTTGACTTTTAAAGTTGAAATTTTGACTTTTAAAGTCGTAATTTTGACTTTTAAACTCAAAATTTTGACTTTCTGTATGCTGTTTTTTTTTTACATGGCGGAAACGGGCTTCCATAGCTAACAAAATATAAAACAAAGATTACAGCTAGTTCCGCGTCCGAATGTAATCCGAGCATACATGTAGATAGTCCGAGGCGGTCCCGCAGCTCTCTCCCAAAGACAAGTCTCTCCAGAGGATACGATGTAAGCTAGCTATGTTCACCAGGGCTTGATTTCTTCTTTGAAGATTTTTTCGCTTTAATTCCCTCTTCTCTTCCTCACTGTTGTGTTGTTTGGGCTGTTTTGCTGTGTCTGCAGTTACAGCAAGAGGAGTTTTAGCCAATTCTGCTAACATGCTACTAGGGCTGGGCGATTAATCGATTTTAATCATTAATTCGAGTTTTACGTTTAGGGCGATTTCTTTTTTGAAAAATTCGATTTTTATTTTCTCCAGCGCAGAACTACAGCGCTAACGCGCTAACCGCGGGTCTATGGTGTTGAGCATTCATTTTGAAGCTAACCTAATGCTAACAGTCTCCCTCTGGCCTGATGCTCGCTCTCACAGCTGGTGCTGTTGCAATAACACTTCAAACGTTCAAGAATCAGACTTTATTTAATCGCCAGAACACACACACACACACACACAGGCTCCGGTCGTACGCCACATCTTTCACGCTCTCTCACGCTCGTTATTCCAAAGCGCACTCCCGTGTCCGTGGCGCGCACACACTCGTGTCCCACTGAGCCGCTGCACTTTGGGGAAAGACACGTCTCACACATTGCTCTCATTGCTCTGATACAAACAACGTGTTCCCCGCTGTCTGTTAGCTACAGTAGCTGCTAGCTACAGTAGCTGCTAGCTACTGTAGCTGCTAGCTACTGTAGCTGCTAGCTACTGTAGCTGCTACTGTAGCTAGCAGCTACTGTAGCTAGCAGCTACAGTAGCTGCTAGCTACAGTAGCTGCTAGCTACTGTAGCTGCTAGCTACTGTAGCTGCTACAGTAGCTGTTAGCTACTGTAGCTACTACAGTAGCTGTTAGCTACAGTAGCTGCTACAGTAGCTGTTAGCTACAGTAGCTGCTACAGTAGCTGTTAGCTACAGTAGCTGCTACAGTAGCTGTTAGCTACAGCATCAGAATGTAAACAGGAAGCTCGCACAATGCGGGAGTCACTGAAGTTAGTATTAGCGCCACCAGCTGGACCGAGCGTTGTACTACAGCACAGTTACTCAGGCACAGTTGAAAGAACAAGCATGAAAACCCGAGGAGGCTTTTGGAAAAGACTGCCTGTTACAACATTTCTATTTTGAGTAATCAGTTTTAAAAATGTGATATTTCATGTAAATAATGCATGTGTTTAATAGGATTGATATATTTGCGATGGGCCTTGTTTGTGTGATTTAAGTTATTTTGAAGGTGCATAGTGTCATTGTAAGTGAAGTTATTATAAAACTGTTAAGCTACATTTTCACTGTTTACAATGGCAGAGCCATCTCGTTTACAAGCATGTTTTAAAGGCACACCGCGGACTTTGTGACCTAAAGAGTTGACACATATGAGTTATTTTATATGAATACTTGGGCCAATATACAGCGCTTGACACTTGCAATGCTCCGAGCGGGGCTGCCCTCTTGAAATACCGCCCATGTAAGTTTCGAGCAGACGGACCGTCTGCCACCAGGTCACGTGACTTGGAAGAAAGACTTGCTTTACGGCTACAGGCGCTGATATACTCATGGAGCTAAGGCTTTTGCTACTCATTTTTCACCTGCTCGACTCCTGGTCATGGCTGAGGCAAGGAAAAATTTTAAACCTTCGGAGGAGGCTAAAAAGAGGAAACGCGAAAGGGATCGTGCTGTAAGCTGCATGTCTGTATGAGCGCTGCTCTTCACCTGGTTCCTGGATGTCATCGACTGCAAAGATGTCATTCCACGCAGCACGAGCTAGACGCAGAACTCCCTCATCCAGGATATAGAAGTCCATGTGTGGTAGATTACTAATGCAGCGGTCTGGAGGCTGACCACAGCAGAGTCTCTCAATATCTGTAGGCATGTCTCTACAGTTTGAACACACACACCAGTGCATGCTGTCTGAATACACACTCAAAAGACACCGGCTGACTGTTTGTTGACTTTTGCGACAGTGCTGAGTTGCTTGTGGCCACTAGGGGCGCTAAACGTGAAAGTTGCAGGTCTAGCGCCCCTAGTGGCCAAGAGTTACACGGTGTGCCTTTAAGGCTTAATTCCTGTTACACTTATGCTCCATGGGGATTTAGATTAAACTGCATAAAGGAAAATCTATTTCTTTGTCAGTTGTAGTTTGTTTTTAAATAGAAAAAAATAAATCGATTAAAATCGAAAATCGGATTTGGTGTGAAAAAATCTGAGATTTTTTTTTTTTGCCATATCGCCCAGCCCTACTTAAACGCTTTATAAACTCAAATTTGCCAGAAGTAATTGAGAAAGATTCCAACACATGTGAAATTTTATCATAACATATTCTTGTCTCAACTGTTATATATTATATTTATCTCTGTTCCATTCATATGTGTAGTTTTTTTGAGCATGACGGCAGGGTTTCCGATGGGTTCGATTCCACCTCCAGACAGGGCAGTTCTGAAGTTTGCATGTTCTCCCCGTGTCTGCTCCTGTCTGCTTGTGTTCCCTACCCCTGCAAACATGCACAGGAGGTATGAATGTAATGAGGGAGAGAAAGTCCAGGTGTTCTGGAGTGAAGGGCAATTACCTGGGTGTGATCTTGGTCCGTGAAACGCACTGTACAAATAATATCGTCATTAAAAAGCATTGCGTAAAATTAGCTGACGCCTGCATTACCCCTGATTTGAACATTTGCTTAATGCTAGTGCGCCATTACAGACTCTTGGCCAGACATTTTAGTCCGAGGCTCAATAAAAAACATCAATGCACCATCGGCTTAATTGAATCATTGCTCTCTGACTCATCGTGTTGTGATTAAACCGTGGTGTTCGTCTGTATGAGGGAATTACCTGCATTTCCCAAACTTCCTTGGCTGGATCTCAGTCCATTCATTGTTCTCTGGCTCGTCGTGTTTGAGTGATGGGGTCAAGGCAGGTTTTACTATGATTAGGGCTGGGAAGTTATGAACATTCCAGGATTTGAGCACGGCCAAAGCGACCACGGTAAGATGTGTGTTATTAACATTATCAGTGCTTGTCGCTCATTTGATATCACTTCTACAAGTAATAATAATAATAATAATGTATCGGTTTTAGCTTTTTTGGACACTCAAAGAGGCTTTACATGTCATTATTCATTCACACCATTCACAAGTGTCCAGATTATTTGGGAAAACAGACCAATTCAGTGCAACAAGAAAAGAATAGAGGCGTAGAGACATATAGAGGCAACGGCTGGGTTATCTGAAAAACAAACAAAATCACCAATATTGACCAGTCTCAAGTTCCGGTTACATGTTTTTTAAGAAAAGAACAAAGGAGAAACATTTGTTATTGGCTTTCACACTAAGCAATGACAATGTTTAAAACCAGGTTAAAGACAGTTCTGTTTAGCTGTGCATACAACTGAGGGATTTTATATTTTTATCTTTCTTTTTAATGTTCTGTGATTATTTATGATTTTAATGCTTTCTTGTTTTGTTCAGAACTTTGAATTGCCTTGTGTATGAATTGGGCTATATAAATAAACTTGCCTTGCCTTGCCTTGCCTTAAGCGACGACACACGAGTCAGTGGTGGCTTCAGGTCTCTATAATCGAGACTGCAATCTTTCTATATTTAGATTATGATATGGACAGAAAATTGTTCATTTCCTTTGTGACTTTATGAATTAAAGTAACCTTAAGTGACTTGCTACTTTCCACTAATTGTGGCGTTTAAATACTGGTATGGACTAATATCATTTTGCATTTTCTCTTTTTGGGACGCATGACCTTCCATTACAGTTTTGCCTCTGTGCTGGAGTCGCCCGCTGGCCTTGTTTGACAAAAATCAGAGCCATTTTCTTGGAGGGCAACAAAAACAGCCTTTATTCTCACGATGCTGTGTGTTTTCGCAGGGCACACATTCTCTCCTCTGCCACTGCGGTTGTTTTAACTAAGAAGCTTATGATGTAGTGGTATTTTGGAATTGTTGCTATTCAGAGTTGGTAATAATGCAGAAAAAAATATGTTTTTCTTCACAATGACTACTTTCTGTTCAATAAATGTGGCCTTCAATTCACGCACTTGATCCGGCAGTTCAAACTCTGCTTTCGCTGAAAATAAAGTGAAGGCAAATATACTTGGCCTCTTCGAAATAGAGATCAACCAACAAATGTAATTTTTCATGGCAGATTCCTAAGTCTGAACCATTTTTTTGTGTTTAGGGCCTATTTCTCTTTAAGCTGTGGTAACGTAACTTTATGTATTAAAATCCATACAACCAGTTCCTTGATCTCAAAACAGTCTGGTTCTAGCTCTTGTTTTCACATGTATGTATATTTTGGCCTATGTTATATATATAATTAGCTATCAGCTCAAAGCGTCAAATAGTGACTCACAGAGCTCTTTCTTACGGAAGCCAAAATACTTTTCTAATAAGAAGAAGACTGCATGTTGTGGCAAAAGGGTGTTATTTATGGGAAAAGTTACATACCCCAGCTTTAAAAATATGATTCAACTCTTTTTGCACCAAAGTGTTTGAATGCAGCTAAATATATGTTCTTTAATGTTGTTTAGGCTGAAATGTTGACCGACCACTCTATCGGGCGTTCTTTGATCATTATCTTTGTCCTCCAGTCTGTAGCTGCTCTCATGCCGATGCCGCAGTAGCATTAGCTTGGCACTGCAGGGGTTAACGTCTGCGACCGGAGGTATGTGTCCGGGTCGGAGAATTCCTCAGTCCTGCGCCACTAGGTCACAGCTCGGACTGCACTGGTTTGAGCCACTCCTTCCTTAAACCGACCCTCGTGCCTGGGGCCACTTCAAGATGTCACAGTCAACTTGTACTTTATCTGTGTAGTTTTATGTCTGGGCAATATTGCTAAACTAAGGATAGCTCTAAATAATATAATGGGCAAACTCTAAAGCTGAAGTATTCATTCAGAAAGTTTAGTGTTGTTATGAGTTCGACAGCTTAAATCAAACTCAGGACAGATTCTTTTGATTTCAAGTTATTTCACGACATTATCTATCAGTTGCTAACCTCATATTTCTACTGCCACATGTTATTGTAGGACCTACTTGCAACATTGATTATTTTAAATACATTTGAATCAAAAAAAGTACAATAAAGTAGCTTGTATTAGTAGTAGTAGTAGTAAAGTATTAGTAGAAGTAGTAGTAAAGAAGCTTTGATTTCCCTTTGTGTTAAAAAGGCAAAGGTTTATTGGCTGTTACCATTTCTCACTTCAAGTTTAGCCTAACCCTTACACTATCAACCAACTGTTTAAATTAGGGATATTCATTTGCTAAAATATTTAATCTGGCTTTTACTGGGACCATTCTACCCCCTTGTCCACTCTTCTACCCACTCAGAGTTAATTATTATTGTTATTATTGTCATACATAGATGATAGACACATTATTGATACCTAGGGCAATGTCAGGCACCGTCAAAACATAGCAATTATTCAAAAACAATTTCAGTAACTTCGCTCCTCTTCAATTTTCACATTAGTCTCTTTTGTTTAGTTTAAGTTCATAACATGCCAAACCAAACTTATTCGTAAAAAGAATTCTAGCTACTGATTCTTATCCGAACATCTTCTACCCATCTCCAACCCAAACCACACGATCGAAAGAAGAATGCAGAGGACTTTATCTTCGGCGTCTGGGCTTTTATTCCACCGTGACATTTATAATGGCGAATAATAGTGAAATCAGTTAATCCTGGCACCCGGTCTGCCCTCGGCGCGCGCTCACCCACCCAAGTGCGCCCTTCTTTCTTCCTCTCTTCCTCCCTCCGTCTCGCCTGTGATCGTTTCATCCTTTGTTCTGTTTTGCTCTTGTCTCTTTGAGTTAATATGTCAGTCGTTCTCCGAGACACGCCGTCTATTTGGCTGTCCTACTTTGCTCCTGTTTGTTCGCTGTGTCTTTATTAGTTTGATGTACTTTGTGTTCTCAGTATTCCTGCTAAAATATTCATGCCTTTGGGTGTACCTGCTCGCCTGGTTCTCCGTTTTATCGCAGCCGTTGGAGATGATAAAGTCGTAGCCAACCTGGAGTGTATTGTAGTAAACGTGCGAATGGTGCAGTGCAGGGGCATGCTATAACAATGAGATGTATTATTTATTGAGTCTGTTCCAGTCCTTTGTAGCTCATATTTCTATTTGTGAACGTTTAGAGCACTGCTTTTTCAGTGATAGTCTGCGGCGAACGCATATAGTCAGAATAGGGCTGGGCGATATGGCAAAAAAGTAAAATATCGATTATATTTCCTGCTTTGGACGATTACGATTTTAGATTGATTTTCATTAAAGTCCCCAAAGACAGACTTTGCCCTTAAAAGTATTTTTTATCTTTCCGCTCATTATTCAAGTGTCAAAACTATCTTTAATTCCAACACGTATTATAAAAGTCTAGTACAGACTGTGCTGAATTCGTAAGTATAATTCACTCTCACAATATCCTTTATTCGATCTCACAATTTTCCAATTTTTCACAAATTCAATTTTTTCAAAAGCCGATTAATTGCCTAAATTCGATTTATTGCCCAGCCCTAAGTCAGAATGTGCAATAACCACATGTCCCTGTGTCTCAGAGCCTCATGCTGCTAATGTACAGATGCTAACATACTGCTGCTAATGTACAGATGCTAACATACTGCTGCTAATGTACAGATGCTAACATACTGATGCTATTGTACAGATGTAAACATACTGCTGCTAATGTACAGATGCTAACATACTGCTGCTAATGTACAGATGCTGACATACTGCTGCTAATGTACAGATGCTAACATACTGCTGCTAATGTACAGATGCTAACATATAACTCCACATTGCTTGCACTAGAATACACAGTACTTTATACTTTTATACTTATTTTTATTACTATTTTCAAGATAGAGATTTTTTTTTGTTATTGATGCTAGAGTTAGAGTTTTTTTTGTTTTAATTAGTACAGCTATTGTTCACTTTTCTTGTGCCGTGTGCTCCTCTTTCATACTATTCTTTAACTGCTGATGCAACACTGAAATTTCCCCACTGTGGGACAAATAAAGGATCTCTTAATCTTAATATATGTCAGTTTCACACACACTTGACCCACTGCTCGGGTGAGAAACCCAAAAATCAGCTGTCTCGGGAATCAAAATCACAGCTGGCATTATCATAGAGAAACATGTGCGAATTTCTGACAATAAAAGGCAAGGCAAGTTTTTTGTATGGCACAATTCATACACCAAAAGGCTTTACAATCATAAATAATCACAGCACATTAAACAGAAAGATAAAATTATAAAATCCCTCAGTTGTCTATTGTTGTAGATGTATTATCATTTAAATACATTGCAATGATTCATGTTGAAATAAAACAACCATTTTCCCAGTGACTTTTAAAAGCTAGTGATAACATCTGGAACATACTCTTTAAATGGCAATGCTCCTCTCTCATGAATCATAAAACTAAAACTACATATTGTGGTCTCTCCATATTTACACATATTCGGGAAAAACAGGCTTTTTCAATTACTTCTTGTGACAAACTGTAGCTTCAGATTATTATTCCACACCTGATTTCGTTTTGCGACTAATTAAAAAGAGCAGGTTGTTCGCCGTTTGTTGCATTATTTAGCTGTGTTAACATACTTGCTAATTGAATAATAATCTTCATTGGGATGTGAGGCGTTTTATAGAAGTGGTTATTTTTTACTTTGTGCTTACTCTCTTTGTAGCGGCTTCATTCAGAGATCATTGACATTGTGGTAAAACTATTTGGTGGAAACACAAATCAGTCTTTAATTTCATCATCTTAATGTAATTTGTTTATAAGTTGTAGTCACACAGTTTAAACCATGTGCCAATTTTTATTTCTGACAAAAGTAATTTGATCTAGGTTTTTACTTTCAGCCACAGACGGAGTGGAAATCCCCAAAAATTCTCTCAATAAAGTCGGGCTGCAGTTCAAACTGATATGTGCCTGACCCTGATTGTCACAACACATTTAAGTTTGATTTCAACATGATAAATCAGATGTTTATAAGACTTTATGAATATCAAAGTAGATGCCAAAACAACCATTTTAGTTGTTTTCCCATAAAAACCCTTGTTCTTGTGATTAGGCTGTTGTTTAAAATAACAGCTGAAAAATCTTTCCCGATGACCACAGTAACCGCCAGAAGTCAGAATCCTAGCCTTAGTTCAGAGCTTATATCTGGGCCAATCTACATGAAACAAAAAGGTCCATATCTCCTTTGTACCTTTCAATGATTGTCTAAAAATAATCTCATAAAAAGGTTTCTAGAAGTAGAGACATTTCCATTTTCAACATTTCTTTCAAAAATTCATAAAAATTCTATGGGAAACCCTATTTTCCATTGAGTTGTATTGGAACCTGCCCTTACTCTAAAATAGTATTCTACAATATTAACCTAAACTCAGATTCAGATTCATTTATTTGCCATTTGCAGTAAAACCACATTGGAAAAACTGTGCAAGACTACCCCAGTGTGCACCAGACGGCACACACCAGAGCTCTTGCCACGGCGCCACCTTTACGGCGCCATGCGATTACTAAACTATTAGTATAGCCACAATTATTTGACTAATTATGGGCCAATCAACACGAAACAAAAAGGTCCACATCTTCTTTTGTCAGTACATTCCAACGGTGGTCTAAAAATAGTGACATTTCCATTTTCAACATTTCTTTCAAAAATGCAAACTCCATTTTCCATAGAGTTGTATTGAAACCTGCCCTTACACTGAAAGGTATTCTAGAAAAGTAACCCAAACTATTAGCATTGACATAAATATTCGACTAATAAACATGTCACTGCCATCGACCGATTAATCGACTGAAGACCGACAGCCCTGAAATAAACCAATCTTTGCCGCTGTAATCTCCCCACACCTTGTCTATGCTGCACATTTTGACACCGCGCACACATAAAGCTGCTAAACCTTCCAAAATGGATGCGCCGCTCAGCCACAGACGAGACAGTGAAGTGAGGTGAGCTGTGAGTAATGCCAACCGCTGATGATGTCACTGCTGCGGCTGAACTCGCGACCCGGCTTTGGGGACGTCGACGGCGCTGCCAGGACAAGCACTCGTGGGTACGGCCCGCCAAAACGCATTAGATATGAGGACGTGGAGAGGCAGATCGCTGCAGCTCAGAGGGACACGCGAGGAGACAGGGGGAAGTGTTGTCAGATTAAAAAGGACTCGACGCTGTTTGTCTCCCCCTGGTCTTTTTTTAGCTGCAGTCTGTAGCGCCGCCGCAAGTGTACCCACTCTCTGTCTGTCCTCCCGGGCCCTCAGCGGGTCCAGCTTCCTCCCCGCTAAGACATGTCGCATCAAAAGGAAGTGATTCGATTGCCCTGGGATTACAGCTAAAATGATTAGCCCTTTTAATCATCTGCTATTTTCATAATTAATTATCGACTCGAGCCGGTTTGCTTTAACTTTGCGAATATCTTCTCTGACCCGGAAACTTCGACCTTGAGACTGGTGCTTTTTTTCCTTTTATTGCGAATTTTGAATAATAGAAAACTTGTTACGTCAAATCCAGGTCGGAACAGGGCCTCTCTGAGTGGAGTTTGCATGTCCTCCCTGTGTCTGCGTAGGTTTCCTCCGGGTGCTCCGGTTTTCCCTACCACAAAAAAATGCAAATGGGTATGAATGTAGATGAGAGAGTGAATGGATGGTGTTTGGTCGGAGGCTTTGATGGTCCAGTGTGTTCTGGACTCGCTTCTGTCATCACCGTGTGTGGAAGGATTGGAACAATATCTGACTCTGAACATTGGAAAGTGCTTTGGGTGATCTTAGTCTGTAAAATGCGTTATATAAATAAACATTACTTATTCACTGCTCTTTGATTCCCTTTGATGACGCCTCTCATTGCCTCTTTATCTTCAGTTTCACCGTGGTCACTCTCTGTCAGCTTCACTTGTCGTGTGAAATTGCCAAAAGGTGAAAATAGTAGTGTGAGTTCAACATGGCTGGATTGAGTGACAGCGAAGCGGCCGGAGACTGCTGAGCTCAACGCTTTGAGCAGGAGTCCCTTAAATGTGGCAGCGATAGACAGGGGTGTCCTTGTAGCGCCCATTCAACCTGATTTGCCTTAAGTATGACAGTCAGAGGGCAGAAGCTCTCCAATCTATACTTAAAGAAGACATACTGTACTCGTATCTGGGTTTGCGGAGACAAACTTAAATCACTAATAAATATTTTAACATATTAAATCATTAAGATAAAAGCAAAATGGGCTCAGATTTGAGAACGCTGGACTAATGTCATCGAGATTTCTGGAAAGTTATGATTAAGATTGAGAGATCCTTTATTCGTCCCACAGTGGGGAAATTTCAGTGTTGCATCACAAGTTGTAGAACAGTAGGAAAGAGGAGCACACAGCACGAGATAAGATAAGTGAACAATAGCTATACTAATTAAAAATATATATATATATCTAACTCTAGCATCAATAACAAGTATAAAATCTCAATCTTGAAAATAATAATAATAAAAAGAAGTGTAAAAGTTTAACGTTTGGCAAAATTAGAGGCAAATGTAAAGTACTTGCCTCTTTGCCAACCACCTTTGCAAGAAATTGATAATTTTGACTGACCAGCCACGATTTTACACTTAAATACTTGACAAAGATGTTATTGTAAGACTTCAAAGGTCAAGAATATTGATTGAAGAAGATTGAAGATTAACTTAAGATAAATGCACGGCCCAGTCATAGATTTGATTCTCTGTTAAAAGTTTCAGACATAACGGATTTTCTTGTGCTACTACTGTATATAATGGGATTGTTCAAACACTTTAGTCTAGAATGAGAATTAACTACATGCAAAATAATCCGTTAAATATTTTCTGCATAAAAACTAGTTATGGTGGCAGCACAGTCCACCCACCTGTGAGTGCAGTAATGGAAAGTTTCTCATTGGCTTGTTCTCAATTATAATCCTTGGCCTTATTTCTGTTTCCATTAGTCATTTCATAAAACATTCATCTTGAACTAGCTTTCTGTGTAGTGCTATGAGCTCCGTATTTAAATGGCCAGTCTCATAATAGTTTTCAGAAATGCATTTTTCTCCCATAAGTTTACAGAGAAATTAATTAATAGTATATGATATAATTCAGTCTAAGTCCTTTGATGGTGTTGATTCTTGCGTGAGGATAATTATTGAGTGGTCCATTCCGTGTGCTGTCATGTGGGCAAAATTAAAAGTACCCAAAATGCAGCAAAAAATATGGATTTATTAAAACTAAAACAAAATCAAACAAAAAACGTTAACCAAACAGGGACCGAGGACAAGGACTAAAACAGACGTGGAATGACACAACTTGGAATGAAGGAACAGACAGGGCTTAAATACAAAACTAATGAGACACACAAAACAGGAAGTACCACTAAAGAAGACACAGGGGTTAATAAATTACAAAATAAAGCAGAAAATTAACCTAAACCAGGACCGGTTTGTTACAAAAAACTGTAAATACTTTCTTCTGCAGGACAAAAAAAAATCCACTTTCCATCCACTAGCTCTATGCCTGTACACACAATGACTACTTTATCGTACAGCGTTTGAAACCCTCTTTTTAAAGGTAAAGTGGTTTTGAGTATGTATGATGTGTCTGATCGCTGAATAAATGCACAATTTGTAAGTTATAATAATAAGTGGCATTCAGCCGATCTACTCCAGTGCCACTTGTAGACCAAGGCTAAATTGTTTTGGGATCAGCGTTGTCACTTACGCCCCTCTCCATCCTCTTTATCCTGTACAATATCGCGGCGTATGTTTACTTACACAGACACAGCACTATCCGAGGTCTTTATTATTATTATTATTGAGACGTCTGAAGTGCAGGAACCTTGAGCCGTCAGCACAAGTAGTGTTTGTTTTCACTGCTATTACTTTAAAGGCTCATTCACTCTCCCCGCTCCCAAATGGCTCTATCTTGACGCTCTGATCTCACAGCCGGAGATGAGCTGTCCAACCGCTTCAAAGTACTCTCTCCTCCGAGCAAAAGTATTTCACAAACGAAAGCAGAAATTACAGCATGTCAATTATAGCATCAATAAAGACCTCTCTTGAAGTTGAATGCATAATGGGAACAGTTGGCGTTTTAATATGCAGTGCTCATACTTCTGTCATGATGTCTCCTGACCAGATTTCATTGATGAGATATTCGAGACCTATACCAAATCCATGAGTTATTCTGTATAGTAAATAAGTCAGTCTGGAATTAATAATTAAATCTATGTGGAAGCTACCACTTCAATGTTAAAAGTTCATTTTGTCTTCTTATTAAGCAGTCCTAGCTTTCTTTAATTTCTTAGATTGATAGATACTTTATTGATCCCCGTGGGAGAATTTCAGGTGTTCAGTAGCAGCAAAAATAAAAATAAAATTGATCATTCTAAACACCTAATAGTAATAATCAGCAACAGCCCTTCAGTTCACAGCAGCAGAGGTGGAGTAGCCTCTGGGTGGAGCAGGACGCGTCACAGCAGCAGAGGTGGAGTAATCTCTGGGTGGAGCAGGACAGGTCAAGTTTTTTACCCTTACATCTCCATTTCATTTTTATTTCTGATATTGATTTTAGTCCTGTATATAATTTAATGTTTTATGGTGCCATCTTTTGTCTGTGTCATTTCTATATACACTCTGGGCCCAGGGAAAAGGGAAGTAACGAAAACTAGAGTTGAAAATTATTGAACCAAAATATTGTAGTTTAAAAAAAATAAAAAAAAATAAAAAGGCCATAATCTGTAACGTCTGTATTGAAATCAAATAATGCATCAGTTTTAAAAATCTATGTCAACTGCCTTCTACTTTAGTATATATTCCATAAATGTATATTACTAATTATAGTATGAAGTAATGCACACACTGTTTGGAACTCCTGCGTAACAAACATGGCTGCCGTAGAGAAGATAAAACCATTGAAATCAATAGAGTGGAAATCCATTGGCTTCTGTATGTATCGCGCTGCTCAAAATAATATTCTCAACAATTGACATTTGAAACCAGATGAATTCCCCAACGGCTTCTCCATCACAGTCTAGACCGATATATACTCGAGCGCTGGATCATTTTTCATTATATGTGCGGATAATAAGAGGCATAGCGTTTCTAAACAATCTCAAAATCTCTGCTGCCATGCGAGCAGGCCACGAGATACTTCAGCCTGAAGACTTAATCGAAAATATTTTAGTAAATCCTCACATTTCTGCGTATGAACTGAAATTAGCATGACCAGCCAGGCCCTAACGGTTTTCAGGAAGCAGGGGCTCTGGCTAAATAGTTGTGTGGTATTACCTTGTGTGAATTCAAAGTATTTTTGACGTCAGTTGAATATTTTTTATGTCATTTAAATGCAAACTTGATTTGTCAACCAGTGACTGAAAAACATAATTCAGAATATATTATATGACATAGCACCATTCTAATGCTGTGGTTTTGTCTTCATTTTGACGCCACTGAAATAAAGAAAACAACAGCAAAAAGGATGGCTGCTTATTTGGTTTTAACACCTAATACGTGTATTTTTCTGATGCGTGGCGCCCCTAGAATTGAGTTATAAAAGCACACAGAAAAATGATGTAACTCGGTGCAATACGGGCCCCCACTCCTCTCCAAAACAGCCGGATTCTTGCTCAGGCGACTATACTTCTCGTTTTATCTCTTTTGCCAGCGTTCGCCTGTATTTTAACATTGCTTTTACGTCGCCTCATGTTTTCTGAGGTTTAAAGCTGGTTCATCTCCTGTTTATGGCTTTGTATTGGGATGTATTATACTGTTGGGAACTCAAAGTAGTGCCTTTGTCCACTGCGGCGAATCACCAACACCTGGTACCACATCAAAAGAATGTATTTAGCTTTGAAGAGAACCATGTTAACTACATATTGCAGCATCTATTTCACTGCAGGTGTTTTATTGCACCAAAATACGTTAAAAAACATTGTGACCGGGCTCCACCTCCGCACTTGTCCCGCTTGATTACATGAATATAATTTCTCTATGTTGTGTGGAGAGAATTCTTGCTTAAGCAATAGCATATTTTTTTCATTTCTTTTTGTCATCATGTTTTTTAACAGAATGAGTTGAGGCTGAAGGTCAATGAACCTATTTACAAAGACAAGATATTTCAGGATCAAGAAAAAAATCAATTTCTGAACTAAAAATATAATACAAATACATCTGCATATTTTTACACACACACACACACACACACACACACACACACACACACACACACACACACACACACACACACACAATGTTATGACAGATTTGACATTTTCTTTCAATGGTCTTTTCCCAACAAAACCATTTCTATCAATCAATCACATATATTTATTTCAGGCTTGTGTACAGGTTCATCAAAAACCAACAGGATGCAACATGTACAGAAATACACAGCTTGAAAATGTCATGAAGTGAAATCAAAAGTGAAATTTAATGAAAGAAAAAACTAAATCCAGTCAGGACCAAGACGTGAAATACACAATGGACGACAAGGGGTAAATACTAAAACTAATATTTACAGACTATGCTAAATACACACTCAGGGAGGCACAGGTGAATCATATTTGGGTTGGGCAAGCCATCTGCAAATGGCAAATACATTCTTGAATTTTGAATGAATGAAGCTTCTGGCTGGCTCCAACCCCTCTCACTCATTCAACACAATACAAAACACATTTACCCAGACAAGATACAGGCCTAAACCCTCTACATGGCGTCACATTACTAAACTAAACTTTAAAATGTACATTGCAATAATTGAGTTACCATATCATGCAGCCCATTAATAGTAAAGTCATTATTAAGTGGTCTAAATCCTTCTGACTGTTCAATACTTGCATATATCCCATCACAGGTGAAAATCACTGGTCTGTGGTGCGGCACTCCTCCCTCTACAATACCTCCATTCTCTCTCTTTCACTCACGGGCTCGATATTGATCTGAATTCATTTTGTTTCCTATTGATCTACCTCTCTACCCTCTGCCGCATCGAGCATAGCACCCAAGGACACACACGCTCCCTACACGCAGACACCGTGCCAAAATACAATGAACTTGAGATATACTATGTTATGCAGCTATTGCCATTGGAGGATAGGCGTTAGCTCAAGCGCCAGACATGCTAAGGACATATTAAATAGAACCTAGACTTGGTATTGATCCAGGACTTAAGTAGTCAGATGAAAACATAGGCAGACTGGGCTGGCTCAAGCGGCAACATAATTATAGCCGCAGCTCATTTCTCAGCTTTGTGCCTGCAAGCGCGACGGCCATATGAGGCTACGGAGCGCTAGAAATTCACCAAACAAGATAGCAAAGGTTTCAAGTGAGGTTTGGAGTAGTTATTATACATTCATGCATTTCAGGTCTGCATATTCAGATCTCTTATAGGCGTATTTTAGAGTACCGCTTTGAATTGGTAATTGTGAGGGCAAAATTAGACATAATTTGGGATACACATTACGTATAAAGTGTAAGTAGCTGCACTAATTATCAGGTAATCTGAAGCTGTGATTATACCTTTGCCTTAAAAGTACTCAAAATTGTACTTTCACATATAACAAATGACACCTAGATAATGGAAAAAACACTCAACACAAGGTCTATAACTTAAACAAGCCATTCCCAAACTCACTAACACCGAGGCCCCCGTAAAAATCTGACGAGTCTGCGTGGCCCCCCAAAATAATAACCAAGAAGATACTGTGTGCCGTGTGCTCCTCTTTCCTACTGTTCTATAAACCTGTGATGCAACCCCGAAATTTCCCCACTGTGAGACAAAAAAAGGATCTCTTAATCTTAACGTTAAAAATGGGCTCTTCTCGTTATTTTATTTGGGGGAAATCTACAAACATTGTAATACAAAAATCATTACAATTTGATTATTCAAGTCAAATAATGAACACAAATAGTTTAATAATACAAACAAAACATTATTAATTTAACATTCAATAATTATTTAAAACATTTTTTTTTTTAATGACTTCCCGCGGACCCCACTTTGGGAGACACTGACTTAAACTATAAATTTTAGCAGCTCATAATATTATTTTTTTTACTGAAGGCCATTAGATCCACACTTCCCAATTCCTTACCATGAAAATCCTTGACTCTTTCATATTTGAAAGAATTGCTGCACAGATGGTAAAAGTTTCCCATTCATCTGCTGTATATCTCTTAAAGTTTAAAAGTCCAACTAAACGCGCTATATTTACACCAGCCATTAGCCTTACACACATGCTTCGTTTTTAACTTTCTGCCCGCGCTCGAGGCACACACAAAAAAACTTTATCCACGAGATGTTGGCAGCTCCTCAACTGGATTTTCTTTCCTGGTTTATTTGGCGCCTTCTTCGTTGTGCGTGTTGAAGTCGCCCTTTGATGAGTTTCCGTGACAGTTTCTTGATCTTGAGTAAACGGTTGCCTTTGGGCCCTCCGCTCGGATCCGGGGGCAGGTGCGTCGCATTGCCATGGCAGCAGACTGTTTGTTCTGCCCTCTGACCCTCTTCCAGGACACGCTGTGCTCGCCGCGTTCAAAGGACTGCCACTGGGAGACTTCTATCAAAGACGGATGTGATTGGATATTAGGTTATCGTCTTAAGCCTGGTTCACACGGCAGGATATTTAGGCCGATTTAGACCCGATTTACCCCTTACGACAATCTTAAGAAACGCTCCGATTTCCGTAAAAAAATCTTACAGATTATCCTGCCGTGTGTGGTGTGTTAAGACTGCACTCGTCGCTCGGAAGGACATCGGGACTGCTCCCGATCTCAAATCGGGGATATCCAACATGTTGGATTGTTTTGGCCCGATTTCTTGTCGTGTGTGGTGTCCTCCGAGGACAAGCGAGCGCGTTGCCATGACTACGGCGTGTAGCCAATAAGAAGACGAGGTGACAAGCCTGTGAGGAAACACCGGAAAAAAACCAAAACACAGCAGCATGGCTTTGACCATTGCCTTTTCTTTGGATTACGTGTCTTCTCTGTTAACAACAAACTGCACACTATCGCCACTGCATCCTCTTCGTCCGCCATGACTGTTTACTCTGAAGTCACGCTTGATCTCGAGAGATTTTGTGAGATTTCCGTCTGACCTGGGAATGCTCGGGGGGGGGGGGGTTTGTGTGTGATGTTTGTGGCTTGCGTGATCTTGCCGTGTGGCTACGCACCACACACTGCACGACCAAAGTGGTTAGACGCAGGATTTTTAATCTCCCCGTGTGGGGTCTAACACGGAGAAAAATCGGCCGACAATTTTAAAATCGTCTCGTGTGAACCAGGCTTTATGTAGAGACACGCAGACAAAAACATCCATATTTAGAAACTATGCTTTGTTGTTCTTTTTATCCAGACAGTTTGAAAAATACACACAGAAATATAAAAAGAAGGCTTCAGGACTAATGTGCAATGACTTCTTTACTACACTGACCTTTTTCTCTAAAATCCCTACAAAATCTGAGAACCCTTTGGAAAACAAATCATTGGTCACTTTGTGGAGCGGATCTTGTATTTTTGGTCTCTGATTATAAGTGGGAACAATTTTCATGTTGGAAGATAATACTGCAAAGTCTGTCACATTTTCCATAGTAAATATTAAGCAGTGTTTAACTGGTGTCTGGATCTATATTTTACAGTAGAATTAACACCATTTTGATTTTAATCGCTTTCAAAGTTGAGGCAAATGTCACTGGAATTGAGATTTTGGGACTATTTGTTTTCACATTTGTGAGTGTGGAGTTCATTAACCCTTGTTCATGTTTCATCTCAGAATAGCATCAAATATAACATATATATAATTTGACAAAAAAAGAGTAATCTCTAGTTGTACCTTTACAGGCACATAGGTGTGCTAAGGGTTAAGAAAAATTTACAAAAAACATTCTCGTATTGACGATAATCCACTAGACTTATTTAAAAAAGGAAATACGAATAATATTGACAACATGTCATTAGTGAAAGGTGATTTATCAAAATAGGACTATTTTTCAAACACTGATATGCAAAATGTTTAATACAAAAATATATACTGGTGTATGACATAAGCTCTGTAGTTTGTGCTAAGACGACCCTTTAGGGCCGATCGGACCAGACCAGTTTCAATGCTGTGTCAATAATGACATCCGTGTGAATAAATATACAAGCTTAAACTTGTTGGCATCAAAGGCCTCTTCCTGCGTTTTTGCGGCAGTACGGCAGATTTTTGAAACTAATTTGGCTGGAGTTCAGTGGACGCACGTCCATGCGGCTGCGGTGTGAACGCAGCCTCTGTCTCTCATTATGTTTTGTTGCTATAATTATGGCATTTGTTCGATGCGGTGGAATTTAATTAATGACGTCAAAAACGTATTTTATGCTGTTAATAATGCATTATTCATCATATTGTTGACCCTCTCGGCTGTACGCGGAAGCTTTGTTGATGGCACCATTATTGGGCACTGCTCTTTTATCCGTCTGAGCTCGTGCAGCGACATGTCCTCTTTGAGCTGAGTGCTGCAGCGTTCATCAGAGCTGTACATTACCAATTCATTATCTTATAGTTGTCCTTTAATGAGCCCTGTGTGGTTTGAGTGTGTTAGGCCTGGATTCACACCCAGACAAGGAGTTAGTAAGGAATAGTCTTTTTCTTTTGCATTTGACCCATCCTTCGTTTCCACGAGGGTAACCTGCCAGGAGCAGTGGCACCTGCAGATGTTGATTGATATTTTGGATGAAGGAGGAAATCGGAGCACCCGGAGGAAACCCATCCAGTCACAGGGAGAAACATGCAATCTCCACAGAGAAAGGGATTGAAACCTTGTCTTGCTGTGAAGCATGAGTGCTAAGCACTGAGCACCGTGTGTGTGTGTTGGTCTCTACTCTTTAGTGAAGGTTATTTACCGCTTCTTGTTTAACATTTCTGACAGATTTGAGCAAATAAACTGTTTAAGAACTGAAAATCAATCTTTATGTTCATCTTGTAAAATAGAGTGCTTATACTTAATCTCTTCTTTCAGAATTGCGACTTTTGACCAACCCTGCCATGAACAAAGTTCAACTGAACTCGAGACTGCCTTTTGTTGAGGTAAGTGTTCTGCCGACATCTGTTCTGTCCAAACATTCTCCAAATCTGTAGCTCAAGCAGAGGATTACATTTTTCATAGACCGCCTAACATTGTGGGGACATGTTCCCACCTCCCTGCCCCTTTTATTCAAACCAGGTTGTACTTATTGACAACCAAATGGATTGAAATTGCCATATCCCTACTGCTATAAACGGACCTCTTCCTAAATGTCAGCTCTCAGAGAATCAAAGCTGCTGTAAAGAAAAGCCATCATGTACTGTATGTTGTTCAACATAATTGCATATGGAACCTCACATAACTGTTCACATCATTATTATCCACTCGAGTTGCTCTCAGTGGGTCAAAAAGAGCAGTATATTTGACAAACAAAAGGGCTAGAGCCTGGTATTGTGGCCCTGAGAGTTAGCAAGAAGAAAGGCTTACATATGACGAATAGAGCCCATGTTATATACATAAATGCTTTCTTTAAGGCTGAGTTGTTAACATGGCCGTATCCAGAGCAAGCACATGTACATTATGTAGTCCGCCCACACATGCAATCACTCCTGTCTCCATGCTTTTGGCTTTCCCTTTTTATCTCTACAAGACCTTTAGATTTTAACCTCACAAAAAATGTTAATCGTTATTCTTTAGTTTGTATTGGTTTGTTACGTATTGGTCACGTTTGGTCCAATGAAACATCACACAAACTCCTGGTATATTTGTTTTTCAGTTGTTCCACCCAGTCACACATCTACTCATGTTTTCTTTTGTATTTATTTATTTTGCTGGAGAAAAACACGTTAAAAAAACACAGATCATAAGTATCATTTAAGACACACACGCACACACTTCAAACATTCAACAAAAGAAGATACTGGATTTTGTAAAGGTAAATGTCCATTATGATTAGAAGGTTGAAATTGTGTATTCATACTCAAGAACCCTCTGTAAGTGTTTATCTATGCTTTTATGTACATTTCCCCATTCCATTCTCTGAGAGCATAGAGGAGATAAAACTCTATCATTCTAACGGTATCATCAGAAGCCCAAGAGCAGGTAAAATATTTCTGGCTTTTGTAGCAATTATTTTGCTAGAAAAAAATCATATATAAGAAAACATTGATCATACGTATTTTTCAATGTCACAGTTAATTGAAACTCGGCTCTGAATGCACACACTTTAAGGTTTTTCAAAAGGCAAATCCTTTTCAGGGGGTGGAAGCTGCATTAAGTTCTGTTTCAAATAAAGCATACATTTCCAATATTCTTAACACAATGCATGTCTTCTTTTCTGTATCTATCAGCGTTGCGATGATAAAGTTATAACCGAGAGAAACATATACAGCATGTTGGATGAAAATTGGTATATATTTTGATCGCAGCAGTTCATGACAATTTTACCACATAATTGCTACTCCCACATTGCCTATATGTATACAGGCCATGCACGATTGGGCCCACACACAACCCAATAGCCACGGACTACAGTGCTCTAGCAACCAGCAGTGGGCATCATGCCAAACCACGGAGGTAGTTCCTATGGTAACTCTCTCTGCCTTTTTGTAAGAGGAAAAAAAAAGCAAAGAAAAATGGGGTATTGGAAGAAACGTGCACTTCAGATTCGGTCTCGAGAGCTGTAATAATTTATGGTTTCGCAAGGAGCAGATACTGACCCTGGCCTTGCACCAAATTGTTATCGGACTGGAGAGGGCCATTAGAGCGGCCGGGGAGTGCGGGTCGAAGCCCTCAAAGACCCGCGCTCTGTCCGCTGGAGAGGTCCAAGGAGATGAATGGGGTTTTAGTCTAGTCCCACGTTCATAAGCAATCATAGTATTAGCGAGTACTCTACGGTCTTAAAAACTGGACATATGTTCAAAGCATCCGAGATAGTTCAACCGTCGTCTTGCTTAAGGTACAGTTTTTTTTTTAAATTATATATGATAAGGATTAACAAGGACAAAGTGGGATTTTATATGGTTAATGTTTGCAATCTATTACTTCACACATGGCTATTTCTCTTATTATTTTGGGACATTTTAAATCTCAATATTGATTTTAAATATTATTATAAATACGGCAACTGGGGTGAAACTGGGGAAATTATAATATTGTTCAAAATTCCATATATTTCTGTAAGTTCACTTATAATGTGAAACTAATACATGTGTCATTACACACATTGTGAGATATATTAAGCTCACATTTTTTATAATTATGATCATTTTGTCTCACAGCTGGTAAAAAAACACAAAAATAAAAAAAATTACAGACCATTTAAAGTAAAAGAATATTTTAAATGGTCTGTGAGCCAGAATCATCAACATTATAACAAACAAAGGCTTCACATGTGTCACTTTGCATGTAATTTTCCTCTATCATAGTTTCACGTTTTAAGTTGAATTCTAAAAATAATTTTAAAGTTTTAAAAAATGTTTGGATTGTGTGTCACCACAAAAGTCATAGCAACAAAAGAGAAGAAAAAGAGGCCGATAATTTACATAAAATAATTACCTAAAATATTTATTAGACATTAAGGCGTGTTTGAATTGAAATTAAAAAGGAAAAACAATCACAATATGGTTTAAAAAGATTATTAAAAATGCCATGGTAGTTAAGCAGCAGTAGCAGTAGCAGTAGCAGTAGTAATATGTTGTGGTGGTTGATATTCAGAAGACACTGTACTCCCCAGATATACTGTAAACATTTTGCTTTATTAGTGACTATACATTTTATTTTAGGCACATTTAAAAATAAGTTAAATACAATTCACTATAAAATCAACATTGAGCTAAAATTCTGGCACTTGTAAACTCTGGATTAAAAGGCATGGTTAGCAGTTTATTAGCTGTCGCCGGGCAGATTTCGCCGCTCTCTGCCCTGGCATTGTTTGGATGCTGCCGGAGACTGTGTGCGTCACGTTTTACCAAGACGAAGACTGGTGGAGAGCCCCAACCCTTCAGTCTGTGCCGAACAATCTGGTAAAAAAAAAGTGGTCCATTCAGGCGAGTGTTTGATTAGACCACACGTAATTATCTCTGTGGTGTTTCCTTGCTGCAAAAGGCAATTTTGTTTCCTCTTTCATAGTCTCTGCTTTTCTCTTGAGGAAAAAGAAATTAGGTTTTGAATTTTTGTTATTGAAATGCCATGTTTTAAACTGTAATTAATTTATTTCTAACACATTAGAAAGTAGTCGGTATTTATCCAATTGTACACAACGGTTCATTTTCTACTATTTCTTCATAAATATGCACACAGCTCAACAAAAGAAGATCAAACAAAACATTATAATTAGAAGGTTTTCTCTGTAGTTGAAAGTAAGTTATTTGTGTATTCATACTATTTGAGCCTTCTGTGCAATCCATATTTGGCAGAAGTTGGGGTATGTCTTTGCATTTTTATCAGAACACATACAATTCCTTACTCCATCAGAACTTTATGAACGTCCAGAACTTTTAACCACAATGTCTCAGAACAGGAGACAAAGCTCTGTATTTCTAAAGGGGGTCATCTCAAGCCCAAAAGCAGATTCTACATTTCTTTTAACACATTTCTTAATATACTTTACATCCAAACTACACACATTTTGCCTCTTATTTTCCCTAAACACAACATTATACAACAAACATAGATTCATGGATTGTCGCTCACTGAGACCTAAGCACTCAGTGACTATTATTAGCGCCTTGATAAATAATGCATGTGTTTGTGCAATGTTAAGTCCGTCTATCAGAAAATGTGGTGTGTTTCGGTAAATAGGCCGCGCTCTCTCTCCTCTATGTCGTGGTCAGGCTGACATTTAAGTCGCTGGACGTGATTTATTTTTCATCTTGTTTTAGCGCTTTTCCATTCTTCCTGATTAAATTGTCAGACTTTTGACATTTGCAAAGTTAAATACACCAAACATAAGTTGTTTCTTGGCACTTATTGCCATGTTCAATTGAGGTACTAAGGGTTAAATATTCCGCACAGCACGTTCTGGCGCACCCTTCTAGCCCTGCTCCCCGTCGGTTTACAAACATTTTGGTCATTTTTGGCTACGAATAGCGGATTATTTCAGCATGATTAATTTGTTTTCGCTCTTTCAAGTGCTCCCTCAGTAATCCTTCTCGCTGTACCTGACCAGACACCAGACACAGGGGCGCGGAAGGGCCAAGCCTCCTCCTCTTCTTCCGCACTCCCACGAAAACTAGAGAGCAGCTAACCAGGCAGACAGGATTGGCACAGCTCTGGCATTGGCACAACCATGCCGCATTCAAGCGTGAGGCGACTGCAAATTTAGACAGGGTTTTGGAAATGGGAGCAGAGGAATCAACCAGGATGAAGAAAGGCCAGACTTTAGAGTTGGTGCATGGAGAAAAAGGGGGGGAGACAAAGTTGTAAAAGATTTTAAAGAGTGAAATGGTCAGACGGGAAGGACAAATGAGAGGCACTTAGAGACAGACGGGAGGACAGCCAAACTAAATGAGCGTGAGGCGGAGGGAGGGCTGCGAGCCAGAGGGCAGTGGGGTTGAGCCCGACTGAATAGGTTTGCATTTGGAAGTGGGCCAAGCTTTTTTGTACCATTAGACGGATGGTTTTGACGGCTGCATTATAGTCAAACGCTTAGATTAAGTCTCATCTACGTCTTAATACGACTTTATAGAGATTACTTTTATTCTGACACTAATACGTGGGTAGTTTCTTAGAATTGCTGAAAAAGTTTGAGTGATTTTACAATAATACACTGGCATTTGAGTATCCACAACTTTTCTTTGTTAGAGGCGACTTATAATTTGAGACTAAATCCAACACAAAAGTAGTATCAAAGAAAACTAATTGCACCTACAATAAACATGTGATGCATGTTGTACAGTTAGTGTCTGGATATGCTTTGTATCACAACCTTTTTCTTTCTGACTATTCTATCATCTTGTCTATTGTGAGCCAGATTTCACTTTAGGTATTCTTTGGTCGTGGCTCGTCGATTGTGGATCTGCAGATAATTCACACATGCACATACTTGCCCTTGGATATCATACATGTTTCCACTACGGATTGAAAAGAACCGTGTTAGTGGTTACTGAAATTTCCCCATTGTGGGACGAATAAAGGACCTTCTTCTTCTTCTTCTTCTTGTTTCGTTCCTCGTTAGTTTGTATGGGAATGACATGACTTTGATTAGATTAACAGACATTGACCTGTTCAATAGATTCTTTTTCATTTTCTGCTCCGCTTGGCTCCGTTTGGCTTCACAACACATATTTTTCTTGTACTCGTCCCAGCAGGCAAGGGGTGAGTCATATTTGGCCAAAGCTCTTGAACTGCAATGTTGTCCGCTGTTTTCGATGGCTGTGTTTTTGGTGCATTGACCGGTGTGAATAGGAAGCCTAGCAACTGGGCTTGCGCGGCAGCTTTGGAGTAATCAATGAGTCCTTGAGGCGCACGGGAGCGGTGTCAAAACACAACCGTTGACTACTTACTAACAACAGACAATTTTTCGCTTTTTTCTTTCTTTCTCTTTTTTTTACTCCAGAGATCACCTTAGTGGGATGTGCCGACCGTGTGTAGGCGCCCCAACACTTATACGGCATAATGAGCGAGATCGACTGGATAGTGCTATCACTCCAAATTGTCATCCAATTACTTTGCCATTTGCTGCTATTTGTGATGGCAAAACTATGCCCCAATGCAACGATTGAATCTGATATCCGATACAATGAGGCTCACACCTACACCAGAAAAACATGTGGAGAATTAATTGTGCTGCTATTGACTTGACAACAAAGAAATGAAAGTGTGACTCACTGCCATGTTTTTATATCTTTCCCAACAATGTTTGCCTTTGTATTATTTAGAGCAACATTGTTAATCTGTCTTTCTGGCACATGATACGTGATACTTATTTTCAGTTTAAAACAATACAAATTTGTGCAGTGATTATCTTAAGTTGCAGGATAGTTAATCCATCCATTTTCTTTCACTTTATCTGTTGCTGAGTCGCGTCGGCAGCAGTTTGAGCAGAGATGGCCAGACTTCCCTATCCACACACACTTCCCCTCATCTGGGGAAATCCTGAGGCGTTCCCAGGCCAGCTGAGAGACGCCGTCCACCGTCCTCCAGCATGTCCTGGGTCTTCCACAAGGTCTCCTCACGGTGGGACATGCCTGGTACACTTTCCCATGGAGCCACCTAACCTATCAAGATAGAGAGGCAGAAGCTCTACTCCAAGCTCCTCTTGTGTGACCAAGCTCCTCAACCTAAGTCTCAGGGAGCGCCCAACCACTCTGTGGTGGAAAACTAATTTCTACACCTTATATTCATGATCTCATCCCTATGGTCATTACCCAAAGCTAACGACCATAGGTGACGTTGGAAACATCTAGTAAATCAACAGCTTTGCCTTTTGGCTCAGCTCCCTCTCTATTCTTCCCTCACTCGTGAACAAGACCCCGAGATACTTGAACTCCTTCACTTGAAGAAGGACCTCTCCACCTGGAGAGGGTAAGGAACGTTTTTCTGATAAAGCACCACGGCCATGGCTTCGGAGGTGCTGATTTTATCCCAGCCGCTTCACACTCGGCTGCAAACCGTCCCAGTGCATGTTGCAGGTCTTGGTTAGTTGAAACCAACAGGACAACATCGTCTGCAAATAGCAGATGAAATGTTGTGGTGCCCATACCGGACCAACTCCGGCCCCCGGCTGCATCTAGAAATTTTGACCATAAAAACAGTGAACAGAACCGGTGACGAAGGGCAGCCTTGACGGAGGCCAACATGCACTGGGAACAGGTCTGACTTACTGCCGACTCCAGTCATACAGGGACCTCCTGAGAACCACCCAAGGACACCCCGGGGATCATTGTCAAACGCCTTCTCTAGATCCACAAAGCACATGTGGGCAGGTTGGCCGTACTCCCATGATCCCTTTGGTACCCAATGAAGTGTATAAAACTGGTCCAGTGTTCTGCAGCGGGACGAAAACCAGACTGTTCCTTCTGAATCCAAGATTCCACTATCGGCTGTAGTCTCCTCTCCGGTCCCTTAGAATAGACCTTACCGGGAGGCTGAGGGGTGTGATCCCATAATAATTGGAACTGCAGGTGGCGAACCCGCAGGAGGGCTCACCACCAGCAAAATAGTAAATGTCTTTCAATATTTCAAAAATGATTTATCTGAAATATTCACATAAAAATAACTAGAGTGTGTAATTGATAAGCAATAATATTTTAACCCTAGTATTCCACAATATGAAATTGCCCACTTCTATTTATACTTCCCATTATGAGAACTATTGCTCATTCAAAACCATTTACTTGAACCGGATAACTGTCTGATCTATAATGACTAACCTGATAGCGGTAGTTTCTTGAGTGGTCCCTTCAGGTTCATAAATCCACTCCTCTTCCTCTTTCTATATCTTAAGAGCGTGCCCTTGTGTTTTGTGGTGCGCTGGACTCCACAGGGGGCTTCACACATGAGGCGCTATCAGCTCACTGCTCAAAGGACCTCAGGGCACTGCCGCTGTCCCTTTGTTAGTCAACATGAGCTAATGATCCGGCGCAGAGGTCAGGAGAGCATCTAGAGACACACTTAGCTATTCACTGAGCGACTTTTATCCCGTTTAGGTCTAATAACCAATACATACATAACTCTGCTCTCTGCCTCTTTGTCTGGCCTGTGTATTGCCGCTGTGTTTATAGTAATTGACTTTAAGCGAATGATTTTAAGCTTGTTCTCAAGAATTCATTTTCAGGCACGATCCCAACATGGACCCAAATGATTTATGGCGTCTAATCAAATATTTAAATAACCGTCAAATATTTTTGTAATCTAATAGTTTCCTGATTTATTACTGAAGACTTCAATATGGGCCATGCTTAAAAATGAGTGTGTTTTTTATTCTAGACTTACTCAAATAAGTCCAGTGTTTTTTTAAATGAGAAAACGATTTTGATTGCAAATGTATGATATTGAAATCATATAATTACATACAAATTAATTCATAGAAACAAAAATTACAACATAAATCATAGAATATGCTTGTGCCTCATCAGTGTCTGCAGTGCTCTGAGACCGTGTGCATCTAACTGCCCCAGACATGAAAGTTAAGTCGGTCACAATTCTGGATATAAGAAATGGCAGTAAATAATTCACAGGGGAATAAGTTTGGATCCCACAGAAAAAAAATGTGGCTTATGTGGCTGCAGAATTTGATCAAGGTCACTATGGAAGAACACAGATTGAGGATACTTTGTGGTTTGACATGAATATTTAACCTTTCTTACAAAAATTGGTTGAGAGAAATGTGTTTATTGTTTCCATTGCAAGGTCTATACACTGTAAGTGCAAGTAAATATTAAAACACAACTAGTTTTAAGCATATTTTCCCTGTGTTTTACCGTACTTGAGAGAGTATAATGGAGCCTTACCGACAACTAAAACATATACTTTTGAAGCTGCATTTCAAGACATAATATGTTTTAACTATTTAACCAGGATAATTTCTAGAATTTTCTCATCAAAGGCAAATTGACGGAAATGATCTCTCTCCATATAAGAAACACAGACATAAGAACAACTGGATTCAATTATTCCTCAGCCTTTTTCCTTCGCTTTACATATGCTTGATGAAAAAAATCCTGATAGCTCTTAGCGGTGTTGGGTTTATTAATCTTCAAGGCGTGCTAAGTGCAGTAGACACAGAGAAGCAGAGAATGAAGTGTGTGTTTGGAGTGTGGTGAGAAGCGCTGAGGAGGTGGAAGTAGGTCACGCAGAGCAGGTTAAGTACTTGTCTTTGTGTGCGGAGACAGTGAAGGTCTGATGGGTGAGGGGTCCGAAGTGCCTGCAGCGACCACAAGGGGGAGACAAATCAATAAAAACCCAACTGAATAATGACTTTTCACTTTAAAGGATGTTATACGTGTTAATTATTATTCATGGAGCAGTAAGTGATATGATTGTGCTATATTTAGACCGAGCTGCTGCAGAAGAGAACGTGGAAAATCAACGCTTTTCCAGTTTTCTATCTCAACACACTAATTGTATAAGCACACATTTTTTCTGCTGATTTTTAAGACATTTCTGAAACATTCTGCTTTTGTAGTATATATATAAGAAACACTTAGTAATCTCATTAGCATACAACACCCAATTAATTATTTGTATTTCTTTGCACAAACCTGTTTAGAAGGGTTTTACATTCAGCCAGCTCTTATTCGCATTAATTACTGCTCACAAATTAACAAAGAAACAAGACAACTACAGAAATGTGCTATAATTTGCAGCAACAATTTGTCAACAAACGTGTGGCATGTGTTCAAGCAGTACTTTGACGTATTTCTATGATCAGACCTATCTGATAAGAACTGCACAGACCTTAACGTCACACGAGTAAATATTTAGACAGAACACTATGTTAGACAGGCCATTTATCTGTAAAACGGCAGATTGAGCTCAAAATTCACTCCCAACTCTCAAACTAAGTAACTCCAAGCCTTCTTTGTGTCGTGATGCATACAACCCCTTAGTCCTATCTCACTAAATTCCACTATTCATCAACTAAGCCAGCACAGGCCTCAATGTTGTACTCCTGCTACGATAATCTTTAAAAATGTCCAGTAGTTATTTATTCTGTGCTATAACATTCCATCACACTTTTGGTTAAACCCAAAGCTCGTATCGTACTCCGTCTTCAAAGTAACCCGGGTCAGACAGAAGTCGTTTTGTGTGAGGACGTCCAGCTGGTAAGAATGTATAAGAAAGTGCAGTGATACGAACTGAAGGTGTGGATGAAGAGGAGACCGGACGATGACCCCCCTCTGTGCTCTGCGGTGTGAGGTAGTTGGTTGTATGGTTTCGCATAATAAACAACCTGGAGATAACTGTACAACCTTCTAGCTTTCCCTGCGGAGGCACGCACTCTTCTCGGGAAAAGTCTCCATTCAGCAACAAGGTAAGTACATACAACTATGCAAGTGCAAGGTTTAGATCACATCAAAGATCTCCAGAAACACATCTATTCATGTATTTGGACCCAACACTGTGTAGAAATGGTTAAATAGCAACATTAGATCACTGGCCTGCTGGTCAGTGATCTAATGTTGGCTTCTTTACCTTCCGTTTAGTTTTGGTTCAACACTAGTGAGTACGATGATATGGTAAGACCAGGCCAGGTTCAACCCAATCAAACCCAAAAATCTACCAGATAATAATATCCAAACCCATCATCCTTTGGTTAAAATGGAAACAAAAGGTAACAAAAGGTTGGTAAGTTTGTGTAAGCGCTCAGTCGTACAGGGGTTAGTCAAAGCAAAGGAAGGTTTCTCACCCATCTGTACTTTCTCCTTAATCCAAAGAACATTTTCAAAGGAAACAGGTGTAAACGAGTGTAAAAAATATCTACAGATTCAAAATAAAAGCTTCAAACAAACATTCAATAAGAAAACAACATGTCCAGCTTTTTCTATTTTGTATTCACCCCGAACCAAAATGAGTTTGACTGCGGCTTTAGATGACGCTATAGATTTATGACCACGTTTTAGTTGATTGTCATTTACACACTCGAGTTGCTATGACAACGATTCAAACATATTTTAATTTAACATTTTATTAGACTGATAATCTCTTACACCTTGCTACACCCTGACTCCTCATCACTGCCACAGTTCTCACATTTCTTTTTTAACATTGTTTTAGATCAATATTGAGATTTGAAATGTTCTGCAAACATATTAATGATCCATAATAGTGTCATAGATTTTTAGATTTTAAGGCCTTTTTAGACAAATATGTTTTTGGCCTGTACATTTTTGGTACTTTTGTTTTTTGGTGTGATGGATTTAGACATTTTGATTTAGGATTGAGGAGCTGAGAGAGATGGCGCTGATGTGTGTGAATGCGATTGGCCGAATCATTTATCAGAATTATAATCTATGCATTCACATAAGGACATGTTGTTGATTGATGTAATTAAAACTTAACATTATATTGTTTTCAAGCAGTGAAGATTATCTTATTGCATATTTATTTATATTAAGCCCCCGGTATTTTTAACACAAGTAATACATATTATAAGAAAAGTTATTTTGTCCTTTGATCCAGAGGAAAGCTGTCTCTATAGATTTGAAAAAATCAAACCGCCTGAAAAAAATCATTGTTCTTGATTTGTAGTTGCACTTTTTGAAATGTTAAAAAACAAAAGCATTTTTCTTCTCACCTCATTTAAATGTTTGCACTTTCTTCTTTCATTCTTTGTCTTAATAATAATGATACAGAGGTCGAGACGCAGTGTTGTAAATCTCCTAAATAGACAGTCTAACTTTGACATCTTCATTTTCCCCAGACTTCAAACCCTCCACACCTGAATTGCTAATGAGCAGTTGCAGTTGGTCTTGGTCTAATCCAGGCATCAATACGCGCACCTTGCTCTGCAGTGGTCTTTGATTTATTTTATCTGATTCGGCCCAGCGCTATACGCAGCCAAATGTCAATAGTGAATTTCAGCTTTTCCTTTGTCCAGAATTAAGCTCGTTATTAAGTTCTTTTGCCGCTAAGCCGTCGGGTTTAGTGTCATTATTTACAGAGTTCTCATACAACAAAGTATCCATTAAAAAATCAAACCAAATAGCATAGAAATAAACAAATATTGCTTCGTGTTAAAGGCCACTAATGTGTGGGAGAGCAAAGCATTTCTCCTCACCTTTATGGCTGCATATAGTTTCATTATGAGTTTGTGAACGATTGTCCGCAGACATGCAGTTGAGAATGCATTCATTTGAGCCTGAATTGCTTAATTGCGTTCGGTTTATTAATGGCATGATGCACCTTGAATCCATGGGGTGCGTCTGAAGTCTCGTATTGACCCAGACTATAGCAGCAGTAGCATTATAGAGCTCAGTCTGTATTGAACTTCACCACCTCCCCTTTCTCGCCCCCCTCCGCCTCCTCTCGATCAACCCCCCCTTGTCCCCGGTGTGTCTCGCTAGTGGCTCAGCAGACACTGGGTATCCGCATTGCGTTGCAGTGCTCCAGCCGCGAGGAGGGGGAAAGGAAAAAGAGCAGATATCAGCAATCTGGCCCAGCACTGCTCTTTTCTCAGGCACACAAAGAAACGGCTGCCCTGAGCGTGAGGCCAGAGGCAGACAGGCGGACCACCACCACCAGCCACTGTTTGCAACATGAGGACAACAGCGCACTTTGCATAGCAGCTTTTAATTCGAATTGTGGTCGTAACACTGACAATCTCCTGATCTGTGTTTCGATCTATTAAGCAGGCGCAAACAAATAAGCAAAAGTAATTCCTGCTGAAAATACTGTGAACTTCCAACTTAAAATGTAATAATCTCACTTACTACTTCCAATTCTTTTCAATTCACCAATTTCCCTCTACAAACAAGTTGTATAAGCACAAAACCCTCGGTAGTTTGGGCTAACGAAGTGAAATACTTGTGCCTTTAATGACGCAATCTTTCAGATATTTTGTGTGTGATATTTTTTTGCTTTCAATCTATCAAGTATGGAACCATGACATTTTCTCTTTTTAATCCTGGTTTAGTTACGATGACCTAGAGATGTTTCTTCCCGTTTTACCCGCATTCTATTTTCTTTTACAAACTACACATTAAACAAAGCAGCCTCAGTTCTAATCCCTTTTTCCTCTCGTTCGCTGCCTCTGTCTTTGTCGCTCGATGCTACCTCTCCTCACCAAATGAGTTCAAACAAACAATCGAGTTTTAACACACACAAACACACACACTCACACCACGTCGACTGCAAGAAAGGGGCTAGACGGGACGTCACGCCTGGAGAGGGTGGTTCGGGAGGGGGAGCTGATACTGATAATGTTGGGAAGAAAGCGTAAAGTGGAGATGCTGCATGCTTGCATAAGTGTCTCTGCGATGTATGTAGGTGACACAGATTTATGAGTGGTGCTTATAGACGGGGTGGAGGGGGATGTCGGTACAACACCAGAAAATAGGATCAATGTGTCTTTTATGTCTGTTCTATTTGTAATCACTGTAGCCTACCTGCTTCATAGAGAGGTAGTAATAGTAGTAGTATTGTGAACGCATTGGACATAGACCGGACCAGCAGCAACACACACAGAGCCAGGGACAGCCGCTGAGAGAGGGATGAGGACACAAAAAAGGAAAGAGAGACAGAGGGGAAGGGAGCAGCTTTCGCGTTGGGCGGCGTGTACAAAGGCTGAGGAGATGTGGCAGGATAGGGCTGATCACGCACGCCTTGGTCTGGATTAATTGTGGTTCGTCTCTCCGGAGAAAGAGGATCGATAACTTGCCGTAAGAGTGCTGCTTGGGTGTGTTTTCTTTTTGCACTTGTTTGCATGTGCACATCAGTACAGCATTGTCCATGTGCCAAGCTAAATCTGCTCTAGCTAATGGTGAGCCGACGCTGGCTGACTGGGCCAGGTAACAAAGCGAATCACTCCACGTCCTCCCGTATCTGTGCCGTGTTTATGAATCGTGGTACACTTTACTTTTTACAAACTGCCACCTCATTTTGCCTGCAGCTCTGAGTTTCATTTTCCTCTTTGTCTGACGCTGAGGAGACAAACTGGCTGAAACTGGGACAGAGGAAAGTATCAGAAACAAAGCTTGTGTTTGTGTCATTGTGTGTGGCATGTTCCTCTGCATGTGTGTGCACCTGGACACGGTTACATGTCCTGGTGGTTGCGGACAAAGATGTATATGCATTTTGGAGATGTTGATCGCGGTTGAACTCGACTCAGCCTTTGCCTCTGCAGCATTAGGCTGTGACATTTATTCTGTCTGGGGAAGAGTAAATCAGTGCGGCTCCCTGAAGGCTGAACATCTTTGTGGTGAGGCTGATTGCATAATCCTGAGCTCACACGGCCTGTAGGAAATATAAGACGACAGTGTCGTCTGCTGCCCCAGGCACAGCTGTGTGTCACCACCAAATACATGTGTCTGAACTCGGTGACCGCCGCAGCTTACCACACACAAGCGGTAGCACCTCCTCACCCAAAATCTAAATGATAAACTGTACATTACATTTTAGGATTTGAGCAAGGCTTGGGCGCCCTGTGTCTGCCAGCAGGGGGCATGCTTTTGATCGCGTCCTCCTCAGATGTGCTCTGAAGAATATGCACTGACAACGATAGAAGAGAAGACATTCGAAGAGTCCTAAAAATGAAAGGCGGACGAACGGAGCACCCACTGCTAACTTCTTTATATGAAGTCATAGCGAGCTGTCTAACGTGTTTGTGCTTCTTTCACAGGATGGCGTTATCTGAACCTGGTCGGCAGCTGCGTCGAGACAGAACATTTTGACTGCACCAGCATCTCGAACAATGGTAACAAAGAGAATGGACTGATTCACTTATTTTGTCTTCTGTCTGAAAAACGCATCTGTTTGTGGTCAATATCTCAGTTCATTGAACTTGAAATATTGACAAATGTTCATGGCTTGAATCCGAGACGTTTCAGGAGAAGAAGTCATCCGTGTGCGTCGTTGTCCCTGAGACCCTTAACCTGTGATATTGAGCTGGTCACAGGTGAGGTCCTTGGGAACACTGTCGCATGCACCACATCTGGAGGATCACAGACACCTCTGCACGGACAGCACTGAACAAAACTGTAACCAAGCTAATTGTACACACTTCATCTGCTATATCATGCCTTTATTCAAGCTAACTTAACTTTGCAGTAAGTACGATGCTTTCAACAAGTCAGTAAAAAGTTGTGAAGACCCAAATCGATCTGTGAAAACATGATCGACTCTCGTGGAGGGAATGACTTTGCAGACTGTGGTGAAATAGACGTCATGAGCGCATGGTGAAGTTTCCAGACGTCATGGCGGCACTGCGGAGCTCTGAAGGGGGCAGTGCCTTTTGGCCGCCTTTGTGCCCAATAACACACGCCTCATTAATAAGACAGCCAAAAGGTTATGACCCCGAAAAACGATTCACTCAAGACTTTTAAATACGCTCGCGGCCACGGATCACGGCGGCATTGAGAATGACTCACGCAGGAACATTGGTAAGATTTTTGTGTTTAATTTATTAATCCTTTTAGACCTCTGCCTTTCAAACTGAAATTATTTGCCGCTTTCCATGTATTCAAAAGTATAAACGTTTCAGGAATTTGACATTTTCTTTTTACTTCTAATAAAAAGTGCACTTGTTTCCGCACTTGACCCAGAAATGCATTTTGCTCATTTAATGTGTTTTTTTTTTTTGGTCTGTATTATGCTCATTCATAGATTTTAAATAAAATTCTAAAGACCTCATTTGTACTGTGCTTGTGCTTGATTTTTTTATTGAACGCATTGAATATTTTGTAAGGTTTTATGAAACAGATTGGATGGATTGAATATTACTAAATGCACTGCTAAAAGCCAAGGCCTCACAGATATACGATTCCACTTTGTGTGCACCGTATCATCTCTAGACTGTTTTGCAACCACATTTTCCATCTGGTTTTATTTGTGACCTGTGCTTAATAAAGAGTCTTGAGACCCCAGTTTGCAGACGACTTGTAAAATCATTGACAAAGTGCTGGTGGTTTGGGTCTCTGTGGTCCTGTCTCGTCTCTGGCTCTGGTCCCAGCTCCAGTGTTTGTTCGTCCCAGGACATTTGGACATTTGACAGCGATTGTGCGGGAGACAGACCCGGCCACATTAGTACCCCACTCGCTCCTGCTGCTGAAAAACACATTAACGGGCTGCATCAGGAGCGCTGTCTGGTAACCATGGAGAAGACGAGCGAGGGCGGGGGCACGAGGCGGGACGGGGGGAGTGATGGTGGTGGGGGGGGGACAGGGCAGCGGGTTCACCTCAGAGTCTCACAGGGCCTATCTTTCTCAGACCTCACTCAAGCCAAACGGTCATTTTCTCTGAACCACAACTTATTGGCATTCCTTTAATGAAGATATGGCTGTTTTTTTAAGACGCTACAAACACAGAATGGGCACTAGGTCTCAGCAAAAAAACATACGGTCTTAACAATAAAGTCTGTCTCTGGGTATCCGAATGATCAGAATTTAGAACTATCAGATAAAAACTACAGTGGGGGAAATGTCAAAAGACTAAATATTTGTAGAATAATAAACAAAATCTATGCTTAAAATCTTGACAAAACTATTTCATTGTAGGTAAGAAATGTACTATAGTGCTACATTTATATCATCATATCTCTTGTCAATGTTAATACTGATAATACAATATAATTACACTCACCAATATGGATTCAATGTGACTTGGAATGCCAACATAATGCATTTCCTTTATAATGATAACCTAACCTGAACCATGGTTTCTACTTGTCTAACTTTAACCAAATGCAATCCATACCATCACACTCTTGATCTATCTAAATTATTGACGCAGTTTATTCTTGTGAAAATTACTATTAAACTTGACTTGTACATACATTTGTTTCAAGTGTTTCTGCTCACAACCTTCAGTACTAAATAGCATTATTCATTTTTGACAGTAAAAGTGTGGCGTTCATGGCAGAACATAGCAGAAGGTTCCTGTGTGACACACCCTGATTCTGCTTGTAGCACAATGATGGATGCACACAGTCTCTAACTGCAGTGGAGCCTCAGACAAACCTCCACAGCAGGACAGGATCTTGCTGTGAGGGGAACGGCTTGTATGACAATGTTCTACTTGTTTTCTCTGACATTTCACACATGTTGTTAAACACATTTTATTCATCTTTTGTCCACAATCAAGAGACATCAGATATTCTTGAAAAGACGACCAACTCAAATGGGTGGTTAGGTAAGCAAAGGTAGGGTATACTTTACACTAATAGCAATGAATAATAGTAATAATAATTGATTATTCGCTGTATTTAGAATAAACCCTTTTGTTCTGTAAAAAATAGTAACCTTGTTATTAAATTAATGTTATTTTTGTTAACAGAGGAAATCCAACTGATATAAATGAGATACTGGTATAAAGTTAAATTATTAGAAGATAAAAAAATTACGTATGTATTTTAAGAAATCATAATTTTTAAGAACTACAAGTCAGCCGCGAGATGGCGCGCTTGTACAAGGCGGAACTAAAGGCGCACTATGTGTTTCTCTGGGGTTCGTATTTGTCACGGACGACAGGAAGTGGTAGCAAATTTAAACATTCTGAATAAATGCCGTTTTGAAATATTTTTCCGAGGAATTTAATGGCGCTACACGTGCAGTTTACAGTAGTATGAGGTGAGTCCTTTATGACCCGTGATGAGACGTGTCTTCCCCCTGCAGAATGCAGCGTTTCTCGCCTTCGTGTATTTTGGACTAACTAAAGCTTTTATTTGGTCTTAGGGTTAGCCCTCTCAATTCAACGTTATAATGTGCAGGTGCTTGTATTGCACCTAATAACGACGTCATTGTTTACAGTTTATTTTCTCCTCCAAATGAAGACTTTAATTGAATATCACTGGTGTTCGCTTCTGTGCATGGATCTCATGTGTCTGAGCCTCATCCAAACCGCCATCATGGGTTTGGGTTATTAGGGCTTCAAACGAGTTAACAGACGACGCCCATAATAATAATCACACAATATTGTTACATTATCGTTTTTTATGCATGTGCACCTACATTATAGTGTATGTTTTTACAGTTGTATTGATATAAGTGTAGTTTAAATCGTGTTTACATTACAATGGTTAGTAGACTATTAACTGTATATGTACTTGAACTCTTGTAAATGTAGGGATAAGTTTCTGTATATGACAGTGACTAAAAGTGTTCTCTCTCAGGGACCAAACGGACAGTGAAAACAACGCAAGTACTGAGGACAGTATGGCTGATCAAGGAGATGTCTCTGATGGAGATTCCAGTGAAGAGAACAGTCGTGCTGAGTCTGAGAAAAAGACAGCTGTGGCTCTGAAGGAACTAAAAGTTTGCGTGACTGACATCAGCCTGGTGCACCCTGATGTGGTTACCAACACACCCTCTGGGAAAAGAGGGCGTGGACGGCCCAAAGGGTCAGCCAATAAGTCAAACGTAAACAGCGTAAACAGTGCCAAGAAAAGGGGCCGTCCAAAAAGCTCCTCAGTAACTCTTGCTGTTAGAGATCTAAATGGTGTTTCAGCCAAAAGGCTCAGAGGACATCCCAAAAGTGCAGCGTTTTCTTATGAAGACTCCTTTGAAGATGACAGTGACAGTGATGAAAGTGTTTCTCCCCCAAAAAAGAGGGGAAGACCAAAGGGATCCTTCAAGAAGCCCAAACCGGATTCTGAAATGAAAAGTGACAATGAAGGTGCAGCTAAAAGAGGGAGGGGAAGACCAAAGGGATCCTTCAAGAAGCCCAAACCGGATTCTGAAATGAAAAGTGACAATGAAGGTGCAGCTAAAAGAGGCAGAGGGAGACCAAAGAAAGGTCCTGTAAAAGGAAAACGAGGAAGGCCTAAAAAGAATATTCCAGCGGGAGCAAAGAGAGAAGTCACAGATGGAACAAAGTCCTCGCATAAAAGGCCAGGTCGACCAAAGGGCTCTCGAAACAAACCTGTGGTCACTGTTCAAGTGGAAAGCACCAGCGGTCGCCCCTCGCGAGTTCATATTCCACCTGACAAACTTCACATTTCACTTCCCAGAAAATACCCAGGTAAACGTGGTCGGCCAAAGAAAAACCAGCGAGGTCGACCAAGAAAGAGGCCTCTACCCCCAGAAGAGGAGCTGTACCTGCCACGAGTGTGGAAGGCTCTGGGGCGATCGCGAAAGTATCCAAGAGAAGAAGGATCCGAGCAAGAGCCTGGCCCCGAGACCCCACGCAGGGGCCGCGGGAGACCTCGCAAGTCCGAGAAGATTGCTCATTTGAAAAAGCTTGACAGCAACGGGTTTCCAAGAAAACCAGGACGTCCTCCTAAAGTAGAAAAAGAACAGGACGGTCCCCGGAGGAAGAGGGGGCGTCCCAAAGGCTCAGTCAAAAACAAAGCCCTTGATGATTCTGAAAACGGTTCTGATCTCAGCCCTGAGTCTGTTCCCTCTGAAGTGCCGTGTCCCCCCGAGGAGCTGTCTCCTCTTGAAGACAGCTTCTCAAGCACCAAGGACGACTTAGTTGCATAAATGTAGACTTTTGCACATTTAAAAAGTATCAATCGGAGAACTTCTATCATCTTCCTAAGAGTCTTTTAAACTAGTGGTAGTTTAAGTTTTAAACTACGTTACCTTTTAAACTACTACTTTAATGTGAGGCCTTCCTGAACTCATAGGACTTTTTTTTATTAGTGACTATTCATGGTTATATCTCGTCCTTCTTTAAAATGTGTATTGTATGTTTTGCTTTAGTTACCAAAGCTTTGAATGTAGTGTTAGATATTTGTAATAAACAGATTATAAAAGAAACTCGATTGTGAAAAACATTGAATTGCAGTTTTACTCATTGGTTCTTCACATTTTAGTTAATCTTTGCAATTTGGTCTATATTTCTTACATTTATTTTCAAACCCAAAACAACATTATTTTAATAAGCTATAGTTGATTATCGATGTTTTGAAATGTAACTAATTTATGAAAAGTAACCCTGCGAAAAATGTAAGTGTATGTATATTTTTATCTTGTAATTTGCACATGAAAAATTATTTGTGAGAACCCTGAATTTAAATAAAGTGCATTGTTGCTATACATCCTAATGTCCATTTTTCTTAAAAACCTTTTCAATCACATGTAGCGCATGGATCTATAATAATATCACTATAGCCAGACTTTGAATAATGTTTTCACTTAGTTCAGACTCCATGTTTATGGAGTAGAAAGTACTTACCAATATTCTGAATGAGACGCTCAAATATCACTAATTAAATATATAGAAATATACATTCTTACATATTCTAAAATGGGCGGAATCCTACTGTGAAAAAAAGCTTTGATCGCACAAAAGATGGATTGCACTTTTGGAGGAGGAAGGGCCCGATCCATGGGAGGGACAAGGCGCTTCCGGTGTGTGGGTGTGTGACGTCACATACCTGTCCACACCTGCGCAGTCCGCTCTGAGCTTCACAAAAAAGAATCAAGTGTTTTTAAAGTTACGGTCTTCCAGAGAGACATGTGACGCAGACACAGGTACGAGTGGTGTTTTTAATGTTTCCTGGTGTCGTTTGACCTTTACTCAGGGCTAAAGGAAAGTGGACTTTTTGAGGCCTAGATCCTGGTCCTGAAGTCTAAAGCCTAGATCCTAAACCCTGTGGAAACTCTGGGCTCGGCTTTGCCATAAACGCAGTGCAAGGTTCAACATGTACTTTGTATTACGACTTTATCTACTGTTGTGTGAACTTCATCCAGACTTTTAACCTTTTGTTAAAGCAGGAAGCAGTCAAAGCAAACTACAAAAGTTAAAACAACAGTAAAGACTAGACTCGGGCCGTGCTGCTTTATTCTTATTCTGTTGCAATAATGGCTTCTGCTCCAGCTTCAATGTTTACGCTCTGCAGGAATGTCAGTCTCTCTGGGGAATTCTCCAAAGTAAATACCTCACAGGGGATTTAAAATTATGATTTGTCAGAAAGAGCATTCATTATATATAATCAGAATAACAAAGCCCCCATCAGCACAAGTATTGTAAAGTATTATAAATTCCAAGGACAGATATGTGCGATTGATTGTAACTAGATATTGGATTCCACAAAGTAAAGAGACAAAAATTGTTTATTTAATATGAGTTAGTAACTGTATTTTTTGTTTTGTTCAAGGAATTGCTTGTATTTGATTTTCCTCAATGGACTATGCACTACTTTACATTAAACACATTCAACATGTTGTGAACCGGTGATAGTAGTTTATATTTTTGATTTGTAAGGACCTCTGTTTTTCTCCCACTGTCTGTAAGTGAACATTTCTAAATGGCTTCTCATTGTTTACAGCTGCCATCTTTCAGACCAAAGTTAGTAGTAGTTTTACGTTGATGCATACATTGAACATCAAAATATTGTTCCATTTATGGTTTATTGAACGATGAGTGAGCCATCTTTATTTATACAGCCATAGACCACAGAAAGGCTTTAGAGAAGTGATGGCGGTACTTCCTCCCAGCACCACACCTTTCAGCCTTCACAAACCGTTCCTATTGTACATGTTTTAGCGGTGTGTGAATCCTACCCACACATGGGAACATATGAACTTCATACAAAACTGTCTACATTTGTGTGATAATGTGTGTATTTTTCCTCAGATGCTTCACTGGATGACCGCAGAAGCAGTTCTTTTAAATCAAACATGTCAGACCCTAAGCCCGAGGATGCTAGGACTGTGCCTGTCGCGGAGCCTCAGGTTGAAAGAAAAGAAAAGTTGTTAGGCACAAAACCAATCGACGACGTTGAGAAGGACTTCACGGATCACTCTAAAGAAGAAGAAGAAGAAGAAACAAGTGTCCGTGCCGCTGTGGAGCCCTGCACTCTGCCGTGGCCCGGAGACCGAAAACCACAAACGGATCCAGACGACGGAATCTGGTCCGAGAAATGCACCTCTGAGCCTGAAGACAGAGACACCGGCATCAGTGGAGGAAGCCAGGACATTTCTGATAAACAGAGTCAAGGAGAAGAGGAGGTGGTGAACAAGGCCAAATGGAGAGAGAGCATGCCCGAAGGAGAACGGTGGAGGAGCGACGAGATCCAACGCAGCAGCGACAAAGGCGGAGGCTCCCTGGCTGATGATGAGGAGGAGGAGGATGAGGAGGATGAGGAGGAGCAGCGCTGGAGGGCGGAGAAGGGGACGCCCGGATTCTCACCTCAGGTCACATTGCTAACGTTTCAAACTCTGATACTAATGGAAAGGTTCAATAACAAGTGCATTACTATAGAGTGATATGTTTTTGGGTAATAAGCTGCCATTTATTATCACAGTACTTTTATACTCTACCACATTGTTTTATACTAGTTAGATATAGATCATTCTCTTCCTGAATCTACTAAGAATATGTTGTCTTCATTATACAGCATCTTTTTCGAATCAATTGTTAGCAAGAGGCAGTTTCATTCCTTTCATCAGTGAGATTCCAGACGGTGTGGATTTGTTCCTTGTCTCATTTCTGAGTCTTACAAAACATTTGTTAATATCCATCCATCCATTTTCCCCCTCTTCATCCATTGCCAGGTTGTGGGATTTCTTAATAATCCGCCCATAACCTTTTCTGAGTTCTGTTGAAATGAACAAATAATCAAACCAACTCAGATGAAAACATAACCTCTTTGGTGCGGTTACGATTCTGATCCAATCCCATGACTTAAAAAAGAATGCGTAATTTATGATAATGATTTATGATGTTCTTGTTCTTTTTCATTGACCTGGGGCATTAAACGGTCCTAAATTATCTAAATCTTTATGAAAGCTGCACTATCTCATAGATTTATTAAGATGAGAGAGGAATCAGGTTTTTTTTTTAATTTACAAATTTGAAGGCTGAAACAGGTCAGAAAAGTCCCATTTATGCAAAAATATGTTGTTTTTCAAATCTGATTTCCGGTATTTCTGGCGCCCCCACAGGTCACCATCGTGCGCATGTCCAGTAAAGACCTTCAGGAGGAAGAGGAGGAGCAGAGGCCACTGTTCCAGGAGGGATACACGGAGGACTACAACGACCAGAACTCTGTGCAGTACCACGAGTGGCCACAGCACGACGAAAAGATCTGTGAGTATCAGTTTAAAACTGAGGTACCGAAACCCTCGAGGGCTGCACCCGCCTCCTCCTCTGGGGCTCCTCAGTCCTGCATCACACAACCTCAGTCCTTATTCTACAGCCTGACTCCTGGATCTATATCTGTAGATCCCTCTCGATGTGAGCCTGCCGGAGGTTTCTCAACATCTTCCCACAGTTTTTTTATTGAGACGCCAAGATTAAGACACAGTTTGAGCCACATTTTTATCAGGACATTTTTATAATTTTTTATCAGTACCTGTTATTAGTATTACTGCATTATCCATCTGATATTTCTGCCATTCACCAGTCACTCTACCTGTTGATATTATTATTATTATTTCTGATAATTATATTATCAGAAATAATATTCTGCTCATATTCATATTTTCATATTCTCCGCTGCTAAAGTTCAATACACTCATCTGTAAATATCTCTGAACCAAGTGCAATTATAGCTCCAGAGTTTATCTTATTTCAATTTTATTGTCTATTATCTTAAATAATAGACTCAATTTGATGTTGTGTAATCTGAGTGCTCTTATTTCCTTCTTTCTCTGCTGCAATCTGCAACGATGACACTGAAATTTCTCCACTGTGAGACGAATATAGGTTTATCCTATCTTGAAAAAGATAAGATTAAAGAGCGACTAAACACCAAATCAAATTTTACTCATAAACTGCATAAATATGTTTATTGTAGTGCTCTCTACATATCCTGCTCATTTTTTTTGACATTTTAGTGCAAATTAGATAAAATCTCACTTTTGAGCCTAAAAACGTCTGTGTGGCGCCCTCTCAACCCCTTCGGTGGTACTACATTTGAATTTTGTCCTGGCCTCTCATTGGCTCTGGAGTACTGTGTGACGTCAGCAGTGATGGGAATAACGGCGTTACTTTTTTCAGTAACAAGTAATCTAACTAATTACTTTGACTGTAACTATAACGCCGTTATCATTTCCGACATCCCGTTACTGCGCGTTACTCAAGACGCACAATGAACTTCTCTTTTTACTTCGTGATAGGACTCGTGTGCGTGTTGTCATGAGAGAAGGGAGGATGAGAAAACCTCTCAGCAATTATTGGCTGATGTAAAACATATTTCCTTTACAATCCACATGTCTACAGTTGAGAGGATGGTCATAAATTGTGTTTTTGAAACAAATATGGGTCTTAGTCGCGCTCAACCACAGCTTGTATCACCGTGAGGGCTCAGAGGAGCTCATGTGAGCGCAGAAGTCGGCTGCATACAATTCCATCAGAAAGCTCCTTTCTCTTCCTGGTTTATCTGCTACGGGCAGCAACATGTTTGCCTAACATACATATAACACATTTTAAGATAATTTAAAATGCACTTACGGTAATTTTTCAATTACTATAGGAATGATAAGAAAGAGAGGTGAAGTGTAAGACGGTTGATTTTAGAAATTGGATGCACCCGGCTGCACCTAGCAAAACAGAGTAGTTTACGGAGGACACACGCGTTTTGTTTTACTTTTTAAAACTCATTTCCAAATGGAGGATTACATATCTACGCTCAAACTATTATCTGGACTTAAACACAGAACTGGTCTGAACTGAAGTGGTCTGTGCAGGTCATTTATAAGGTAAGACCCATAACTCATAGTTTTGCGTTTTGTATGAACAAACAATGCGGCCATGAAACATATTTTGCTGTAGCCAAACAAATTGTCCACTTGATTTATATGATGTATATGTTCATCTGATTGGTCTGAAGTCAGTGCTTCACCGGTGTTTCCACATTCACAGTGGCGGGTGTTGGTGTTTAGTGCTTACAGCACAGAGAGAGATGGAGAGTGAACAGGACTTCAGCAGCAAAACAGCCTTTTCTAGATGGAAATATTGGCAATATTTCAGACTCGCTGAGGTTAAAGGTAAAAATGCGCACCTCGAGTGCACATTATGTTCCAGAACAAAACGAAAAAGTAACGCAATAGTTACTTTTACTGGTAACTAGTTACTTTTATAGTGGAGTAACTCCGTTAGTAACTCAGTTACTTTTTGGGAGAAGTAACTAGTAGCTATAACTAATTACTTTTTCAAAGTAACGTGCCCAACACTGGACGTCAGTTGGTGTGTGTGTGACGTCAGTTGGTGTGTGTGTGACGTCAGTTGGTGTGTGTGTGTGATGTCAGTTGGTGTGTGTGTGACGTCAGTTGGTGTGTGTGTGTGACGTCAGTTGGTGTGTGTGTGACGTCAGTTGGTGTGTGTGTGACGTCAGTTGGTGTGTGTGTGACGTCAGTTGGTGTGTGTGTGACGTCAGTTGGTGTGTGTGTGACGTCAGTTGGTGTGTGTGACGTCAGTTGGTGTGTGTGACGTTGGTGTGTGTGTGACGTCAGTTGGTGTGTGTGTGACGTCAGTTGGTGTGTGTGTGACGTCAGTTGGGGGTGTGTGTGACACGTCAGTTGGTGTGTGTGTGACGACAGTTGGTGTGTGTGTGACGTCAGTTGGTGTGTGTGTGACTAGGCCTGTCACGATAACAAATTTTGCTGGACGATTAATTGTCTCAGAAATTATTGCGATAAGCGATTATATTGTCGTTCTGAGATCATTTGCATCGATTACAATGATAATGCAGGTACACTTTTTCAAAGAGAAATAAACTTTTATTTTTAACAAATATTTAACGCTAGAACACAATAAATTAACAAACAACCAAAAACAATAAATAAAATACTCAGTCTCTTAACAAAAAATGACCAGGAATAAAACTGCCAGGACCTTTGTAAAGAAAATATGAAACAGATGCCTCAAATGTCAATAATTTCTCAGACTTTATGGCAGATTACGAGAAAGAAATGCCAACATGTTGACTTTGTGTGACTTAAGACAAGATCTCTCAGGAGTAGTCCCACCTCCCCACACACCAGGCGAATGACAAGTGACTGACATGTACAGAAGTCCTGCTGCGGTAGCGCCCACCGGAAGTAGCGGGGCGGGCTTTGATGCTAACAGCTAAGCTAGCGGGTTTTTTGTGTAAAGTTCTACTCCAAGAATGCAAGTCTGCAGCATCTCTGTGTTCAGAGACCTTCTAGAGACTTTATATAACAGCAGTATGTGTTCACGGAGGTGCGCCATAAGTTTATTTTATTGGTACGGTACGGTACTTCTGCATCGGCGAACACGCTAACGCTATCTGCGCTAGTATAGTCACTAATCAAGCCTGAATGAGAACTCAGCTGCCAGCATATGTTCACAACTACTGTGTCCCCCATTGTCAATCCTGGTTAAGTCCTGGTTTAGGTCCTGTTTTGGCTGTATTTTGTATTTTTGAGTAATTTCCGTCTGCTTGCTAGACCGCTAATGTTCCCGTGACCACTTTGCGGCTCTCTGACCCGAGAGAGACGGGGTAAACAAACAAGCAAATGGGATTTATCGCGGCCAGAAAAGTTATTGAGCAAATTTTATTTATCGTGCGATTAATTGATTTATTGACTATCGCGACAGGCCTATGTGTGACGACAGTTGGTGTGTGTGTGACGTCAGTTGGTGTGTGTGTGAGACGTCAGTTGGTGTGTGTGTGTGACGTCAGTTGGTGTGTGTGTGAGACGTCAGTTGGTGTGTGTGTGATGTCAGTTGGTGTGTGTGATGTGTGACGTATGTTGGTGTGTGTGTGACGTCAGTTGGTGTGTGTGTGACGTCAGTTGGTGTGTGTGTGAGACGTCAGTTGGTGTGTGTGTGACGTCAGTTGGTGTGTGTGTGACGTGAGTTGGTGTGTGTGTGTGACGTCAGTTGGTGTGTGTGTGTGACGTCAGTTGGTGTGTGTGTGTGACGTGAGTTGGTGTGTGTGTGTGACGTCAGTTGGTGTGTGTGTGACGTCAGTTGGTGTGTGTGTGACGTCAGTTGGTGTGTGTGTGTGACGTCAGTTGGTGTGTGTGTGTGACGTCAGTTGGTGTGTGTGTGTGACGTCAGTTGGTGTGTGTGTGTGTGACGACAGTTGGTGTGTGTGACGACAGTTGGTGTGTGTGTGACGACAGTTGGTGTGTGTGTGACGTCAGTTGGTGTGTGTGTGTGACGTCAGTTGGTGTGTGTGTGTGACGTCAGTTGGTGTGTGTGTGTGACGTCAGTTGGTGTGTGTGTGTGACGTCAGTTGGTGTGTGTGTGTGACGTGAGTTGGTGTGTGTGTGTGACGTCAGTTGGTGTGTGTGTGACGTCAGTTGGTGTGTGTGTGACGTCAGTTGGTGTGTGTGTGTGACGTCAGTTGGTGTGTGTGTGTGACGTCAGTTGGTGTGTGTGTGTGACGACAGTTGGTGTGTGTGTGACGACAGTTGGTGTGTGTGTGACGTCAGTTGGTGTGTGTGTGACGACAGTTGGTGTGTGTGTGACGTCAGTTGGTGTGTGTGTGACGACAGTTGGTGTGTGTGTGTGATGTCAGTTGGTGTGTGTGTGTGACGTCAGTTGGTGTGTGTGTGATGTCAGTTGGTGTGTGTGTGACGTCAGTTGGTGTGTGTGTGTGACGTCAGTTGGTGTGTGTGTGATGTCAGTTGGTGTGTGTGTGTGACGTCAGTTGGTGTGTGTGTGATGTCAGTTGGTGTGTGTGTGACGTCAGTTGGTGTGTGTGTGATGTCAGTTGGTGTGTGTGTGACGTCAGTTGGTGTGTGTGTGACGTCAGTTGGTGTGTGTGTGACGTCAGTTGGTGTGTGTTTGACGTCAGTTGCTGTGTGTGTGACGTCAGTTGGTGTGTGTGTGGTGTGTGTGTGTGTGACGTCAGTTGGTGTGTGTGTGACGTCAGTTGGTGTGTGTGTGTGACGTCAGTTGGTGTGTGTGTGTGACGTCAGTTGGTGTGTGTGTGTGACGTCAGTTGGTGTGTGTGTGTGACGTCAGTTGGTGTGTGTGTGTGACGACAGTTGGTGTGTGTGTGACGACAGTTGGTGTGTGTGTGACGTCAGTTGGTGTGTGTGTGTGACGTCAGTTGGTGTGTGTGTGTGACGTCAGTTGGTGTGTGTGTGTGACGTCAGTTGGTGTGTGTGTGTGACGTCAGTTGGTGTGTGTGTGTGACGACAGTTGGTGTGTGTGTGACGACAGTTGGTGTGTGTGTGACGTCAGTTGGTGTGTGTGTGTGACGTCAGTTGGTGTGTGTGTGTGACGTCAGTTGGTGTGTGTGTGTGACGTCAGTTGGTGTGTGTGTGATGTCAGTTGGTGTGTGTGTGACGTCAGTTGGTGTGTGTGTGTGTGGACGTCAGTTGGTGTGTGTGTGATGTCAGTTGGTGTGTGTGTGTGACGTCAGTTGGTGTGTGTGTGATGTCAGTTGGTGTGTGTGTGACGTCAGTTGGTGTGTGTGTGATGTCAGTTGGTGTGTGTGTGTGACGTCAGTTGGTGTGTGTGTGACGTCAGTTGGTGTGTGTGTGACGTCAGTTGGTGTGTGTTTGACGTCAGTTGCTGTGTGTGTGACGTCAGTTGGTGTGTGTGTGGTGTGTGTGTGTGTGACGTCAGTTGGTGTGTGTGTGACGTCAGTTGGTGTGTGTGTGACGTCAGTTGGTGTGTGTGTGTGACGTCAGTTGGTGTGTGTGTGTGACGTCAGTTGGTGTGTGTGTGTGACGTCAGTTGGTGTGTGTGTGTGACGTCAGTTGGTGTGTGTGTGTGACGACAGTTGGTGTGTGTGTGACGACAGTTGGTGTGTGTGTGACGTCAGTTGGTGTGTGTGTGTGACGTCAGTTGGTGTGTGTGTGTGACGTCAGTTGGTGTGTGTGTGTGACGTCAGTTGGTGTGTGTGTGTGACGTCAGTTGGTGTGTGTGTGTGACGACAGTTGGTGTGTGTGTGACGACAGTTGGTGTGTGTGTGACGTCAGTTGGTGTGTGTGTGACGTCAGTTGGTGTGTGTGTGTGACGTCAGTTGGTGTGTGTGTGTGTGACGTCAGTTGGTGTGTGTGTGTGATGTCAGTTGGTGTGTGTGTGTGACGTCAGTTGGTGTGTGTGTGTGACGTCAGTTGGTGTGTGTGTGTGTGACGTCAGTTGGTGTGTGTGTGTGACGTCAGTTGGTGTGTGTGTGTGTGATGTCAGTTGGTGTGTGTGTGTGACGTCAGTTGGTGTGTGTGTGTGACGTCAGTTGGTGTGTGTGTGTGTGACGTCAGTTGGTGTGTGTGTGTGACGTCAGTTGGTGTGTGTGTGTGATGTCAGTTGGTGTGTGTGTGACGTCAGTTGGTGTGTGTGTGTGACGTCAGTTGGTGTGTGTGTGTGATGTCAGTTGGTGTGTGTGTGTGACGTCAGTTGGTGTGTGTGTGTGTGATGTCAGTTGGTGTGTGTGTGTGACGTCAGTTGGTGATATAAACCCATCCAAGTCTCACACACGCCCCAGCAGCAGGTTGGAGTATTCTGGCGACATCTAGTGGATTAAAATTTGAAGCCACTGCTGCTGCGATAATTCTGTGGATTAGGTTCAGTTGTGTAGCTCTACAATTATCTTGGTGTGTAAAGGAATGAGACTTTCTGGTGTGTAAACTATTGCTTTAAGCAGCAATGACAACTTTCTGTTTTTTTGTGTGACAAGTGAGCTGTCAATCACGGCCCAGACCACGCCCAACTCTAAGCCCCCCTTCTTGTGCCTTGGTCCTCCAGGCAACGCCCTCTAAGAGAAAATGTTCATGTGGGCGGAATCAGGCTGGGCACTGGTGTTTAGTCGCTCTTTAATCTCAATGGGATTTTCTTGGTTAAATAAATGTTGGATAATACAAAAAACACACACTTATTTACGGGTTGTACATTTATTTTAACAACATGGAAAACTGACCTGAACTGTATTTAATGATTGTATATTTTCACAGTTTTTTAATTGCTCTTCTGTCCAAACAATCGTATTTTCTGCAGTCTGATATAAGTCTGTGAAGCCGTGATGAGAAGATGACTCACATCGACATGATTCACTCTGTAAAGAATCTCACCTTAAGGCCTCAGTCCCATTGAACTGCTTCATTCTTCACCCACTGGAGCCGTGACTCACTCGGCTGATTTTCTGGTTACAACCGTTTTCACTTAAGTATTTGCACTTTCATTTATTTTCATTTATTTATTTATTTAATATGGACATAGCAATTAACATTGGACGAACCAGATGCATTGTTTAAAGTGTTATAGCACAAGTGCTAATTTTCAACACCTGTCCATACTTGAAATAGATGTTGTGACTCTCCTGGATCAGAACAGCTGGGCTTGTTTATGTTCAATGAGATGTCGTATTGCCATGTTTTACTTCAGTGTCTTTTCTCTGTGACTGTGACTGAAGCGGAGCCACTCGCACCTGTTTTTACACGACTCAAACGGTGCAAGTCTCCTGAAGACGTTCATAATGAAGTATTTACATGTATCTATTTAACTCCAAGTTTTCAATTAAAAAAACATGCGGTCACATCAATTAAAGATGCAGTCAGTAATTTTTTCCAGACGCATTTTTTAAAATATTGTGGAAAAACGTCCCTAAACCCTAAAAGTAGTCAAGTTTTCATATGTTTTCCAATTGTAATGGAATTGACCAGATGCCTATAGTCTACACAAAAATTAATAAAAAAAACTTTTGGAGCGGACTGATAAAAATAAACCAATGGGATTCGTTCATCCCCAACGAACCAATGGGATGTGTTTACCGCCTTCACCCTCTTCCTGTTTCTCGCCAGTGCACCGGAGTTATCGGATTTTCTAAAACCTAAAAGGGCTGAATAGAAAATGCCAACTTCACGTTTCCCGCCCACTCTCCCTGTTGTGACAAAGAAAAGAAAATGCTGGATGTTTGGTTTGGTGGAGAGGGAGGGGAGGGGAGTTGGTGCTACGGCTAAGCTAACAACATCACTTACTGCATCTTTAATCTTCAAACTATTTTGGTACTCATAAGAGATGGTCCTTCATTTGTCGCACACAGGGGAGATGTCAGTGTCATCGTTGCACATTTCAGCAGAATAAGAAATTATAAATTGTCATTTTATTATTTCATCTCCCACCCAAAAAAAAAGAATATGCTTTTTTGTTGTTGTTAAGCCTTCTTTCATTATTTAGTGTTGACACTTTCCCAAATAAAGGTGTTTGATCCAGTTTGAGCTTGTGCCGTGTCCTCAGACCTCGTGTTGTGTCCTCAGACCTCGTGTTGTGTCCTCAGACCTCGTGTTGTGTCCTCAGACCTCGTGTTGTGTCCTCAGACCTTGTGTTGTGTCCTCAGACCTTGTGTTGTGTCCTCAGACCTTGTGTTGTGTCCTCAGACCTCGTGTTGTGTCCTCAGACCTCGTGTTGTGTCCTCAGACCTCGTGTTGTGTCCTCAGACCTCGTGTTGTGTCCTCAGACCTCGTGTTGTGTCCTCAGACCTCGTGTTGTGTCCTCAGACCTCGTGTTGTGTCCTCAGACCTCGTGTTGTGTCCTCAGACCTTGTGTTGTGTCCTCAGACCTTGTGTTGTGTCCTCAGACCTCGTGTTGTGTCCTCAGACCTCGTGTTGTGTCCTCAGACCTCGTGTTGTGTCCTCAGACCTCGTGTTGTGTCCTCAGACCTTGTGTTGTGTCCTCAGACCTCGTGTTGTGTCCTCAGACCTTGTGTTGTGTCCTCAGACCTCGTGTTGTGTCCTCAGACCTTGTGTTGTGTCCTCAGACCTCGTGTGTTGTGTCCTCAGACCTCGTGTTGTGTCCTCAGACCTCGTGTTGTGTCCTCAGACCTTGTGTTGTGTCCTCAGACCTTGTGTTGTGTCCTCAGACCTTGTGTTGTGTCCTCAGACCTCGTGTTGTGTCCTCAGACCTTGTGTTTGTGTCCTCAGACCTTGTGTTGTGTCCTCAGACCTCGTGTTGTGTCCTCAGACCTCGTGTTGTGTCCTCAGACCTTGTGTTGTGTCCTCAGACCTTGTGTTGTGTCCTCAGACCTCGTGTTGTGTCCTCAGACCTTGTGTTGTGTCCTCAGACCTCGTGTTGTGTCCTCAGACCTCGTGTTGTGTCCTCAGACCTTGTGTTGTGTCCTCAGACCTCGTGTTGTGTCCTCAGACCTTGTGTTGTGTCCTCAGACCTTGTGTTGTGTCCTCAGACCTCGTGTCCTCAGACCTTGTGCTTTGTCCTCAGACCTGTGCGAGGACCCGTGTGGAGAGCGTCTGAAGCTGGGCCTGTCGGTGGCGGCCGGAGCGCTGCTGTTCCCTCTCCTGCTGTGGGGCGGGTTCGAGCTGCTGCCGTTCGACTCTCCGCCGCTCGAGAGCGCCCCCCTCAGGGTGGTCTACACTCTGCGCTGCTCCATGTTTGCCATGATTCCCATCATTCTGGGTACGAAAATGTAAACTACAACGAAGGATTATCTGACTTTGTTTTAGCTGTTTGTCTTAACTAAAGCCTAAATTCTAACTAAATGTTGGTTCTGCATTAGCCTGGTCGTACCACACCATAGTACAAATTACATTTCATACTAAGGTCTGGATTTGCTCCATTGACTCCGTTAACCCCTCCCACCTGTTAACTCCTTTTGCAGATTGAAACGATTGGATCTGAGTTTACCGTGACGAATGTAATGCGCCCGAGTGAGTGAGGCATTTAGTATTTAGCCTAGCCATCTCCTTTGCCGCTAACGGAGCCCGTGGGGAGTAGCGCCACAATCTTGACCAGCGATTACATTTGCTAAACATTCCTCTTGCTCCGGCTTCAACCAGACCGGATTACTTTACTATCGCATTATTCGCCATTGCCAAACTACAACCTGCCCGTTTGGCGCAAACTAGACTTAATATTGGACAGATGGTTTATTAGAGCTGCATGTGTTTCTTTAAAATAAGCTTGGATCTTTACTACATTTGTTCAGTAAGGCTCGTGAGTGTTCCTAAATGCAGTTCCCCTCCCCTCCTCTAGGCGTGCTGGTGCAGGGTGTGGCGCGGCTTCGGTACGGCTCGCTCCGCCCGCTGTACGAGGGCCGCCAGGAGAGCCGACAGGTGGCGGTCCACGTTCACTTCGTCAACGAGTCTGTGGGGCTCTTCCTCTTCTACTTCCTGCAGCTCGCCGTCATGGCAACCTACGTGAGCCAAAGCCTGGTCAAACTGGTGCCGCTGCTCACCATCATCTTTGCTTTTGGAAGGTACTTGACTCAAAGACACGACACAAACAAGTTACTTACTTAGAGATGAAATCTTGGAAGTGACAATATAAAAACAGTGGTTAGCACTCTCGCCTCTCAGCAAGAAGGTCCTGGGTTCAAATCCCGGTCAGAGCAGGGCCTTTCTGAGTGGATTTTTGCATGTTCTCCAAGTGCCTGCGTAGGTTTCCTCCAGGTACTCCGCTTTCCCCTATCACTAAAAACATGCTCACTAGCTTAAATCCTACAGCTCTGGTCCTGACCAAGCCAAGCATCAACATCTGGAGATGGGTTCCCGGGCGCTGTTGCTACGGCGACCACTGCTCCTGATGTAAGCCTTTGCGCGGCATCAGGATGGGTCAAATGCAGAGGAGGAATTTCCCTAAGGGGATTAATAAAAGTGGACCTTTACCTTTATCTTATGCAAACTTGTCAGAAAAAGTCTGTTTGATGATTTGGTCTGAGAGCTGATTAGCTGAAGGAGAGAGGTCCTCCATTATAACTTGTATGTCTGACAAGGCTGAAGATGCAATGGAAAACTATTGATGGAGCAAAATCAGTTAAGAGTCAGGAACTAGTTAAATGGATTTTACCACGTGTCATGTCATTTTCATTTTTTCCATCCCCTTTACTTATCCATTTCTGGGTCGAAGCAGGTGGTGGGTCCACGGGGAGATGGCTGCTTTGTCGACAAAGACATAGACTGGGTGTTTCAATTGGGGCTTCAGGCAAAGTGGGGTTAAGTGCCTTGCCCAGGGACACAACGATTGCAGACATCAGACTGAGCCACTGACCACATACGTTAACATAATTATTTTGGGTTGAATGTTAAGCACCCTGGCTTTATTATAATATGATTGAATTAGCAGAGGAGGTATTTTATCAGATGTCTAAAACCAATAAGAAACTACATTAGTTCAGTTGAAATGTGGTGAAGTTCTATATTGGTCATATTGGAAAAGCAAGAAATATTGACTTATAAGAAACTTATTCTGCGGAATGACCTGTTACTCAAGTTTTTAGGAATTTTACGCTCTTTACAACAAAGAGATCACCTTATGTCAGATGTTAAATTTGTAATATCCACCTCTACCTCTAGAGGGAGGTGTTTCACAAAGATAATTGTACATGTTCATCCAAAAACATTAGATATCTGTCATGTGTGTTTTCATGTGTGTGGCTCATGGTGGGTTCTGTTTCAGGCTGATCTATTGGCTGTGTCTGTCCCTGCGCAGTAGCATCCGTGGCTTCGGCTTCAGTTTCTCGTTTGCCCCGGTGCTGCTGATGCTGGGCTTCAACCTGTACTACGTGTGCTCGTCCATGGGCCAGAGCGCCGTGTTCAACGTGGAGCCGCCGCAGACTCAGGCCCCGCCCACTCAGCGCTGGTGGTTAGGCTGAAACACTGACCACGAAAAACTTAGATTGTAATTTACACTGATCATCCACATCCTCAGTCCTCTTTCTCTTTAATCTCTAAGAATAAATGTGTTTTATAATCATTCATTGAAATGAATATCACGTATTAAGAGAAACTGAGCGTAAACAATCTCCCTATGTTTGGAGAAGGACAGAAAGATGAAGTGAATGAATTTGTTTTTGGCCTTGAGTAAAATAGACGTTTGACACATTTTGGTGACGACTTTCTATATTTATCATTTAACGTGAGACACGAGCGCTTCATAAGTGTCTTTGCTCACAGCTGTTCTTCTCCCGCAGGAAACAGAGCAACTCTCTGAGAACACGTTTATGTTAAACATTTACAGTACTTTATACTGTACGCTGCTCTGCGGACGCCGTACCGCGGACGCCGTACCGCGGACGCTGCAGCCTTTAAAGCCGGATGTTAGTAAACACTCTTGTCATATTTCTCCTGAGCTTTTGTGGTAAAACAGTCATCTTTTGTTTACAGCAGTTAGATTCTTAGCTTTGGGGAGTTTCCATTTTTGTAAAAAGGGTAATGCAGTATATATGTATATAAATATATTTTATATTTGGGACCTGCAATAAAACCATTTCTTATTACAGTCTTGTGGATGTGTCTTCAGTGCAACATTTACCAACAGCATCAGTTCTGTTCGTGTGAAGAGTCCGCTCTGCACCATTCAGTTTATAACGGGCACGAGCTCAACTTGAAAATAAAATTGTTTTTCTGAGACATTCACCGGAAATGAGTTGATTTCTACTGAACATAGAAGTTTGACAGTTTAAATGATAAATGTGTCGTTATTTACTGCCTAATAAAATTAGTGATTTGGAGATATTTTTAAAACATTGAAGAGAAATCTTTTTTTTTAAATCTTTCAATGTGTAAATAACTGAAAATAGATGTGAATATTTGAGAAATAACTGTCTGTGAGTCTGTGTCTACATCCAGATGTTTAATCATCACTTAAGAGTGAAGAGAAACTGGTTTGTCACAAATAAACAGTAAAGTTGAAAGCAGTGAAGAAGATAAACAGTCAGTGTTGTCACTCAGTTTGTCTATTTAATATATAAAATACGGTAAAACATACGCAAAAAGGATAAGGTTTCAAGGGACTTGGATACTTTGGTACAACAAACACTTTTTTTGTAAAAGCGGTATAGAATTTCAATAACATATCAGTGCATACTTTGTATATGAAAATATACACAAACTGTATCATTCTCAAAAACAACAAAAGAATATTTTCTTTACAACAAAACCCAAAGCAGACTAGCTCAACACAATATATTAGCTATAAATTTCATCTTTAGTATCCATATGCTACATTATTCTGAGTTCGCACTCATTTGTGATGTTTGTGTCTGGAACAAACAGGCGCTGGGACCTGTGAGCTCATGCATTTATTCAATTCATATGAATTACCTTTTTCAGTTGTTTCACCTTTTATAAATATATTCTATATCTGAATTAAAACTGCAGCATTTAACTGGTATTTCCTTCATTGCATTTGCTAATACCACAATAATTGATCGTGCAATTTTCAGCAAGTTGTTTCAAAAAAGGAAACCAGTGCTATGTTTATGACCAGAGAAAAGAAAACGGTTGGCTATTCTACACGGAAACTGCATCAAAATAAAAGCTCCATAATAGTAATAATCATATCATTATACTAATAGACAATGGAACTGTCACCAGCACAACTTAATCCAAAAATAGTGAGCTTCTAAAAAACATTGTACACATCAAGTAACAGGGTGCAGGTTCATGTCGCAAAGATTGTCATGTGACTAAACTAGAGCTCGGACAAAGAACCGTTGTACAATACATCATCCCGCTGTGTCCTTCAGCCAAGCACCAGCCGAGGGAGAGGACGATTACAATTTTTAGTTCCGTGTGAGAGAAAGAAATGGCCAATGAAGTGGGGCTGATGTCAGGAGCTGAGTCCTCGGTCCTGGGTCCAAGTCAAATGAGAGAACTCGATGCACGTTGGATTTAAGATGAAAGATTAAACGACACCACACGACGATGGGCGGAAAAGTGACCGGTTTAAAACTCCACAAAAACAGTGTAGTGTCAACGCGTCAACAGTAGCAACAAAGAAAAGTTAGAGTCGGGATGGGGCGTGAAGTCATCCGTGAAATACTAAGGGCATAAGTTTAACAGTTATCAATTAAAGCTGGGGTACGCAACTTCAAAACCACCCCATATCTAACTAGCTGCTTATACGTCACTACTTTTCACATGCATGTAGTATTTGCATATATATAACATTGGTATTTATGCAGAAAAGGTTGCGTACCCCGGATTTAAGTCTCAGGGCTCCAGAGTGCACCAGTTTTTATATAGCTGTCTGTTTCGTTTGGATACAGCGATAAATAAAATAAAAACAAACACATTTTTTTACTAAGCCGTTGATTAATATTGTAAAAATCAATACAATATATTTTTAAAAACAATAATAGTAATGAACTTTCTGGTGCAGCTGAATGTCAGAGTTAGCTGCACCCGTAGCCCTGCTTTAAGTGCGTCAACGTTAGCAACAATAAAAACTTGAGCTGCTCATAATGGCAATATGTCGTGATTATAGCATCATCACGATCCCTTCCTGAAGTTACAGAAAATGTTTGACTTTTATTCACTCATATTGTTTTGACTCCTCAATGAATCCGTGTCTGCACAAATCAAAAATTCGATTATTATCATTCCTTAATCATTAATTGGCCACGACAGCGCTACTAAAAAAACTTATACATGATAGGATTCAACATTGGCGAAGGAGGATTGCAAACAAACTGACATTTTAAAAGAAAGTACTGTACTTGCTGGACTTTTGGCCGCTCCTGTAGATAAACTGCACCAGCTACATTTGAACAGAAAGTATATTTTGTTCACATATAGGCCGCACTTGGATATAAGCCTCATGTTTTCATAATGTACCAACTGGACCAACAGCAGAAGCGGCAGAACGACGCTAAACTAGACACGACGAGACGCGTTTTCATGCACTGTTGGTTCGAGATTTCTTTGCTCGTTGTGTCCTCTGTCTGCTGTTCACATAAACACATCAGGAAGCAGGAATGCGTGCTGCGTCATCAGCTCTAGAGATCAACAGCTGATAGAGCGGCGTCCAAATGAAACCTCAGGGGGGAGCTCTAACAAAATAAAATTGCGTACAATGGCTGCGTCCCTATATTTTGGCGGCAGAAATCAAAATAAATGAAGAAGTAGCAGCTTATAGTCCAGTAAGTACCGTTGTTTCTGTTTCCTCTTGTTCTTGGTGAAATCATGGAGCCTCGATGAATGGCGTGATCCTCAATGATAATGCATTTAGGTGCTTGTCTGAGTATATTCAACTTTTTTTTTTGCTTGTTGTGCCCATCCCAAGTTTGAAAGACACAGCTCACACACTGGGAGCCTCTCTCTTGGTTACATAGATTTAAACGCTGTATCCATATCCACATATAAAAATACTGTCAACAGTCTGCACCCAAAAAACATCAAGAAAAATCGGGAGAAAATTTCCATTAGCTGACAATTACAACTACTCACACACACACACATGAAATGGCTATGTCAGAAATAAACAGCACTTTTTCTAAGCCAAACTCTTTGACTTACTTTTTAAAAAAACCAAAAGGCAAAAACTATGTGCTTATGTGACAAGTCTTAACCGATTTGAACTAAGTGTCTTTTTGTAAACTAGACTAAAAGTGAGTGGCAGTGTCTAATCGTTTAATATTCCTGTCTGCAACAATGGTTTACCGTCAATCGTAAGCTTTGAAAAAACATGTGGTATAATAGTATGACAACACCACGACCGAGTAGGCCTCCGTGAGAAGTGTACACGACCATCTACGATAGCATAAAATAGTTTCACGGAGAGAACGTCAAGTCCGGCACCGATTACTCCAAAAAACATATCAAATTCACACTCATATATGCAAACAGATCCACTGGGATCAACACATTGCTTGTTTTTAGGGATACCTAGCAAAGTCTATGCAAATATTATATCCATATGTACATACACGTTGCTGAAAGCCGCTGCTGTACTTAATCGCCCCGTAAGCGGTAGAAATATAGAAAACGTTTTCTTCTGATTACTTTGTACGGTGTAACAGGAGAGCTAGTAGTAGATAGAGAGCTAAAGAGGACATCAAAGCTTTTGTATAAGGAGTGGGTTATACAAAGTCCTACTGCTGGACATCTACTGGACCGTCAAAACAGATTTTTAAATTACTAACAAGTAAAATGTTAACACGTGGACTAAAAAGAACAAAATACTACCCGATACCCAATACTACCAGGCTCGAGGAGACCCCCTATGCATGTCGCCGCATGGCATCTACTCCTGGTACTAATCTGGACTTCGCAGAAGGTTTGAGAAGAGGTTAAAAAGTCGAAGGACGGGAAGTGCAGCCCTGGTGAGAACAGCGGGGGAGGGGGGCGCCTCAAAACAGTCTCAATCCTGAACCCCTCTGTGACGTTTGGTGTCCGGGTCGTCCCTGTGCCGCGAGCAAGAGGCGTCTGGCATATTTATTTTTGTTGGTTTTGAGGTTTTGATATTGGCACTCCATAGCTGCTGGGGTGGTTAGTCAAATCCAAGTGTTTTTTAGTGCTCAATATAACATGTTTCAGTCTTAAGAACCATGTAAAGGCATCACCGAAAGTGCCGCAGGTGAGTGAGTTATGGATGGATCCTGATGCTGGGGTTTTGAAGAGAGAACGGCAGTAGAAGTGGCGTGAAAGTTCAGTGCGAAGCCACTTGTAGCGCCAGTGCAGCAATGCAAACACATGGTGATGCGAAACCATGTAGAAGCGTCAGTTTGTCAAGTCAGGAGACGTCTATTCAAGCTGAAGACAAGTCTAATGTTTATGCGTCCAGCAGAAGCAATCCTCAGACAACAAATGTGTGTGTTTTTTTTTGTATTTTTAAATAATTTTGGCAAAGTCTGCAGCTTTAAATGTATGATTCAGGACATGGTGTGAGATAGTGTTGGATGGCAGTGGTGGGGTGAGTGCCGTGAGTGCCCAAGTGTCTCCAAAACAAACATCCTCTATGTGGCCCACGCGTCCAGTCTCATGCGCTTCACGTTGCTGCCTTCTTGCTCCTGCTCGCTGCCCGCCCGGATGAGGAGGTCCGCGGGGTTAATACTGGCCGTGCCGCTGCCCCCGCCGCCCCCTCCGCCCGTGTCGTCCCGGTCGCTGCCCTCGAAGGAGCTGGCGTTGCTGCTTACGCTGTCGGCTGGCGAGCGGCCGGTGGGCGGCTCCAGACAGAGCAGGGAGCCGGGATACTGCGGCGGAGCACTGAGTATGGCGCCCGCGGCTGTGGTCACCGGGGTGGAGGAGGGGTGCGGGCAGGGTGTGCTGCGGTCGCGGCCCGGAGACACAGGCTCAGACTTGATGCTGACGCCGGAGCTGGTGTTCACCGTCAACATGGCGCCTTGAGGTAAATGTGTCACGGGCCTGAAACATCAGGGGCACAGACAGAGGAGTGGAGGAAAAACACAACGTGAAGTTTAATTATATATCGTGAAACATTCTGAACAGTATTGTGCCAAGGTTTTAGACAAGATCCCACTTTACATTCATGCAGCAAACATCTGGAACAGTGTTCCTGAAAATGTGAGACAGGCCTTTACTCAGTGTTTAAGTCGAGGTTAAGGCAGTTTTGTTAAAACAAATCTGTGCAACAACTGAAGGATTGTATCTTCTAGTTCTGTCTGGATATTTTTACTGTTTGTCATTAAATGACTTTTACATCAGCAGAAAGCAGCTCACTTCACTTTAAGTTACATATTTCTAAATAAAAAAGTTAGTTGTCTAAAATGTCTACATTTTAAATTTAAAAAAAGGGCAGTTATATGACCAAAAAAGGGTCACCGCCAGGACAGTTGAGGTATTACTTATAATCTGTGACGCACTTTGAGTTGTGCTATGCAAATAAACTTGCCTGGGCTATTTTTGATCCAAATGAGAATTAGAAAATATAAAGCTAACTTTTTGTAGACGTTCATATCATCCACAAGGGGTCAGTATAGACATAAATAACTTCAGCTCCATCTATAACGATATTTTTCTATCCAGGACTAAATCAAAGTCACTGTTCCTTAGGTGCAGCTGCTGTTTAAGGCTGAAGACACAACCTTTGGAAAACATACACAAAACAGTTGAAGCACGGCATCTCTAAAGCTGTCTTAAGAGCTCCCCCTCACTCAGCTTAAACCTTTTGCACAATACTGTAGACAAACACGTCTGGAGCAAATGCAAAACCAAACACTAAACATATCACAGCACCGACAAAGCCACGTAGTCCCTAAAACCAGTAGAAAGGCTGCTCAAAGCATTTCCCAGTGTATGGACAGGACAGCCCAGGAAGCATGAGTCATGTGTGAATGATTCAAAGTAAGTAGTTTGATGATGTGTAAAATGCATTAGAATTATACTTGGGTTAGTGGTCAAATGGGGGAAAGAGAGAGAGGGTCTAGTCTGTTGTCCGCAGACGGCACATGCTTAAAAAAAGAGCAGCCAAAGCACACAGACAAACAGGAAACAGGAAGTGAGATACAGTACCGGCCCAACCACTCATCTCTACCCAAGAGCAGGTTGGACGGAGAGCCAACGCTGTGGGGACAAAACAAAGGGTTGGAGTCCAAACCAGAAGCGGGAATGGCCATTATTGTGACCACCACAATAATGTTGTAGTGGCGTGAAGCTAACTGCGGCCTAGTCCATTTGAACAGAAACGTCAAGTACAAACAGATAAAGACATTAAACCCAAGAGACATGCAGACAGGCGACTTCTGAGTATTACGCCGTGGAATTCAGAGTTCATTTAAAAGTGTGATTTGAACCAGAAATCAGAGGTGGTCATACACACTGGCCCAAAGAGACACAAACACATTCACAGGCTGCTGTATCATTATATACGACGGTTATATATTTACATGTTAATGATGTGGCAATTGTAATCTCTAAAACAGTGGACCCAGATCATAAATGTTTTCAAGTTACGGAAACCAAACACTTCCTAATCGACAGTGACAGTCAACGTGCTCACATCTCAGCAGCAGCAGCAGCTCTGAGCTCATTCTCTCTCTTTTTAACACTACAGACATGGGACACTGGACACACGCACACTGGGGCTGTCACCTCAGATTGGCGGCCAGGCTGGACACCTGGCTGCACAGATCGCTGTTCTGTTTGTCCACGCCCCACATGCTGCGGACGAGAGAGAGAGAAACTTCACCAAAACACTACATTCACTCGACCAATCCGCATGCTCCCATTGAGAGTTGGGCTGTTAGGCATTTAAATGTGTCCACAACTGTCTGTATAACGTTAAAGCTGGGGTACCTGACTTTCAAACTACAGCAATGGAACCATGTAATATAATCCATCTCAAAACGCTTTGGTTCCATCATATCTTTAGATCAGCTTTTTCAGACAGAAAAGTAAAAAATAAGACTGCTCTGACTCAGCCAATCAGCTCAAAGCATTAAATAGTGACTCACACGACCCTTGTTTACAACTATGCAAAAGAGAACATGTTTTATGATGAATGCTGCATGTCTTTCTGTGAAAATGTGTTATTTATGAACCTTAAAAGATAGGTACCCCAGCTTTAAGTCATGAAGACACTTGAATGAGCTGCGCAATGGTGCATTGATAATCGCCAATGACCTCTCTGGGATAATTGCATCATTTATCAATCAGGGCCATAAGTTACACATGTCTCTAGAGGAAGAACGTCTTTCCCTAAAACCCAGAAAACATTTGTGCAAGAAGCATATTGTGAACGTTTCCTTAGTTTCCCATGAACTCCAGCTGATGTCATGAGGAGATGGTGAGATGCAGTGGTTACTACAGAGGAGAAGAGGTGAGGTTCTTGCATTTCAGATTATGACATGAGACCATGCAAGCTGACAAGGGCCAGGAGGTACCAGGAGGGGGGAACCAGGAAAGGGGAACCAGGAGTGACCCGGGGAGGAACCATGGGGGCCTGGGTACACCAAGGCCTTTCTTCAGAGCTTTCACGAGTTTCTTTGTTGGGACTGAAAAGAAAGAGTTGAGTAGAGTTTGGAGGTTGGACTTACACCAAGTTGCTGAGAGACGCCAGGTTGATCTGCTGCTGTTGGGCGGTTGCCGACTGTTGCTGCGGTTGCTGCGGTTGCTGCTGTTGCCATGAGGACACGCTGCTCGGCAACAGACCTCCAGGTGAGGCCAGAGCATGAAGCGCGGTGATGTCCGCACTGGTCAGCTGGTACTCTGCAGAAGGACCAAGGAAAAAGGCTAATCAGAATCGAGCTGCGTGACCTCTGAGCCTGGTGAACATTTTAAACAACATTGTATCATATATGTTGTATTTTATATTTGTATGTATCTTCTACATGAATACAAGTCCGGGGTATACTGCTGTACTCTTTTCTCTGTGGTAATGTTGGATACACCGTGCACAATCAAGGCACCACCTTTGATATGCAGTCTCAGCGTCCAGTGATCCTACACCACTCGTAAACTTGGAGAGCAGTCTCCCCTCGCAGAGAAGGAAAAACACATTCCAAACGATGTGAGGAGCGATAAAGGATTTTTCCTCAGCACTGGGGCTGTTTGCACTGATCTTTAAGTAATTCCTTGCTCTCTCTGTTTTTCCTTGATAAAACGATAGACAGTTAAAACATATTTAGTGCAGATGGAGAGGACATAGAGGCTTGTCAGGCCTCTCTACCCAGAGGCCTCAAAGAATCTGCATACAGCACTTTACAGAAAAGGATAAAGTTTTAGGCTTCAGCTGGTGTACATCAACAGCTTCAAATGTGTATTTTGGATGAAAACAACTGTGTTAAGAATCATAGAGCAGGTTAGTCTTTGTTGAGACTTTAAACGGTTTTATAAAGGTCTATGAACAAATGAGTAAAATAAATGAGCAGAGCAAACTGAAGTGGGCGTGACTGTTGAGCTCCTGAAACAAACGGTCATAGAAGATTCCAGAGCTTCTAACCTCTAACACCGAGAACAACACGATTACAGGTGATTACAGGCTTTTGGTGAGTGACACCTTACATTATCTCATGTGTGCAGTAAATGGACACAGGTGTATAGAGCAATCCTCTGACCTGTGTTGTAGGCGGTGGGCATGGCGGAGAAGGGCAGCCCCTGGGCCAGCAGACTGGGCGTGGCCACAGAGACGACCGGTGTGGTGAGGCTCTGTGCCACTTGGGCTCCTGCCGCCAACCGCTGAGCGTTCTGCAAAACCACAAAGTGTCGTCAAACAAGGAACTCAAACTGAGCAGAACTGAGATGAGTCCGGATGTCCACGGATGACTGTGCCGACATGCTGGAGTGATGAGATGTGGTGAGGCCAGAAATCACAAAGTGGAGGATTCAACATAAACCCACAGGTTCTGGATGACATGCTTCAGAAACATATCATCCTTTTTGGGCAGATTACATTAAAGGCATTTGAGTTACTTTGCTATTTTGCATTAGATTGTCTACGTTTCTACATAATGTCCTACTGTTGGACGAATGATGTCTTAATCTTAGGAAGGACTTACATTTTTCAATTTTTTAGCATTTTGATACCAATCTCTGCACTAAAGAGTACCTAAAAGTACTCCTGCATGTTCAATTTCTATGTATAATGCTTACATCAGTCCCTTCTAATTCATTCAACTTAACTTAAAAGCCAAGTTTTTCACAGCGTGGTGGATCGAGAGCTTACTAAGGTCACATCCCACGGCTCACAGTTGGAAATATTTGGATGGCACAACATTTGGCAAAACAAAAGACCCTTGTAAAGAGTATTAAAGACACAACGAGGTGTTATGGCCGCGCATCTGTGCCTCATAATAAAATGCAGTAACTGATTTTGTGAAAGGGATATTAAGGTTATTCGCACAAAAGGGCAAAAGATGCGATCACTTCAGTCTTGAATTACTTTGGCTTCTCTTTGCGGTGATTTTCAGAGGAAACATTGGCCTGGGTTATGACTGTAACATTGGATTTGGAGTGAGAGAAGATTGAGCGCAGAGTAGGGCCAGATTCAATTAAGTGCCTTTGTAGAGACGCGAGGAGGAGCGGCGCGAGAGGGGGCGATGGAAATGAATCAGCCCGAGCTGGAAAATGAGATTCTGGCTGTAACTCTGAGAAGTATTATAGAAATATGACAGAGGGGTGACAGCACCAAGTATGAGAACAAGTCAAGTCTTGGAGCAGAGAATGGGTCTGAAGAAGCTGAACTTTAGCTTCAGACTGGCAAAATTCAGGCTTTTCTTTCTTTTTTTTATTACAAGAATGAATATTTGTCTTTGTCCAGACTGATTGTGAAATATAGATGCATTACTTCTGGATTTCCTATAGTACGTATTTTAATCTAGATTGATTTGAGATTTTCAGTCTCACAAATCTGTAAGTGGCTAAAGTTGTAAAATGCCTTTAATGTAATATCACTTTTTGGGGGTGGAAATGGTCATTGGGGCATTGCTAGTGTGTACCAGGTGGAGACCAATGCATCATGGGCATCTAAACATCTCCAAGACAATGAAAACTGCTCTTTTGACACGGGCTGTACATGGAGCTGGTAAATACCACTGGACAGACTATCTTTTGCAGTAAATATCCGGGCATCAGTCATGACGATTAAATGCATGTATTCTCTTTGATTAAATGGTTGGTTTGTTGTTTCCATTGCTTGATTATGTCATTTTTCAGATACATCGAAAAAGCAGATGCAACTGCTGTAGAAAACATATACAAAATGACCAACCACAACACGGGTTAGACAATCATTTATCTGTTTTATCCCATATTTCTTCACTATAAGGGTGTATAATGGACCCAGCTGCCCACCAAGCTGTCCATCCGCCCACAACTGCCATGTACAACCTCCACTAACACCCCGCACAAACTACACACAAGGATCGTCGCAATATCTGAATAGAGAAATCATGGTTAAAACATAAAATCGTGTCCATAATGCAACAGCTATGAGCCCTCATCGTCATGCAGTTGAAGTTGAAACTAAAAAAACCATCTTGGGAAATGTGGAACAAGACCAGAACAATGAGGCCTGCAGTGGGACCATGCTGCTACCATGTGTGGCCAGTCCTGGACCCATGCGAAAGACTGAAGCATTCACCTCGTTTACCAACTCCAGCTCTTCCTCTGTCTGTGAAGGGGGCAACAGAAGGGTTAAGCGCTGAGTGGGCGGGTGCAGCAGCGAGAACAATAGTCAGAAGTCTATCAAAGATAACTAGTTAGTGTCAGCTTTCACTCAGAGTCAGTAAACAGGATGCAGAGGGGAGAAAGGTTGAATCACATGGTACTGAGGATGTATCTCTGTCAAAGTCAACAAACTCTGTCCAGGTGAATGTGTTGAATTAAACTTTTAAGAGTCTGCTGCTAATGACTATTATCTATTTGCTTGGAATCTCTATGATACAAAACTTACTTTGAATAATACATACAATTACAGTATAGATGTTTTTGCTTATGTTTAAAGCTTAGAACGGGGTGTCAAACTCTTTATGGTCAGGGGCGGGAAAAAAAATAGGAACTGGTCGGGGCCGAAACAATTTCCTTTTTCTTTTCTTTGAAGATATTTTAACATAACATGAGTTTCACTGTTATTTTCTGGTTTATTTTTCTGAAAACAAAATGTGTTTATTGTTTAGATTAAACCAAAACTGGATCAAATCTGAAGTAAAACATTTTATATTGAACTATTTAACTTCTAATGATGTGTAATTGGGTTAAAATGTTATAAAACATTAAATTTGGTTGTTTTCCTGAGCAAATAGATAATGTATTACTTTAGTCACCCTTAACCATCAATGCTGCTAGTTAATAATAATAATCAATAATTTTAGGGGCCACTAAAAGTTGTCTAGCGGGCCTTGACTCTGACACCCATGGCTTAGAAGGTTCTTTAATCAGGAAGCCCCGCACAGCCCATGAACAGAGATGAAGGGGCTTTCACCTCGACTCACACTTCTCCACAGACGACACCATGTGGTAATTCATTTTTTGTCTCATTCAATGAATCGTCTAAGCCTCAGATGTTTTTACTGCTGAAAAACCTATATTCTTAGATTGAGTCAGCTCTTGTCTCCCCAGATATGTTATGTACTGTCCATCCATCCATCCATTTTCTTCCCCTTAATCCATTTCTGGGTCGGGGGGGTGGCCAGAGCTGCACCCAGTTCACAGAGCACCAGCCCCTCACTGATCCTCCTGCAGGTGGTGAGTCCACAGGAGCTGAGATCTTTCAGTGGGGGCTTCAGGCAAAGTGGGGTTAAGTGTCTTGCCCAAGGACACAACGACAACAGTCATCAGTGGGAGTCGTGAAGTAGGTCTTACGGTGGGCTCGAACCCACGACCTTCAGGCTCAAAGGCCAATGCTCTACCAACTGAGCTACTGTCGCCGTTACTGTTATGTACTGTAACTTTGTTTAATTAAATGGAAACTAATTTAATGCCATATTGTGGAACATTCCAGGCCAAACAATTATCGAGAAAAGAGCAGACACTTCAGCAGGAAAGTTGGCACAAATAGAAAGAGGATTTGATCAATATTGTGCGCTGCAGAATAAGAAGCGTTTACATTTGTTTTCATATAATATTCATTTTTAAGAGTGTTACAAATGGCTTTTTCAAGAAACAGTGTCTATTGTTCCCACCTCTGCACCTTCTCCACCGACTCCCACTGATGACTGCTGTCGTTGTGTCCTTGGGCAAGACACTTAACCCCACTTTGCCCAAAAGCCCCGTCCTCCTGTGGACTCACCACCTGCAGAGGGTCAGTGAAGGGCTGGTGCTATGAGACTTGGGTGGCATCTCTGACTGCCACCCCCCTGACCCAGAAATGGATTAAAGGGTAGAAAATGGATGGATGGACAGTGTCTATTGTATCTGTTCTGTGTATGATTTTATTGTTTCCTCTTGTTTGGTGAAGGACTTTGCCTTTCACAACTGCTGTTCTCAAAGTGGTCTGAGATAAATAATCTGTCTACATCCTAAAAAGCAGTGATAAAAAGCAGGATATTTTGTGCCGCACATTGATTGCATGTAAAAGTATGTACATCAGACTATTAGCTTTAGCATTTCCAGCCTTGCTTCACGGATTATCTCGCTCGTACGAGTCTTGTAAACAGGATTAGCAGTTGTGGCGCTCACCATCTGCATCAGGCTCTTCCCGCCCTGCGATGTGATGACACGGAGGTCTGGCTTGCGGCTGTTGGCCATCTGCGGACTCGGAGGTGGAGGTGGGGACTTAGCCGGGACTACTTTCCCCAGACTGTTGCCGTTGGAGACCGTGAGCAGGCCCGGCGAGGCCCTGGCGCTGGTGTATCCATTAGCTGCAGAGGAGACAAAGGTGCGATCGCTCGGAAATCAATTAAATCTCACAGGTGAATGAAGCAGACAGAGGGGTGCAGACGACAGAGGCTAAAATAATCAGAGCTGGAGATGTCTGGCTGCGTCTGGAGCTATTTTCAGACACTGCAGTGGCTTCAGTTAGAGTAAAAAAAGAATTAAAAAAGGCAAATCCTCTAACAAGAAGTGAATGTCGTTATCGTTACAATAATGAGGACACGTGACGAGCACTAATCCATTTCCTTTTCTAACAAAGAAGCTAAACCAGAGCTTTTGAAACATAATCAAGTACGTTTTGTCTTGCCGAAGTAAAGATTGTATTGAACTAGGGTCGAAATGCTCCGTCTGCATCTGTGCAAAGTTAAAGTACGGCTTTAAAGCAGAGAGAGACAGAAAAATAAAACCCTTTTATAACCTCAACACAAAACTATTGACCAAACAAATACATATTTTGTGCCAATATTGTTAATAATTATTTTACTTTAGTACATTTCACAGCTTAAGGGATGAGGATATGAGGAAAAATGGCATTGAGATTTTCATGAGAAAGTACATTTTGTCCACAAATAAACGCACTGAATACAAGCAAGTTTTTATCTTTTAGAACAATTAGATTTTGAATGAACTATATATTTAAAGGTGAGCCACTGGGGTCATAGATAATCACAACAGAACAGATTGTGTCCCCATTATATACAAGACTGACATTGTGACCTTGTGTGAATGTCTCCATGACTGCTGTAGACGTGTTACCGTTATCGTGAGTAGATTTGTGGATTGAGAGATTTAAAATAGGGTATAACATGTCTATATTGTCTATATTAGCTGGTGGCGCTGAGTGAGGGCTGTAAGATGCAATAGAAAATAAATAATTAAAAAAATCAGGGAGTCATTAGGAATCTAGGAATGAGTGTGAGGAATAAGGGACCTTGTCCCTTATGTTTTTTCTGCCTTCTATCTCTTTTATTGCTTCTACTCTACGTCATGAACCAATATGAACTCGGGATCCCTTTTGTGTTTTGCTTCAAATATCAGTTGAACAATACGGTGAAGTGTAAGCAAAGCACAAGGCTTTTATTGTCTAAGCGAAACATAACAAGACTCCCGGTGCGAAAACACAAAAACAGCTCTTTAATGTGGCTATAGATCACACAACATGCTACGCGGCTAAGTGTCTGCAACGCTGCGACTATCTTTTGTTTTTTTACTGGTGGCTTCCCTCCTGATTCATTTCAAGCCGAATCCCAGATGGTGCAGAGGAGGAGGAGAGAAAAGCATTTGACCGAGCGAGCACATGTGGCGTTGAATAAAGAATATAGAGTATGAAGATTTAAAAGAGTACTTACGAACTGGACTAGGGCAGCCTCCGTTTGAATTATTCAGATCGCCGCCAAGAAGAGCCCCTATTGAAGAGAGGACATGAGTAATAGGGTTATGTAGAGAAGTGCCATCTCAAAGCTTTTTAATGCACTGCCAAGGGGCTTTATTATTGAAAACCATAAATGTAGTCTACTCATCTGTTACTTCAAAGCCGCGGTTTCGTCTCATAGTCGGGAGATAATTAGTGTAATGTGTGTATGAGTAAGTGTGGGCCATTATCGGCTGCTGTATGGATCATTTACAGACCAAAACATTACATTCAGGGTGTGTTTTGTGGAGGTAATGGACAATTGTGTCACGCTGCAGATTAATCCGGAGCAGAGGAATGCCACATGTCCCGAGGGTGAAGTGGCTCGATAATGATTAGGAGATACAAGCGGCGTCTGTGGTTTTAACGGAGAGCCGCCGTCCAATCGTAACCTTGAAAGTTCAGTCTCTACAGTTGTACCGTGGCACTTTCTTTGTAAAGTTTGAAGACAGGTGGAGAGCTGCAAAGGTGGTTAAGTTTGACTGTTCCATTAAAAAAAAGAAAATGTAAAGCTAAACCTAACTGCTGTAATTTTGTACAAATATGGAATTATTTTGTCACAATAGAAACATTTTCCCATTTTGTGGAATAATCTGACCACAGAATGCTGTTTTAACCCTAAATAGAAAAATCTTGCAAACTTGAAAGAAAGTCACTTTTATGACGGCAAACTGAGGGTGGAAACACAAAACAATCAACAAAACACTTTTATATATTTAAATTTGAATAATGCATAATTTTCTGCAGCAGCACTATTTTATAACTTACGGGTTTTGAAGGAACAGGAGCAAGACTGAGGGCTATGGGAAGACCACGGCAGTCCTCTGAGCTGTACATAAGCAATTTTATCTTTAAATAAAAGGGTAACTATCATGTGATACGAGGAGTTATATGATGTTTTATATGATGTTAAATATGATGACGTTGAGTGAACACGTGGTGCATGAGGAGGACGCTGTCAAAAAAGCCTTACACACATAAAAATCTGCAAAACAGGCCGAGAAAGCTGAGTGAGGGACCGCTGTATATGGCCAAAACAATTCCATCTGGTAGGAGCACTGGTGTGTACTAAGTGGTGCACACTGGGGTAGTCTTGCACAGCTTTTCCAATGTGGTTTTACTGCAAATGGTAAATAAATTCTTGAATCTTGATTTTTTTGAATGTGCTGGAAAACGGCAGCAAGTCCTAAGTAGCTCTCAAAAAGTTGTTTTGTTCTTCACAATTTTTATTTTTATTGCTTTTTTGAGCTTTTTGAGCTGTTGCTGCAGTACAGTGTTCATGGTTTTACACTGGTCCAGACCGGAGCAGAGAGGATTTATGGTCCGAACCAAGCGAATCAGGTGAAAATCCACTGGAGGAATGTTAACTTTTTGAAAAATGCTAACAAAACATTTAGTATTTTACTTTGGACTAGAGCAGAGAAAATGGTCCGAACCAAGCGGCTACTCCATCTTTTGACCTGTCCTGCTCCACCCAGAGGCTACTCCACCTCTGCTGCTGTGACCCGTCCTGCTCCACCCAGAGGCTACTCCACCTCTGCTGCTGTGACCCGTCCTGCTCCACCCAGAGGCTACTCCACCTCTGCTGCTGTGACCCGTCCTGCTCCACCCAGAGGCTACTCCACCTCTGCTGCTGTGACCCGTCCTGCTCCACCCAGAGGCTATTCCACCTCTGCTGCTGTGACCCGTCCTGCTCCACCCAGAGGCTACTCCACCTCTGCTGCTGTGACCCGTCCTGCTCCACCCAGAGGCTACTCCACCTCTGCTGCTGTGACCCGTCCTGCTCCACCCAGAGGCTACTCCACCTCTGCTGCTGTGACCTGAAGGGCTGTTGCTGATTATTACTATTGTTAGCTTTTTAGAATGATCAATTTTTTTATTTATTTTTTGCTGCTACTGGACGTCTGAATTTCTCTTACAGGGATCAATAAAGTATCTATCTATCTCTGTCTGGGTGCATGAACTTTCCAGCACAATTGCACATCCAAACAAAATAGGAAAATAAGGAACAAGTGATGGAATGTGAAAAACAACTCATAATGCTTCTAAGGCTCTCATTTAGTTTTAATTTCTGCAGAGAAGACGTGTTTGTGTCACATGGATCAGTAATGACAGGATTATTGATCAATGAGGGAGCTCACCTGCACTGGCCGGCCGCTGCGGCAGCCCAGGTGACACCGTGTTCCTCTGGAGAGACGGTTGCTGCGGCGACAGGAGGTGGGTATCCGTGAGCGACGACGAAGTCACGTAGGAGGTAGTTACCAGGGCGTTGCCAGGGTTACTGAACTGCAGCGTGCTCGGGTTGGACGCCTGGACCGTCACTGGCATCGTGAACGTCTGAGGCGGAGCGGTCGACTGCTGCAGTGGACACAACGGCTCAAGTTAAAGCTGGGATACTTAACTTTAAAACCACAGAAAAAAACACATTATTTAAGACGATCCACGTTGCTCGTTTCTCTCTCTCCAAACAGTTTGGTTCCATCACTAGCTTTGACAAGTTATTTTTGGCCTCAGCCTTTTTAGACAAAGAGAAAAGATCAACCCAAAGAGTCAAAAAGTGACACTTGAAGCTCCCAACAGAAGAGTGTCGTCTTCATCTTTTTAGACACTGTTTTATCTTTTGCATATTTGAGCCCCGTGAGTCACAAGATGTGATCGAGACCAAAATAGATACATGTGAAAACTAGTGATAACCAAATCATTTTGAGAGCGAGAAACTAAGAAATGGTTTTATTACATAATTCCATTTTTTAGTGGTTTGAAAGTTTGGTAGTTTGGCGACAGTGGCTCTGTTGGTAGCGCATTGGCCTTTGAGAGTGAAGGTCGCAGGTTCGATCAATGAGACGTTCTCCACCGACTCCCACTGATGTCTGCTGTCGTTGTGTCAATGGGCAAGACACTTAACCCCACTTTGCCTGAAGCCCCCGCTGAAAGATCAAGGCTATACTCTCACTGACAGAGCAGCCATCCTCCTGTGGACTCCCCACCTGCAGCAGGATCAGTGAGGGGCTGGTGCCCCTCCCCCAAACCCATAAATGGATTAAGGGGAAGAAGAAGATGGATGGATGAAAGTTAGGTACCCCAGAAAAGTTGGAACATACAGTATATTGCAGCCCTTGAACAGATAACTCAAACCGGGGTGGCAGATTTCAATATGTTTACATCCTAATATTAGGCCAACTATTATGTGTGAGTTATGAATGTAATCTTAAAAAGGGACATGATGTATAAAAATACTTCATCACAGCAGAGTTTCCTCATCGTACACTCATATTTGTAGCATGATTGACTCATGTTTCTGTTCTGCTGCACTCGAGGCTGCAGTGAGTGTTATGCTTTCACACATTGTATGACTAAAAAGTTCCGTTTGAGGTTAAAACATTTTGCATCGCCCCAAAAAAGTCAACTTGATATTACTATAACTGCTCGATTATTGAAGACATTTCTAGGAACATATCTATCGATCCGTATCAATCTAAGAGGACCTTTGTTAGTGTCACAGTGGGGAAATGTCGATGTTGCAGTGCGCGTACAGGACAGTAGTAAAAGATAAGTAGTTGTAAATGCTAACTACACAATATATAAAAGCATGGAGTTTCTGTCTGTGTGTTAATGGTGTTAATTAAGATGGATATGGGATTCTTCAAGTCAATACAATTAGACCGAATGTGACTTTGAGTCTAATGTTTTTCCACAGCAATTTTGCATTCACATCATGGAGCTCTCCCTATAGGAACACACAGGCACCAACACGCTTTGTGACCGCTGCACTACTACATATTCATCAAAATGCGTATTGTAAATAGTAAATAAGTCGTTGTTTTTATATTTATTAGCTGTGGGCATTTCACCATTCGCGCCACATACAGAGATGCACCCACAGAGAAGCACCATATACACATGAGGCTCAAGTTGGACCCTCCATAACTAATCGCTCACTCACTCATTCACATTCCTATTGTGCACGATTACCATGATTAAAACCCGTGTAGACACAGGGAGAACATGCAAACTCCCTCCAGACCTTCTTGCTGCACCATGCCATATAACTACTGGGTCTATTGCACAGTCTTCCTTCATTTGCTGCATTGTTTTAGTAATAATAGAACGTGCTTTTGAGTTGTGTAGCCAACATGAAAAATTACTGTTATGAAAGATATTCTAGCTTATTGGATTTTAATTTTTTTTCACTTACTCCGTAGCGTTTGAAGAGAACGTCCAGGTCCTCTGTGGTCTTTCTGAACTTGTCGTCGTTGAGTGGACTTTGATCGATCGAGTCTTCCCCATCGGGCTCTGGGCTGTCGCATCCGTTAAACCCTTTCTTTCTCAAAGTCTGTGAAAAAGAACAAAGACAACATCAAACCGTGTTCAAAGAGACCTGCCGTTTCAAGTTGACACACGTTTTGGATTAGCGTACTTTGTATATGTAGCTACAATGATAATAATATTTGGACACTTGAAGTTTTATCTAAAATACATACTGTAAATTAGTGTGTGTTTGGTTCGTCAGTATTTCCCAGCATTCAACTGTCCTTTGTACGGTTTCTTTCTATTGATTATTTTTTCTTAAAGCTGGGGTAACTTTGTTCTTTCATAAATAACACATAAGTCAGTAATCTTTGTGTATATAGCTTCTTTCACAGTCCAGAGTCACAAAGCACTTTACAATTGTTTTGTAGGGAATTTTGTCTCTCGCTCCACACAGAGATGGGAGCGAGGTGGTAGGCAAACCCGGAGCACCCGGAGGAAACCTATGCAGACACGGGGAGAACATACAAACTCCACTCAGAAAGGCCCTGGTCTGACCGGGATTCGAACCCAGGATCTTCTAGCTGAGAGGCGAAAGTGGTTATTAGAACATTATATTTGGGATCCTTACAAGAAAAGGCTGATTGACCTGTTTTAAAGCCAGGAGCTATGTTAATATTCTATTATAGATGTTTTATGGTTTGAAAGTGAGGTACCCCAGCTTTAATCTTTGATAAATGTATGTTTTGGCAGCTTTATATAAGCATTTTGGCACATGGTATAGAAAAAAATAGTCCACTTCCTGTCGTGATCCGCTGCTAAGAGCAAAAAAACATAACGCGTTTCACATGTACAATAACAAATCTCTACACAACAGTTTGATTTTATGGAATTATTTTTAACAATCTATTTTGTGGTTTTATAATATCTAAATACGGACAACATACATTGAGTTGGTTGATGGAAAAATACCGGGGGAAAAAAAGAAAGGATCCACACCACACCCTGGTTTCTTGGCTTCTGTGTTCACTGTGTTTCTATGGTAATGTGTTAATATATATATGTGTGTGTGTGTGTGTGTATGTGTGTACGTGGGTATATTTATATATGTGTGTAAGCAAGAATATATTTGTCAATGCATTATTTTCATTCTATTTATTATTTATTTTACTTACACTATTTGAAAAACATGTACAAAACCCATGTCTTGGTGCAAAAGCGGACATTTTAGGTGGCGCAAACGATGAAAAATGTATCTTTTTTAGTGTTTCGAAGTGTAAAAAGTGAATATTAATAAGAAAACATATATATAAAACGGTATTTTCACCTCTATGATGTCGGCGTTGGTCCGGCTCTCGTGCGGCTCGTTGTACTCTGTGTATTTGAGCAGGACTTTATCCATGTCGGTGCTGGCGTACTGGAACAACTTGTTGGCGTGGTTGAAAATGATGAGGGCGATTTCACAGTCACACAACACGCTGAGCTCGTAGGCTTTCTTCATCAAGCCAAACTTCCGCTTCGTGAATGTGACCTGCAGCAGAGACAGCGGAGACCTCAATAAGGCAACGGTCAAGAAAATCCATGAGAGCTGATGGAGATGAAAGAGGCCGTTTGTGACGAAGAGAAAGACACACATACAATATACTTAAAACACATTCAAAGGGACACACAGTAAGCCAATAAGAGCTACGCGTTGTGTTTGTTAAAGTAATAATGTTTTTATAATTTGCTTTTGTACTATATCTGTTCATGAACAATACAAAAATGGCTGAAATCCAACAAAGAATCAGGTTTTTAAATATTAATACTGATTTGTTTAAGTGGGAAAATCATAAAAAATCAAGTCTACCTCCGAAGCGTCATTTTGTTATTATCCTAAAAGTTCTATTTTGTTGGTTTCTGATAGATTATACGTTTTCGAAGCTTCACAAAAAACTGGAGACTTTGGTTGAAATCTGATTCAGCCGCTTCTTTCACACAAACAGTTTGGCAGCAGCGACACTGGTTTTATCACTGACACCGAGTCATGCTGTGAACGGGTGGCAGCCTCACGCCGAGAGGAACAAATGGGACTGGAAAAGGCAAATCCGGAGGAAAAAGTGGTTTAGGGATGCGGTTTGCTTCATCAGTAAAAAAAAAAAATAATCATAAATGTACACATATTGTAGGTGCTATGAGTATCTATCTATACACACACACATACTTTTTACAAAATCAAGATATGTTTTGTTGATCGCAAAACTTCAAACCGTGACCAGTATATTTGATTGAGGCATTGCAGAAGACAAATCCATAATAGATCTAATAAACAGAGATATAATACATACAGTGCTATATGGTAATATGGTCTTTTTGGGCTGTAGCTTTTTTAGGTGACATTGAACTATAACACAAACCCCAGAGGAAAGTGTGGCCTCCAAATGTGTCCACTGTCTGCCACATGTGAAGCTACCACCGTATACTCCAACTGAACTGGGAATTACCGAATAAAAACAGGTCCTTGTAAATGAGCATCACATATACTGCAATAAATACTGTAAAAGTGCAATGAGCATAAGTGCAGCTAAAAAAATCAGATTTTGATCAAAAATGTCTCAGGTTTGTAATGAAAATACATGTCTAGTTCCTGAACAGTTAAACCAGGGCTCAGGAACTTATGGCTCTTTTGATGATTTTTGTTATGGCTCTCAGACAAATCTTATTGGCATTAGCAGTAAAAATGTTTCATGTATTGGATTTCTTCAGTATAAAATTGTTATTAAACTAAGTAATACATTCAGAGTCTAATATTACTCAATAAATGTGTTGATCTTAAACAATCACAAATATTCACAGTGAAAAGAAAATGTGTATGGATTGGCTCCCACAGAAATGCATTTTAAAATATGATACTTTTTTATCTCTCCCAGCACCTCTGACTCAAACAGTTTCATAAATCACTTTTGATTAGTAATAAAACATACTTTTAATTGATCTAGTTACATTAATCTTTAGGTTTCAGCCACATGAGGCTTATACATTCAAGTTGATATTGAGTACTACCCTGCCTTTGTATTCGTAATAATCAACTTCAATAAGAATACAGTACAGCAGTGACAACTCTCCAAACAGAGGCAGTTGTATTAGTCGTAAATCTCACCTGCTTGTTTCTTTCGTCCGTGATTCGTTGGATCTGGATCTTTTTCCTGCCCATGGTGCTTTCCGCTGTGAGGCTAAACGCTGAAGTCAATGGAGTGGAGTAGAAACGCCTTTCCCAGCGGTAAAGGGGAGAAGTGTCAACCTCGAAAACCTCTTCAGAGCGGTCCAAAAACAGTCAGACAGTGGTGCGTTCCAGGACACACACACATTTCTTGTTCGGCGAGGCTTGAGCGGAGGAAGTTTTGAGAGGGGCCGAGTCCACCAGGCTTCCTGCAGCTGCTGTGGTCAGGAGCGGGTCCGACTCCTGCAGAAGAGACAGACCTTTGAGCACACACCAAAGAGGATGTCGTTCCTTGTGAGAGGAAACGACCTGACAACTGCACATGCAACTGCTATTGTCCTGCAGTGGGGGATTGAGCTGACAAGAAACATATACAGCTGTGGTTCTCGCCCTTTGAAGAAGACACATTTTGTATTCACGGCATAAAAATCTTGCAATAAAAGATCATATTGGAGCTAATTTATAGGGATGCAAATCTGATACACAGTGGTTAGTTTTGCCATTGATTTTTTAGAGAAGGATTTTGTTCATATTTGGAAATGGGAAAACTCCATTGAACAACTACAGAAGCATTTCAACAAATCATTTCAACTCTATTTCAATGCATGCTTTTGACCATTTAACCCGGTAGTTTCATGTCAAAGAAGTTCATTTAAAAAAATGTATATTCCAAAAGCTCCTCGTCTTGGCATAACCACCACCAGTAAGATCTGCTCGAGGAGAATAGGATTTATTTTCGCCCAATCAGTGAGCAGTGAGGGTGCTCTAGACCAAACTACATAAAAACAATGATCAATTCTGACTGAGAAAAACTGCATCTATAAAAGCCATAAATACTTGTTGACAGAGCACCTCCATTAAACAAGATATTACAGGTGGATAATGGCAGATTAACCTTTCGGAAAATTGTCTGAGAATTTCATGCAGCAACAAGAACATGCCCGTACATTAACTCAGACTGTATCATATCATTACTCATTACACCCGAGGACAATACACACTCATTCAGAGGCTACAACACTGCTGCAAAAATGTATTGGATAACTCAGGAATTGTAAATATTCAACATAATTCAATATAATTTGCATTTATTACTGTATCTGGGCTGTGATGTCAAACAATCCCTGAACCAAACCATAGACTGTAAATATCAACGGATGTAGTCACGCCTATCTCCGCCGTTGAAACTAATGTCCCACCTTTTGCCTTCAATGGGGCTTTTTCAAGATGGCCGCGGGGCAGGAAAATGTGAAAAACGCATTTGCGCATGCGTTAGCTGAACTAGCCCCATTAATTTAACAAGTTCATTCAGTCCACAGCGGCTAAACTAGACTGGTCCAAAAGAAAATAAATACTCCTTAATTATAGACAGCATCTGTTGAGTCAAGAGCAACTTTTGGACCATCCTGTAAAGCCATTTTCAAGGAGAGAAAACGCCAGAGAAAAAGCATTGGGTAATTCTGATTCCGGGTACACCCCCACCAGCAAGGAGTTCAACATTTGTTTTTAGAAGCAGAAACTTCTCATTCTATGTCAGATATTGAGATTAGCATGGATGGAGCTAAAAACCAACTCCAGGCGTATTATTGGGTATGTATGGTAAAAAGCTCTAGCAAACGGATAAGTAATATACACATTCCAAAAATAAGACAAAAAAAACATATACCGGCATTGATAAAAAATAAAAATATATTGGAAATTGACAAAATAAAACAACATAATAAGAAAGTCTAAAAATCCATTCAAACTTGGCTCTTTGTACGACTTTGGACCATAAATGTTTTCCTCTGAAGCTCACCCATTATTTATTCATGTTATTAATGCTTTACCAATAAGTCGGAGCCACTGAAGCATCTGTGACCTTTACTTCTCAATTACTGCATAGAGTCGTTTCAACTCTTTCCAGACAAAACTCAGAAGAGCTTTCTCAGTCTTGACCCTCGACTGACAACTTTATCCAGTGAGATTGTTGTGAAAGGGAATGGAAAAAGTGAAGAATTGTCCGTATGTTATAAGACTTGGACTTAAGATCCTTCCCCCAAAGCCAGAGCTCAACACTTCGGGAGTTGCCAGCTTGAAAATAAATCAAAGTTGTAACATTATCCAGACAATTACAGGCACCAGTCACAAAACCTGCGGCCAAATGTGACGTCGGCCGCCTGATCTTTTACTCTCAAATCCAAATCATCAGTTTAGGCAAGGCAAGTTTATTTGTACAGCACAATTCATACAAAAGGCAACTCAAAGTGCTGAACAAATAATCACATACTGTACATTACAAAGAAAGATAAAAAATATATAATCCCTCAGTTGTAGCACAGTTAAACAGAACTGTCTTTAACCTGGTTTTAAACATTGTCAGAGAGGAGGCCTGTCTCACATCTTCAGGAAGACTGTTCCAGATTTTAGCAGCATGAATCTGAAAAGCAGCCTCCCCATGTTTAGTTCTGACTCTGGGCACTAACAGGAGTCCAGTCCCTGTGCTCCTCAGAGTCCGGGCTGGTTCATATGGGACTAACATGTCACTAATATATTTTGGTGCGAGGCCATGGAGAGACTTGTAACAAGCAGAGCTGTTTACAATAGTTTAAATACTATAATTGTCGTTTTCAGACGCATCACTGATAATATTAGATTCAACTTCAATCTGCTGTGAAATTTGTAGGTTTTGTTGAAAGCCATGATTGTTTTGTGACTGAGGGCTTTGTCTAGTTGCGGTTATTGCGCTTGTAGTTATTGTAATAACAATACAATATTTTATAATATCATATTATACAGAGATTTTGTGTGTAAACAGGAAGTGATGATAGAAGACCTCATTCACATTTTGAGATAATCCGTGATGTTGGCGCTTCTAGTTTTCATAGAAATGTCGGGTTGGGTGTAATCTTTCATAATATGCATTAAACTTGTATATTTTGACATTTCAAGTATGTGACAGTACAAATGTATATATATATATATTTTTTTTAAGCGTTCAATAAAATATAAATAATTACATCACCCTCAAAAAATGAAACAAAATTAAACTGACAGAGTATTAAGTATTACATAAAATTATTAAATTAAACTAAATATATTATGTTCCTGCATTCATGATGGCGATTTTCAAACTCCAGAAAGTGACAGTCGCTTTAACGAAACTAAACTCAGCAATGAATGCCTGCGCTGCCCCCTGGAGTCTGGGGGGGCGCGAAAAACCAATGTATCTATAAAATAATTTTAAAGATTGAAAGATACATTGCTCCACAGCCATTTACATCGTCATAAACAGTGAATCCTAAACACAATAATAATGAAGAGAAAACATTCTTCAGCCCAGCAGTTTACAATATACTGAGTAGTCATTGCCCTTGGTCTGATTTTGTCCAACCTGCTGTTCTTATCATTGTCAGAGCCACACATTAAGTTCAGAGCAACAACAACACTGATAAAATGTAAAGTGCATGAACTTCAAAAAACAAAAACCCAGAGCAAGTATTCATAGAAATAAATGATATCTATACTCATATTCTGTAAGAGTACGGGTAATAATTTGGTCAAAACACCTTTCTTGATAATAAACACAGATGCAAATGAACAGATAAACACAGTCTCCATCTTTCTCTGTCCTTCAAGAATAAACGTTTACTTTCTCTATTGTTATTATAAAAGAATAATATGATGGAACCGTTTGAAACCCCGCTGCATCCAGACCTCAACCTCCTGCAGCCCTCCGCTAAATTGAGTTTGTGACCCCTGCTGCTAACCTACTGAATGTGTTTATAGAAAAAGGCATTCCACACTTGATTTTGAACGCCGGGAAAGTATCTAATCAATCAATTCAGAGAGTAGCCACCTCCTCAGCCACAAACCACTGGGCCACACATGATATTAGTGTAACTACAGCCACAGTGTTGCTCAGTACGGATCAATCATTCTCAAAAGGCACTTAATAATAACTATTTCTTGCCCCAGGGTTATAGTGTATGAATAACAAAACAATAATCAGGTTTTAGTAGCTAATGGTTGTGTAAGAAGAGTGACGGTCACAATCTCCCATCAGGGGCCTCGGAGCAAAATGTCCACAAACAAGATTAGCCAATGGGATGGGAGGCAAGAATGTCTTATTTTTTAAAGTAAGATCTCACCTGGAATGCCAAGAAAGTGTCTGTATCATTTTAACATATCTATATCAGACCCAGTCATTTTTTTTTCAAAGTAGAACACAATGTATGAGGATGTATTTGTATATAAAAGTCTATATATACTGTATACATTTCTCATACACGCCCAAATCTTGAGAAATGAATTGTTCAAGATTCAAGAATTTATTTGCCATTTGCAGTAAAACCCCATTGGAAAAACTGTGCAAGACTTCCCAAGTGTGCACCAGAGAGCTCTTGCCACGGCGCCATATTTCCGGCACTATGCGAAATTGTATATTATCTTCATTTTTATTCTATTGTCCCATACACAGTACATGTTTTGAGATCTAGACCAGTCACCAGACAAGGAGACAGTATCTTTGAACAGCTTTCACCATGTCTTGACTTCTACCATTGTAATGTGCGTGCCTAGCTGCATACATCTACGGTTTTGCTGTTTTTTTATGGCTTGATCTGGCCATGATACCTCTCCCTGAATGCCCTTTACTTCGTGGAAGCCTCCTCATTACAGTAATTGACACATCCATCCCTCGTCTCGGCCCTTGAGGCGTTGATGGCTCAATTAGGAGCTGACCAGGGGACTGATTGGAGGCAAAAATAATGAGGTTTTCTCTGAGACAAAAATTGAAAATATGTGGCGTTATATTCTATACATCAAGTTAAATCTAAACAAAATGCACAAAAGCAATCACTAACCCATGCATTTTTTTTTCAAACAAGTCATCAGCGTTGTTGCAATTGTTGGATAATCTCACAGAGAAATGGCAATCAGCCCCAGAGTACGGCCATAGTCTGTTTTGGAGTAGTGTAATTAGTGGCGCTGACCTTTCGCAGGATTATGCATTGGCCAATGAAATGTGACAAAGCAGTGAGATAAATGGTCCAAGAGGCTGCAACGCTTCATGCCTTTAGGGGTTTCCACTGTGAACGCCCCAAAAAGAAGGGTCCACAGCAAATGAGCGCCGTTGAAAGGCACCGTGGGAAACAAAAACCAAAACTGAACATTGATCCCGCTGTGACAAATGTGCTGTCCTCAAGTCGGCCTACTGTACAGCGTAAACAGCAGAAAATAGAGTTTAAAAAAAAGTTCAGTGCGTAACATAGATCAGTGTTTTTCAACCAGTGGGCCGTGGTGCATTAGTGTGCCTTGAGATGTTGTTTGGTGTGCCTTGAGAAATATACCATTATCACATAAATGGTCAAAATAATGTGAAAAGAAAATAATGAGAGAAGATTAGAAAGATTGTTTGCACTTGTGTTTCTATATGTATCTACTTTAATTAGTTTGACTTTGGTTGTCATTCTATCAGTTTCAGCTGGTGGTGTGTGACGGGTCTCAAAAAGGTAGGGAAACAATGACATAGAAATGGAAGGTCTATGCATTATCTTGCCTTATTGTGCATTATACACATGACCACACAACACCATTGAAATGTGGTTACGATAACTATGACTGCTGTATACAGGTGAAACTCTAGGATTGACTCACAGCTTGTAAAAACCTCAAATAAGTAAGTAATCTTTAATTATATAGCGCCATTCACAGACCAGAGTCACAAAGCACTTTACAATTGTTGTGGGCATTTGTCTCCCACTCCACACATAGGAGCGAAGTCACCATACAGGAGGAACATGCTGGACCTATTGTACATGTTTATAAGGGTAGGAAAAACCAGAGCACCCGGAGGAAACCTATGCAGACACAGGAGAACAAACAAACCCACTAAGAAAGGGATTAGAACCCAGGACTGAAAAACATGAGTGGATAAAATAATAAAACATTTGAGAAATTTCTTAAAAAGGGTCTGAAATCATCAATTATGAATATTTATAACAAGCTAAAGAATGACATTTGTCTATTTGCATGTATTGAGACTAACAAATTCCAAGTTGAAATCAGAAAAACATAAACTTTTGAACAAAATTTAAATTTCCTGAGTTTTGCTTTTGATATTTTAACTTTACCATTACTAAACCAGTTTTCTCATAGTAATAATCTAATTGCACCTTGGTTTTGTGGTCGTAAAGACTTTATGAAAATGTGTTGAGTAAATAAGAAAGTATGATCTTTCTGCAAACACCGGACTTAAATCCAAATCAATGCAACACACACACACACACACACAAGCTTTTACTCTTGTCTGTCTCATGAATCATTTATCTGAAGGCAGCACATGGCATAAGATATTCACAAGTTAATCTGACATTTCACCAGATGTTGAGAAAGCTCCAACTTTTCACAGCCTCTGTCAAAAAGCACTGAATGTTACAGCCTTAATAAGACATGAAGAGTAGCATAGTGTACTGATAGTTTTATAACAACAATCCAAGCTTAGAATCTGCTCAATTGAAGCCAAAGAGTCCAGTCTAATAATTCTTGGGTATACATTAAACTACACTTGGTTTATAATAAATGCTCAGGGTCTATTTTGAATTAACTTTATCATTTATAGCCTTCAACTACATCAAATAGTTGACAGATCCAGGCATTACCAGGTTACTATTTGGATGTAGATGATGCCATGTTTTGCAAGCCTGGTTTATCAAAATGTACGTCTTTCTTCAAGCCTTATTAGGAACAACATCATAACTGCACAATATACTAAGTCACAAAGTTAGGAACAAAGGGCAGTGAATCTTAAGCAAGAATTATGTAGCTGTGCATAATGAATTAAATCCTTCCACATTGTATTAAGGCTGATTTAATGTATAGGAGTGTTGTAAGCCATTTGATTGCCTTTGAAGATTTTCATGAAGACAAATCACGAGTATTGTTAATGCCATACAGAATAGCAATAACGCATTCAAATGTTTCACAAAAGCATTCTTTCTATAAAGGCAAATCACTACAGCGAGGTCATGGAGGTATTTCTTGTTTGTTCGTTTGATAAAGCATGTGTCTAACCTGCCACCAACACTTCACTCCGTTTTGTAGCTGTGCATGTGGACACAATCCGATTTCCCTGGAATTTGAAACCATTTGAATAGGTCTAGGTTATATTTTGCATATAGTGGGAGCATAGCTGTAATATGCATGACACTGTAATAATAATCATGGCATATGGGGCACTATAGCCTCGACTACAGTAGGCCCGCGGAAGGACGCACGCACAGGTAGAGACGGGTTTAGCGTTTTGACGGCAGACTTGTGCAGTCTAATCACATCTTTAAGTACTGATTTACCAGCGCAGCTATCTGCACACTGTGGGCAACTCGATCGGGTTGAATTTCAGGGCAACAATCCGAGTGACTGTAGCAGCAGCAGCAGCAGCAGCAGCAGTACAGGCCATTTCACAATTTTCTAGACTACGCCGCCAGCCATTGCCTTCTTCTTTGACAATCCGCGGCGAGATGAGCTAAAAGCAATCCAGAAACACATGTCTCATTCAATTTAAAGCTGCCATCCCATGTGCTGCATTTAAATACATGTCCTTGTTAATACTTTTTTCCATATTTAAATAATTACTAGCTTATGCGCGAGGGGAAAAAGACGCAGGAAGCGAATGTAATGTATCACTCCACTTACCCTGGGATATTGCTGATAAAAGCCGAAAATAGCCTTGCCACGACTTGCTCAGAAGGCTACCGCACTGAACTAAAAAGTACGCATTAATCACGCTCCGACTGCGCTTTTGTGTTAAATCCGAGGCATTTTATTCCCATTTAGTGTTGAAGTAACTCTACTGTCCACCCAGGCGATCACACAGCGAACACAGTGTAGCGCCGACGTCAGTGACAAGCGCGGGGACTGACAAGCAGCGCAGCCAATGAGGGGCCGAGACGCTGAGCCCGTGTCCAATGGGAGGCGGCGTGGCTGAAGTGGGCGGGACTGCGGGCGAGGACATGACGGAGGTGACGGCCATGTTGAGTGGTGGTGTTTGTATCCCTCCGCCTCAGTATTTACCTTTTGCATGATTTTGCATGTGTGGAAAATGTCACACTGAAGCCTGTCCCTGATTTTCCTGTCACACACAAGCATCCGGAGAGTTTGAATCATTTTGTTTGGTGTTTTTTAATCACCACTGTAGCATTTGTGAACCACCACACACATAGCAGTCTGTTGCAGTTTGTTATGTTAGCTGGATGTGGTGTTTGGAGATTAAAATGACATTCCACAGTCAATTATGGCATTTATGTGTCTCAAGTAAAAAAATCAGATAATACTACAGTAATTACACATCGTAGTAAAAGGATAAATATATGTTTATAATAATACATGGATAGTAATACAAATGAATATTCAGGGCAAAATCAGGTGTTATGCTTTGAAATACACTAAAAAGAACACATTTCTCATTCTTTTACATGCAAGAGAAGAGAACCTTTTTTTGTCCCATAGTGCGTACATTTCAGTGTTGCTGCTCTAATACAGGACCATAGGACACAAAGTAAACATAGATAAGATAACTGTAAATGCTTCTTCAATTTGGTTTTAGACCTGTACTATCAACATGAAATTGATTCCAAATTACTCCTGCCTTTAGCTGTCTCCATTGTTTTATGGCTTTAAGATTAATTGTGTTTTATGCGGATGACACAGTATGTTGGTGTGAACAGTAGTCCTCTGAGTGTCCTCTGAGCTGAAGGTTGGTCCATCGGCTCTCGCTCCTGACAAACACATCATTAGTTGACAGGTGGTTGGCAGGTGTGAATCCAGAGCCCATTGGTGAATGCTGTTGTGGTGTCCTTTGGCAAGACACTTCCACCTCACCCACAATGTCTGCAAACACTGATTGATCTCTGGGGGTGAACTTCAGGTGTCCAGCAACAAAAAAACATCCATCAGTACACATACATTTATACATATTTCCGAAAAAGTTACTAACAATAGTATTAAAGGGGTCATGTTGTGATCAGAAATGTCTTGTATTGAATATAGCTGAAGGGACAGATGATTAAAACGTTTTGTTCAGCAGTGTAGTGAGAGAGGCCTGTTATGAGGGTTACTCCTCTAAGATCCTCCACCCAGTCACTTTCTCTCAAGGTCAAACTGCCTCCCAAACATACAATCCAATACAAAAACATTGTCTACATCTATCTACTCCTGACTCATGAAATAAGTGCAGCATCTTTTTTTGCCTGCGATGACCAGTACCAAGATTGGATTTATTTTCCACATTGGATTGACTGTGCAAAAGCACCCAGTGTTCAATGTGAGACATTCAAAAACATAACGAGAAGAACACATTCAGGATCTGCCATTTCTCTCACTCCACCAGCAGGCACCAGCTCCTTGTACTCTGCTTCTTCCCTGCTTTGCAACAGCTGCACCATCAGAGAACCACCAAAGTGGCATCATGCCACATGCATTTACAGGCAGTAGATTGAGGAAAGAAAGGGGACCGGAAGTGTTGATCACTGCTGACTCCCAGATCACAAAATGTGACGTCCCAAAGACCTCACTGTAGTAGATCAAAGTGATACCATCAGGGTCCATGCAATCATCACCAGCTTCTCCCTCACAAGAGGCTGGATGGTGTTAAAGACACCAGGGGCAGCAGCTCATGGAGCAGAATCCCTGTTTCTGAAGCCCTTTATGCCCTTCCTCATGTTCTGCAGTTGCTCTTCAGGTTGTATTTTGTACTTTCTTAATGTCCGCTTTAAGTTATGTTGGTTCATTCCAATCACCTGCCAAAAAAGTAAAACATATGTTTATTGTCCGTCTTGATCTTGTTCATGATGTAGAAACATGGAACAGTTCTTTTATTTTAGCGCTGCAGCAGATGTATGTGAGTAATTTGTGACAAAGTCCATTACTTTGTTGGGGCTGAATCATGTTTCATGACATCAAACATTCTCCAATATATCAGACTTTGTAGTTATATTCTTTGATCAAAATAAGCTATCAAAATGATCCCTGACCACATACGCAACATAAATGAATCAAGGCCTGGATTATTTAGACTTTAATTCATCTTAAACATCCAGTGCTTCATTACACTGCTTTACAAAGGTCATCTTGTTTTACTTTGGTAACTTGAAGCGGGAACAGGTGCTGGTCATAAAAGTCAGACACGCAAATTGTTTGAATAATTGTTGACACTTCTAGGACAGATGCATCCAGTGTGTAAAGATAGTACTGTCTGAGGTTTGAATTTGTTTATTAGGAAGAGTAGGATGAGAAAACTCAGCATGAGGGTAAATGTATGTAACCCTTAACGGACAGCTGATATTCTGCTGAAGGCAAAAAGAAGCTGAAAGATTATTGTTTTAACTGGTCTCAACTTTATTTAATGATGAGATGTTTTATCACTGTTTACTTGTTTTGGACAAAGTTTCGTAAATTCCACAATGATCTCTGAGAATGCAAACATTACCTCATGTTAGCATGCTTTTGACTTAACTGTTAACTTCCATGTCAGGACAGTCAGGACTCATTTTTCAATCCATTCAGAGTCCAGGGGTGTTAAACCGGTTCCAGAAAAGGTCGGTGTGGGTGCAGGTTTTAGCTCTAACACAAGCAAATCTATAACACAAGCACAAATCTTCAGGTTAAAACCAGTGGGGGCGGGTCCCGGGTCCAAATGTCCATGATCACATTTGTTGACAAGCTGCAATCTCACTCCGGGCCGGTGGGGGTGTACCTGGAATAAGAATTACCCAATGCTTTTGTATGGCATTTTATTTCCTCTCGAAAACGTCTTTACAGAATGGTCTAGAAGTCGCTCTTGGTTCAAGGCAACGCTCCAGATGCTATTGATGCTGAGGGGAGTATATTTTTTGGACCAGTCTAGTTTATCCGCTGTGGACTTTTGAATTCACTCAATAGATGAATGGGGCTAGTGTCGGCAAACTTGCGCAAATGCGTTTTTTCACATTTTTCTTTGTGAACTCACATTTTGAAAAGCCCAAGAAGGCAAAGGTGGTGGCACATAAGTTTCAATTACAGAGATAGGTGTGACGACATCCATTAATATTTACAGTCTATGGTTAAAACTGTACTCACCTGAGGAATAGATTGGAGTCTGGTGTGCTCCTGCTTTGGTTGGAACTAAAATCTTTAGGCACAGGGTCTGGACTCCTGATTTAAACAATACACTTGTGGCCTATACTAAACTAAGTTACTAACTAGTAAAACAACAGCGCTCATTGCGTAAAATCAAGTCCGGTGTATTTCCCTGCATTTCCTCATGTTAACTCTCTCTGTGGGATACTCTACCACAGTAAATACACAAACATTGGCTGCTATAACGGCTGCAGGGCTCAAAGAACTTGATAAAAGTAGTGACTTACAGCAACACTTTGGAAACCCCTGAAACTATCCTTGCGTCGACTCTACATTCAGAGACAAAAAGTTACCAGCTGAATTTTGTTTAATTATTATTCAATTATAGAGAAAGACAGTTACAAATGACAGATGTGACCCCAGGATTATTGAAAAACCTTTGGAAGATTTGGATAAGGTAAACATCTCTCAATGTATCTGGGTTGGCTGCACCCTGTACTTTTGAATCTCTCCCTGCTGTTGTCCCAATAATAACATTTCAAATAAAATGTTCATAAGCCCGACTTAAATAAAACCAAAACTCAACACCATTGTTGATACGTGCAGTTCTACCAGTTATAAATCAACAATGTTTTAAATGATGAAGATAGATATAATGATGTACAGTGGGGCAAAAAAGTATTTAGTCAGCCACCGATGGTGCAAGTTCTCCCACTTAAAATAATGACAGAGGTCTGTAATGTTCATCATAGGTACACTTTAACTGTGAGAGACAGAATGTGAAAAAAAATCCAGGAATTCACATTGTAGGATTTTTAAAGAATTTATTTGTAAATTATGGTGGAAAATAAGTATTTGGAGGCTATGCTCACACTCAGAGAGCAGCCGTCCTCCTGTGGACTCACCACCTGCAGAGGGTCAGTGAGGGGCTGGTGCTATGAGACTTGGGTGGCATCTCTGACTGCCACCCCCCTGACCCAGAAATGGATTAAAGGGTAGAAAATGGATGGATGGAATAAGTATTTGGTCACTTCAAAACAAGGAAGATCTCTGGCTCTCACAGACCTGTAACTTCTTCTTTAAGAAGCTCTTCTGTCCTCCACTCGTTACCTGTATTAATGGCACCTGTTTGAACTTGTTATCTGTATAAAAGATAGCCCAAATGTAGCCCAAAACGATATTTCAACCACTGATAATCTCCCTCAATCTGGGGCTCCATCATGATCATGAGAACGGTGATCAAAAATCCCAGAACCACATGGGGGGACCTGGTGAATGACCTGCAGAGAGCTGGGACCAAAGTAACAAAGGTTACCATCAGTAAAACACTACGACGACAGGGAATCAAATCCTGCAGTGCCAGACGTGTCCCCCTGCTGAAGCCAGTGCATGTCCAGGCCCGTCTGAAGACCAGAGAGCACATGGATGATACAGCAGAGGATTGGGAGAATGTCATGTGGTCAGATGAAACCAAAGTACAACTGTTTGTAGTGCTTCACATCGGCAACATTTAAAGGCAATTAAAAAACAATTTTAAAACAGACTGTAAAAACAAATACAAAAGACAGTTTAAGAAAATGAATAAATATATACATCAAAAATACATTTATGATCCGATTTCTTGATGATCGGTCGTAGGCACGGCTGAAAAGAACCGTTTTCAGCCTGGACTTGAACATAGCTAAAGAAGGAGCCTGTCTCACACCTTCGGGAAGACTGTTCCAGATTCTAGGTGCATAGGTCTGGAACGCTGCCTCCCCATGTCTAGTCCCGACTCTGGGCACTAACAGGAGGCCTGTCCCCGCGCTCCTCAGAGTTCGAGCGGGCTCGTACGGTACCAGCATGTTGCATATGTATTTTGGTGCGAGACCACGGAGAGACTTATACACAAGGAGAGCTGATTTAAAATCTATTCTCTGAGCCACAGGAAGCCAGTGCAGAGACCTGAGGACTGGACTAATGTGGTCGTATTTCCTGGTTCCTGTCAGGACTCGAGTTGCAGCATTTTGAATATACTGCAGCTGCTTTACAGCTCCTTTGGACAGACCAGAGAGAAGGCCGTTGCAGTAGTCTAACCTACTAGAAACAAAAGCATGAATGGGGCCATGTATCGTGAGATTTTGAGCCAAAACCTCCTTCCATTGAGTTGAATTTCTCTTATTGACCAAATACTTATTTTCCACCATAATTTACAAATAAATTCTTTAAAAATCCTACAATGTGAATTCCTGGATTTTTGTTCCACATTCTGTCTCTCACAGTTGAAGAAATAATGACCTCTGTCATTATTTTAAGTGGGAGAACTTGCACAATTGGTGGCTGACCGAATACTTTTTTGCCCCACTGTAAGTACAGTAGATATAGAAAAAGAAGATATATAAAAAGCCAAACTCTTTAAAATGTGTGTTTTTTCCATTACACTAAGCACTTTTGTACAAATGTGCACTTCTGATCTGAATAGACACTGATTCTTTCCCATATTTGACCATTTCACTGCTGCTGTGTGAAAAGAGGGCGGGGTTTAGCACTCCACCGCATTTTTTTGGGTCATAATTTTACAAACAAAATAGAAGAAATGACCTGGGCTGGTGCTATGTGTAGTGGGTGCAGCTCTGAATTGAAATTCTTTTTTGTTGGCCCAGTATTTATGAGCTGACAATATGTAAAAGTTGATTTATTGGCACCAACAGCAAAATTGATGATTTAGAAACAGTTTTGATTCATGATTTTTTGGTTATGTTCCGATGAGAAGAGTTAAGTCTTTGTTGTGTCCTGGTGGAGAGAATTCAAAGAACATTCAAACATATGCATCATCATTTTGAGTCAACCTAATTTTCATTCAAATATATTAGATTCAATCCATATTTTATAGGGATTAACATGTGCAGCGGGAGGAGTGACTCATAATATTTGACTTCAATTAGAATAACTGGTTTGTCAGTATGTTACAAAGTCATTGACACTATTGGTTTGGGTTTCTCCTGTGAAAGCATTTGTTTTAGTGAACTGCTATTTTTGGTTTAATCTTAATCCATAAAACTGTAGACAGTCATCCTCTTGGATTAATCCCTCCGAATTTGCAAAACGCTATTGAGAAAAGATGGTTTTATTACATAAAACAATGTTAGATAACATTCTGTTGTTGCCACACGTTGTTCCCCTGCTCTCCACACGGGGGCAGCAAAGAAGAAGATTTCAACATGTTCCACAAAGCACCTGTCATACTCACAAGTGTCCACATGGTGGCAGCAACGGGACACACAAGAAATGCTTTTGCGTCAAAGTGTCCTGGTCCGAATGATGTTGGAGGAGGTCTGTAGTTCACGGACAGAAACAGCACAGACCCGAACTGTTCACCCTCGAATCAAGGAGAAATAGTCCACGTTTGATATTTATGAAAACTCGGCCTTCACTTGAACCATGAAGCATTATGAAAATGACCCCAACTTTAATTGGTGACAATAATTGGCATTGAATAAACAGCCTGAGCCTATTTGGTATAAAGTACAATTATCCCAAATTACAGCTCGGGGGAAACGGTTGGTCACTACTCTGAAATCACAAATAATATTCTGAAAATGTCAAATGCGAGCATTCAAATTCCAAAACAATTGCAAATAATGCACTAATAAAAAGATTATAGATTTCACACTCCAACCCATGGGCAAATAAAATTATTAATTATTCCATTATCGATTATTAATTATAAGAAAAGCCCCGGGAAAAGAATCTCTCCGGGGACAAAAGGTTGAAGATGCCCATTTTCAGACACCACCGGCGGTGCCACTTTCTTTTTCACATTCAGTCTGAGACAGTTGTTGGTGAAGTGTAATTCACACAGATGTTAGTGGTAAAGTCCAGAATAATGGTCCTATTGTTTTTGTGTTTTATTATTTATTTATAGAACATTGAAGCCAGTGGCAGTTTAATCCCCCCTTGGGGATAATAAAGTGTCCATCTAAAATTGTCAGATAATTAGCCCATCATAAACTAATTGGAAATGAACACGTTTTTAGAAAGCTCTTCAATGTTCAACATGAAAACCTGCAGTTCTGGCACTATGTTCCAGAGCCAGATTCAACACGTGAAGAAAGTGCGTTCACAGCTTCTTGGCAAACATGCTTCATTTCATCATTCCATCCAAAAGACATTATGTTTTGCTGAACATTAAGTCATATATAAATATATATTCCTTCATTGTATTTATTCCAAAATGATTGTGTATAATTAATCATGTTAAAAGCACAGATTCGCCTCTAAACAGTTTGAGTCCAGGCAAAGACTCACTTTTCCACAGATCCTAAACTTTTCCTGAGACAGTGCATCAGCGCCTTAATAAGAGTTCGGTAAAGTTAGCTTGATATTCACAGATTCGGACTTCCGCGGTGAATATCTTACGAAAGCTACGTTGTTAAACGAAAGTAATTGTGCCAAAATGATCACCTCTACATGGGCTAACTACTACAACATCGATTTTTCTAATCCAATGCGCTGTTTTAATGCAGAGAAATCCATTGAATCCAATGCGCCGCAAGTGCCGAGAAAAGCACTTAGGGAGCGTCAACAAATGCCAATACCAGCTGTGTAAACGAACAATAGTTTTTATTTTAAGCCAAGTACACGCACTAAACTCTCAAATACTATAAATAGCTACCATATCTAACTACTACAACCTTTGTTTTCAGCATTTGTTTCTTTTTTGTATTTTTTATGAATAAATAGGATTTAATATGAATATGAATTTTGAATAACTTTTTTTCAAAAAGGGGCGTGGTCACCAAATTCTCAGGTATGATCAATAACTACAATATCTAACTACTACAACTTTTGTTTTCAGCAGAAATATATTTTTTATGATAAAATATGAATATGAATCTTGAATAACTTTTTTTCAAAAAGGGGCGTGGTCACCAAATTCTCAGGTATGATCAATAACTGCCATATCTAACTACTACAACTTTTGTTTTCAGCATGTTTGTCTTTCTTATATTTGTATGATTAAATATGATGAAATATGACTACAAATCTTGAATAACTTTTTTTCAAAAAGGGGCGTGGTCACCAAATTCTCAGGTATAATCAATAATTAAAATATCTCATGGGTTTGACCATGCAGGTGGAGGTTTGGAGCCTCGGCTTCCTCTCTCCTCATGGTTCAGAGTCGTCTCCTGCTTCAAGAGGCTCTCTGTTTCTGATTCAGACCACTCCTCAGATTGTGCTTCCTCTGCTTTTTTCATGTGTGTGCGTGTGTTTTCTGAGGGTTGTGGTATTGTTTACTTGTTTGTTAACACTTGTTTGTGTTACAAAAAAAGTTATTCAAGATTTGTAGTCATATTTCATCATATTTAATCATAAAAATATAAGAAAGACAAACATGCTGAAAACAAAAGTTGTAGTAGTTAGATATGGCAGTTATTGATCATACCTAAGAATTTGGTGACCACGCCCCTTTTGCAAAAAAAGTTATTCAAAATTCATATTCATATTTAATCATAAAAAATATAAAAAAGATATTTCTGCTGAAAACAAAAGTTGTAGTAGTTAGATATGGCAGTTATTGATCATACCTGAGAATTTGGTGACCACGCCCCTTTTTGAAAAAAAGTTATTCAAAATTCATATTCATATTTAATCATAAAAAATATAAAGATATTTCTGCTGAAAACAAAAGTTGTAGTAGTTAGATATGGCAGTTATTGATGATACCTGAGAATTTGGTGACCACGCCCCTTTTTGAAAAAAAGTTATTCAAGATTTGTAGTCATATTTCATCATATTTAATCATAAAAATATAAGAAAGACAAACATGCTGAAAACAAAAGTTGTAGTAGTTAGATATGGCAGTTATTGATCATACCTGAGAATTTGGTGACCACGCCCCTTTTTGAAAAAAAGTTATTCAAGATTCATATTCATATTTTATCAAAAAAAAATATATTTCTGCTGAAAACAAAAGTTGTAGTAGTTAGATATTGTAGTTATTGATCATACCTGAGAATTTGGTGACCACGCCCCTTTTTGAAAAAAAGTTATTCAAAATTCATATTCATATTAAATCCTATTTATTCATAAAAAATACAAAAAAGAAACAAATGCTGAAAACAAAGGTTGTAGTAGTTAGATATGGTAGCTATTTATAGTATTTGAGAGTTTAGTGCGTGTACTTGGCTTAAAATAAAAACTATTGTTCGTTTACACAGCTGGTATTGGCATTTGTTGACGCTCCCTAAGTGCTTTTCTCGGCACTTGCGGCGCATTGGATTCAATGGATTTCTCTGCATTAAAACAGCGCATTGGATTAGAAAAATCGATGTTGTAGTAGTTAGCCCATGTAGAGGTGATCATTTTGGCACAATTACTTTCGTTTAACAACGTAGCTTTCGTAAGATATTCACCGCGGAAGTCCGAATCTGTGAATATCAAGCTAACTTTACCGAACTCTTAATAAGCGCCATTGAACACATTAGGATCATTTGAATATTTGCGCGACGTGGGGGCTGGGCGTGCGTGTGCCAGTGAGCGTGAGCATTACTTATAGTTTTTAATCAGGCAAAGCCACAAGTGTTCAATTGTGTTTGGTGCCATGTGTAGGCCACGGTTATGCGCCATAGTCTGTGCGTAAAATGGGCGTTGTGCCTTTACGCGCGCCTGCCGCCTCTGTGCATTCATGCGCGGGTGCACAGCGTCTGGACCAGGGTCTGGAGCAGGGTCTGGACTGGCAGCGGTAAGACAATGGGGAGATGCCGAGGGTGGTTTACTGCTGTCGAGACTGGAGTGTGACCCACGTCTGTTCTCACGGCCCGAGTGCCACTCTCCCGCCGCAGCGCTCCACATCAATCACGTTTCACCAGAGAAGAGGCCTCTAGGAACTTTTAAAACACTTGATTCTTGATTTGACTTTTAGTTTTAAACTCATAACGACTGAAGACACGTCCATTTTTTCCTAATTGTCAAATATTAAACACATCTTTATACAAGAAATGACCTATGTTCATAAATTCTCATTGAATGTGGGGTTTTAAAAAGTCAAAATGTGTGGCTGAAAGTTGGGTTAGTTTAGTTCCCCCAAAATTATCCAAGACTTTAGAAGACAAAGAAGCATGTAACAATGTTTTGTAAAAAAAACATTACAAAATAAAATAAAATGTCTTTACTCTGAGCCTTGTTTTATGATTTGCACACGAGACAATATTTTCTGCCCCATCAGTACATTTATCTTGGACCATTTTCAAAAAAACTCTTATTGGCAACTATCAGTGTTTTCAAAGATGGATGATGGAATGATTATTTACATGAGTTTGTGCTACTTATGTCAAGTAATGTTTCTGTTTCATTATAACAACAGTATAACAGGGTTAGTGGCACAGCTTTATTAACAAACTACTGTATGTATCTCATTTTTGAAATAATGAAAGATTCTTTAGTCTGAGCTCCACAAAAGCTGTGATTCTCTTGATAATCAGTTGAGAAATCTTGAGCTAATTCACTATCGCTGCAGGGAGCAAAGTGAGAGAAATAATACAATTACTTCAAATATATTATACATTATCCCCACCGCTGTCAGACTGTACAATAAGTCACTTTAAGTCACTTGCACTAGGACTGAAAAACCTGCACTACTATTGACACTGTTTCTTGAATGCCACTTTTTATTGTACATAATATCCTGCATTCAGCATTGTTTGCACACTTCTTTCTTTTGCACAATCTTGAGTGTTTCTCTCCAGATGTGACGTGTACATTTCTCCTGTATGAGATCAATTCTATCTTATCTTAACTTATAGTCTGCATTACTGAGCATGGTGCATGTGTCATTATAGAGAGATGTGCATGAATCTGTGCTGATGACATCACAAGTTATTTGACCTACATTTGTTTGGTTTTTTCTCAACATGAAAATAAGATAAGAATCCTAACCCATTAAGTTGGAGGTTAATATAAAGTTTTAGCTTCAGTCCTGTGAATACATACGAGGGGATCATAACAGCCATAAAAGCGTCACGCCGTTCACTGCAGTGTTTTCTGAGGCCGTGTCTCAGATTCACTTGTTCACAATGTTCACTGCAACTGACAAGTAATAGGTCAATATGAAGCCAAGAGGACATTAGTGCATCTGTGGTGGATGGATGAGTGACTGTGCCTGCACGCACTCTGCTCGCATCTGCTGGGGGCGTGTGCGCGGCTACCATAGGCCTGATTAGAATGACATCGCCCGCCTTAATGTTAGAGCCGTGAGAGGGTGGGGACCGTGTTACCTCACTGGCTCACGAGGGGGTGGGTCTTGGACGGCTTATATGATTCCGGACAAATGAGATGTTACACCATTTGGAGAGGCATCTGCGTTGGAGATGTAACCATCCCGGAGGACACCAGCCCCTCACTCCCCTTCATGCTGAGGGGAGGACAGGGGCAGCAGGAAGCATGCGCGTGAAATATGTGCAGAACAGCACGAGGATCCGATATTAAAATGGACGGTACCGGCAGAATACGTCACGATGCGTCGCCGCCACAGAACGGCGCTCCAGAACGCGCTCTTCTGGCTCAGCACGTCCAGAGGAACCACTGTCCCTCCTGACCAGTGCCCCCCGCCCTGCTGCATCCTTCAGTAAGTAATGTGCGTGTATAGAAGCTCAGCATAGCGACATTTGACGTGTGACGTGGAGTCCCAGAGAGAAGGCGCACGCGGACATGGAACTCTATTGTCACAAGTGCAAATGGCTCTGAGCGCGTTCTGCTTCTGGGATGGTTCCACACACGCTGCAGCATCACACAATGGGTCAATGTGTTTGTGCATGAACTCAGACTTACTGCTGTTGGACCGAGAGACATAAAACTGTGCTGGAAATAACGTGGTCCTGAGTGAAGTTAGTTGGAGATATTTGCAGTTACTGGCTTTGTTTCGGTGACAGGTTCATAGTCTTGATGCTTGGATTTTATCTGGACCTTTTGGCTTCCAACATTTGCTTTAACATCATTTTAGTTGACATTATTGCATTGTTTGTTCTAAAGTTTAACATGAGCCTTTAGTATATACATATACTCTATATTACAACCTGCAGCTGACTGAAGCCATTACCTCTGGCTCTCACTTCTATACGTTACTACACCACAGGCCCTGGCCTCACGACATTAGTTAGTAATTAGCATAATAACTTTTCCAGTTTGGCTGGTCCCATGTGTGTCTGGTCTATAGTTGCGGGCCTCGGCTGGTGGCGCACTTGCCTGGAGGATATTGCAGCTCTACATATGTTGGGAGAGAACAGTTTAACCAACAGGACTAAAACATGCAGAAAGCAAAGGTGATTATTGAACATCAAGTTCACAACAGCAGCTGCAGAGTCTGGGCGCAGGACGGGATTACCACAGATTTCACTCTTACATAAAGCTGCTATAATCTGGGCACGCCGAGCTCAGATACGCAGCTTTTGTCATAATTAATGCACATTTATAATCCTGGGTACTTGGCTTAATTATACTGAAGGCACGCTGATTTACATAGAGACTGTAACTGCTCACACACGTTACAGATCATAAATATGGGTCACCTCTGAATATTTTAATTTTATTTTACACAACAAATAGATTTATGTGAACATTAAACATAATGTAAAACATAAAATACAACGTTCCAAATGAACAACCAGCTGCTGAGAAGTGTCCATGCAGTGCAGTGTCCGTGATGGTCAATTAGTGGTCATTATGTCAAAGAGCTTTTCTTAATTGGCGCCTTTAGTTCAATCTCACACTTCAAGTTCAAGGCCAATGACGCACAGAGAGGGGCGTGTTTTGCAGGACAGACCCCCATGATCTGATCTGGTCCTGTAGAATTAGCATGCCTAGTTTGTGAGATTATGTTGGATTTGAAATATGCTTATTATTAGTTTTGTTTTAAGTCATTTTATTTTTTCAGTAAATTGATAATGAAGGATGCACGTTGAAAACTCCCTCTTCAGCATTAAAGAAAAGTCTTATATTTATGACTAACACAGCTGTAAATGTTTTATATGGTTATACAAGTAGAGTTCATTTATATTTAGATGTAATATGGCTGATTTACGCATGATGCAGCTCTGGGAAAATATCAGAAATCAGCGTGAAATGACAAGAGGACAAATGATGACAGTGATACATAATAATCCTCACACAGGAATAAGACCATGGCACAGGCTGAGGGCCACATCTACAGTGGAAGGCCCCACAGCCCCAGCTGCTGCTCCATTGGACTAGGTCAGGACCCAGTGGGCTACTTTCCCACGAAGAACTTTCCCAGAGATCATGAGGGGGGAAACCTCTAATTGATTTAGATTAATATAGGCTTTGTTGAAAAGTTGAAATACACTGATTGATAAAACACGTCTCCAAAAGGACCCACTTTTGTTATGTTAAATGTGTGTAAGGCCTACATCGCTGCAGGAGACTTGACAGCTGTGAGATCAGCACACGTGTTCAAACTCCACATGTTCTTGTCTGTTGTTTAAGCGTACTTCACGACTAAACAAAATACATGTAGAATTCACATATTTCTATAATTATGCACGCTTTAAAATACAGCTCTTTCTCTGTTGCAGGTTTGAAGTGTGACGACATCAAAGCTCCTTCACGAGTTTCCAGGTAAACATAAAACATATTTGTCTTTCATGTCTCATTAATGCGTTCTTGCGCCATCACGTGACTTTATTACAAAGTGAGGTGAAACCATGGAGTAAAAAAAAAAACGCAGACACGTCCATTACGCACAGTTTTACGCACAGCTGTGAGAAACTGCTGCACGATGTGGAACCAATGGATTACCTCAGAAATCATTTTAAAATCCTTTTGTGCCCCCTTTGTGGATGCGCACACTTTGCACCATTACAGACGCCCTTTATGCTCCCGACAATCTATTAGTGAGGAGCATTTCTCAGATAAACCATGGCCACTCAAAACTATAAAGTTCCGTTAAGAAATGCACTTCTACAGGCCCAAATATACTAAATATTCAAGTGCTATTAAATTAGTCATCAGCCTCATTGGATAATATTGCACGTATTATGTATTATAGACTATTTGTAAACGTTTTGTGTAACCAACAATCTCTATCATACAATTTAAAAAAGATAGCATACAGCTAAGAGAAAGAGGTTAGAAATAATATTTATAATTGCATTCATATGTAGGCTACTTAAATAGGCTGTAATCTGGAGAATATACACACGCATACACACACATTCTCTCTCTCTCTCTCTCTCACACACACACACACACACACACACACACACACACACACACACACACACACACACACACTTGGCCACGCTACACTGCGTTAATGACGTCACTTATTTTCTTGTCCATTTCGCCGCACGTCTCGTCCCGTGAAACCATAAACTATTTTCAACATTATTGGGCTCTAAAAATACGACTCTTTGTTTCAGGCGCGGTTAGGGCACATCTCACCTCACCAGACTATAGTCCAGGCCATGAAAGGACATAAAAGGCTCCTGTCGTTTTTGGCACAAATCCAAATGCTTCCTAATGTAATTCATTTGGGTCCGATTCATCTCAGCGCGCACCGAGAGCAGATGTCCAGCCGCCCCAACTCCGTGTATTTATTTACGCAATATACAAGATATTTATTTATTTATTGATGTATTATTATGACACTAACATTAACTGCAGTCATGCGGGCTTCATGGTTTGGCAATAATCGTGGCCTACTTTTTGTTCCAAACGTGCGCGCGCGTGTTAATTAGCCATCACACTTCGATGCTTTAATTGAAAGGCAGCGATTCCCGTGACGTCAGCGAGAGAAAATGAGGCGCAAGTGTTTATGGGAAGAAGTCTGATTTAATTATTAGCCTACTTCATACACGCGCACTTGCAATGTCATTATTTTGCATATAATAAACATGAATAATAATCCATTATAACGCGGTAATTATTATATTCCGTTGTTGTGATGGGTTTATTGGGCAGAGAGTTTTGCATGAGTTTAGGCTGATATTTAAATACCTGACATGTAGTGGTGGCACACACTTTTATTCATATACTTTGGACATTGAACATATTCAAACATGTATTAAGTCTTATATATTTTAAGATTATATATTTAAGAATTGAGGCACAAAGCTTAGAGTTTATTTATTAGCTAAAATCCTATGGACATGTAATTGGTCTGACAGCTCTTTTATTCCCACTTTTCTTCTCATCTCAAAACTAGTGGTTATTATTCTGAAAATCAAAACTGAAATCCAATTGGAGCAAGTTTTCCTGCCTCATCTTCCTTGTTGACGACACCAATGTGACGACACCAATGTAATGAAACAGTCAAATTCTTCCAAATGTTTGCTCATGTATGATCACTCTGCAGTACGTAGCTCCAGGACATTTCTCCGGCGCTTAAGTCGATGGGTGACCAGGGAGCGTCTCTGTGATGGCTCTTGCTCTGGGCTGGAGACACATTAAGCTGTTTTCCTCCGCCTGTGCTTTGAAGAACCTCCCTTCCTGGAGAGTTAAAATAATTTCACATTTGACTATAAACCGCCTCTCAATATTTTTTTTTAACATCACCTGAAATGGTACTTACATTTCCAAGAAGATATCCTATAATATTCCTCTTCTGAAAGACAGTAAATTATTTCCCGGGGGGACGTTTCCTCTCCTGCCGCTGATGCCCTTATGAAGTGCTTTGTTGTCTTTAGCTCACTGAACAGTCGCCGCACACTAATGTTTTGTTTTGCTTTGAATTTCTATAAGAACTCATTTCCCACTCCTATAAAAGACACTTAGCTTGGAAAATGCGTTTTCCCAGCAGTATCCCTTTGCAAATCTTTAGTCATGCTTGTTTTTCATCCCATTTCACGCGGGCATTTTACAACCCCAATATGATAAATCTTCATCTTTTAACCAAAATAATGTGTTTTTGTAAATGTACACATGTAAGGCTTGAGTAAACTGGTTTTGTGTTGGTGGATTAGCCCCTTAAATGCGCTGTCTTCCTCCTTCAGGCCCCTTCCATGGCTGCGTTTCGTGGCTTTGAGAGGATGTTTCGTGGAGTTGCAGGCAGAGGGGTTGTCTGTTATCTTTGGTTATCTAGCTGTATGAGTGACGTACATTCTTCATAAAGCTAGATAACCGAAAGTAACAAGAATCCCATTACACGCCTGCAACAGCGGCCGGTGACTGGAATGAAGGGATTTGGACTCAGCCACGGATGATGTGAAGGTGAGTGTGTGTAGATGAAGTACTGTTGTGCCAATGCAATTCTTTCTCTGATATTTGTTAAGGCCTTGTCCATGCTTCTCCCTAAAATAATGCCTGACAATGTATTCAAATGAGGATCTAGGCCTAAAATACATGTTTAAAAAGCGCTACACTGGTTAATGACCCCTATCCAATTAGTATTATGCTAGAATGAGAGTTTGAGCCTCCATCGTCCATAAGGCTTGTTTCCTTGGATACACATCGACCCTGTGTACTTCAAATATACCAAAATAATTACATGATATTGTAAAGGCCTTGAACTTTATATCTACCAAACTTTTGCTTTCAGATACATTTGTGGTGTTGGACTCACATCTGTATGTTATAATACTGACATTTTATTTATTCCAAACTTGTAAATAATTGTTTCATTGCCACTAAATCAACACAAAACTCTATATCATGAGGCCAAGTGTGGAAATACAGTATGACATATGTTAGTGTATTTAAAATGTTAGATATTGGCTTGAAGTTGTTAAAAATGAATCAAAACTCAAGGTCCATAAATAGACACATGTTCAAAGAGTTCACTATAGAATCAGATAATGCATTCTACAGCACATCTATGGTTTGTAACTTAACTTGACTGTGAATGCTGGGAAATGTTTATGGTTTGAGCCCGATCATGGAGACCTCTGGGGCTTCGTTCAGCAGCAACAATGAAGAGCTGAGCATTCGTCTGGAAAAGGGCCTTAAATCAAACAGCAACAAACACAACTAATGAGTTAATTTATCAGAAGAAACTTAAGGATTTATGACAAAATATTGTGACCTTTGATTGTAAACAATATAAAAAGGCTTAACGCGACCACACACAAGTCCACTGGGAACTAACATGCATCTCCAACAAATGGACTCGTCAACACTTCCCTTTTGCCACTTTCACTTAATTTTATTCTTTTAGTTGTTTCCCAGCTCAGATTCTCAGATGGTTGGTTCTGATTTGTATGCATTTGCATAATGAATGTCATTTGCATGCTCAGGGGCAGACCATACCATGAGAATGGCTGTGTTGGGTGTTTGTGAGCGTCCACATGTGCCCTGTATATTAAACACATGTAAATGGCACCTATTTTACCCAAACAGACGTCACATTGTGTTGTTCCACTCTGTGTACATATACACTTTGTTTTGCTACATTGGCAGAGGCGCATGTGTCTCAGGGCTTTGTGTCCACAGCAGAGTGCAGCTTGTAGGGCAGAACTGACAGAGCTCATGCTTCTTCCTGTCTTTACAAACACAGGCGAAGAATGAAAATAACAGACTCCCTGCTCATTCCCACAATCCTTCTCTCCAACCCCTCCCATGCCAGTGTCCTCCTCTCCCACACAAGTCACAGTCCTGCCACCATCTTAGGTGTAAGACTGGCACAAAATGGCAGCTGCACAGGGAACTAGCCCATGCTGCACCTTCCCCCACTTCATGTTGGCTCCTGAGGTTTACGCGCCATTGGCCGCCTCAAGACACTGTTAATTACTGCCACTGTGTTAATTGTAGAGATCGCCCCAAGAGACGAGCGCGAAGAGAAAGGGATAGGGCGAGACCGCTGTAGCATTTCGAGTCAAAAGCTGGCATTTTTAAGGGCAGCTGTGGCTTGTGCCCGCTTCACGCTGCAGATAGTCGCAAACAACCATTTTGTGTGTTTCGGACGCGGTCACAAAGAATCCACATCGAGTCGATGGTTTCAGGGAAAGTAATTGCATTAATTCCTCATGGTTTAATTAAACGTGTTAACGGCAGACATCGTCAGATCTGCATGTACGCAGCACATGAGCTGCTCATGAGGAAACACCTACGTGCCTTTGACATCTTCAAAGCTGTAATTAGAAACCACCAGGATTTGTCCATTTACACATTATCACCTTTTTATATGAACAGCATTCATCCAATTAGTCGTGTGCAGGATGCACAGTGCGCCGCAGCAGTACGTGTGTGTTACACATCAACCGCCGCCTTATCTAGGAGAAAACTACTCGGTTACTTTGGTCCAAAGTCAATTTTACATTTTTTGTGAAGGTTTTAATACATAATGAAGTTTTAGTAATGATCAAAAAGTCAATATTTTAAAATACACATGAATATAACGGTCTAAGGTTAAAATGAGTCAGTGTGTGTGTGTGTGTGTGTGTGTGTTCAGAGATCAGTCCAACTTTGTTTTACTTTTTCTCAGACCAAACCTGCTCCGAACACTTCCTGTCTGTTGTAAAGTGCACAGGTCCTGATGGGGCGTCCTGCAGAGGAGGAGCAGACAGACAGAGAGTGAGATCTCAATAGTGAGAGGGCTCTTTGTGTTGTGTGTGAGGTTTATTTTGGGGGGGCACAGGGCTCAGAGGAGGGGGTCCTCTCTGGGTGCCCAGACAAGAGGCACATTGTCCTTTCCAATGTGTGGCGGCACTTGTGGCGTAACGCCATTATTTAGGGCAGAGGAGGGACGGGGGTCTGGAGACCAGCTTAACCAAAACGCCAATTAGAGCCGGATCGTCCTGATTAATGGACGAGGGGAGATTGGTAAACAAAGGCGGCCATTGTTAAGATCTGCCTCCGTCTCTTTAGTGGTCCATCCGCAGACTGTCTGCCCCGCCGTTTGCTCCTTCATTGGTAATAATTTTTTTAACCTGTGAAATTTAAATTGACTCATTTAATTCACAGAACGCTCATATTGTATTTAGGAATTAATTTTCACAAAGTACATTTTATAATACATGTTTTTATTCTGTCCAAAACACAGAGGACAAAAATAAAAGTGTTAGTTTGTTCAGTTGCCAGTGTGAGGCGTATGTTAATCACGGTGCTTGGCTCTGCATTTCAATACGTCCCACTTTATTGTTTTTGTTTTTTTTTTTCGTTTTTTAAGCATATGCGCTGAATAATTAGCCACCACCACCACACACTCCAATCAGGACCATGCCAATGTGGTTTCCATGACAACCTCATCAGCTTTTGCCCATCACCCCCTTCTCGTCGCGCTCTTACTCCTCCTGCTCCGCGGCACAAACAGGACAGGGAAAAATAAAGCGTGGGAAAAACAGTTTGGAGGCTCCGGTGAAGCTGGAGGGTGGAGGGAGATGCCGAGATCCCATGTCAGAGATCAGGACAGGGGCTTATGTTTCCAACAGGACACACTGGATGTTTTGGGTTCTGCATTCAGCACATGTTTTTGATTGGGAGCTTACAGTAGCGATAATAACAGGAGGCGTTGGAGGTGACACAGGGAAGCGGACCTCCCCCATCTTTAGAGCTTCATGAATATGCTCGGGCTTAACCAGGCTCCATGCATAGATTACCCCGCTCAAGGATGGTGCATTTTGACCCAAGAACAATGCAAAATGGCCCTCATGTATAATCCATATTGTTATTGGGGTATTAGCGACATGGACTCATCTCAAACCAAGCATATGTCTAAATGTAAGATGCATGGCGTGTATCACTTTGCATGCGTTATACATAAAGTTGAGTTTGATAGAGTTGGGATCTGCATTTTAATGAATTATATTGATGAATACAGGAAAGCTAACCACGCTACGCATTGACTTCAGACTGATTGGTAATTGGTCGCCATTTTAAGGGCAATTCCAGAGGACAATATTGTTTTAGGACAAAATCAAAGCCACGGAATTGCAAGAAATCTAGTTTTGCATCACTCAAAAACGCACACGGTCTATCAAAGTGAAGTTTTGAATTGACAGGTCGCTATAGGTGTATCTCTGCTTTTGCCTAAATCATGCGCTTTCTGTCTCCTTTGTTTGTAGAAATGGCACTTACCTGGGTCAGAGCTGTCGGCGTGTCGCATCGTTCACACCTGATGGCTATTCTCAGCAGCTAAAGGCTTCATCTCACACGTCACTGCAAGAAATGAACGAAAGTGTGAGAACGAGACTGGGGAAAACATCGGAAGATTTAACACCAACTAATGTGGATTTACAAAACTCGACAAGACACGATTCAAGGCAAAGCTCGGCATCAAGAAAATGATTCTCACAGACCGTGAAAAGTCTCATCCTCAATGTTTAGATTTTGACCATATAGAACATAGGCTAGTTTTGTATTGATGTTATATAATAGTATTTTATATTTCTTTAATGTTTTCTTATTATTGTCTCATTTGTAAAAATATTTGTTGACAATCTATTCTCTGGTTTGAACTTGAAATAATTTGCACTATAACCTCATGTTGTGATGCACTAGTGACGAACGTGCACTAATTTAGGAGTAGATTAATCTTATGTCTATGCAAGTTTATATGTAATTAATTGCACTGCTGGTCTTTGCAGCACTGCTTTGTTTGCACAAATAGAAAAAGGATTTTGAAACGGGTTTGAATATGGTTTTATTATGCAGTGGAGGAGCATGAGTGCAATGTCGTATGTACATGTTGAAGAAATGTCTATATTTGTCACACTATAGTTCTAGAGACTTAAATCTGAGTTTCCCAGATTTATTCTAATCAGCGTTTGACAATCAGTGTAATAACGTGTGAATGTGTGACTGATTTTATCGCTCTCACATTTAGAGAATTGCAATAATGTGTTTGAAATCAGCTCAATTTGCACCATGCTGTCGTGCTCTGTGCTCGGACTATGCAAGTGTGGTTTGTAAACGGGGTTTTAAATAAATCAATAAAGTTTAATGTTTACAATGAGACAAACAAAAAGTATCTGAGAGTGTTTCCTTCTTTCTCACACATGTATACTGGACATAATAATAACACATCTTTTTTTGCATAGCACTTTTTGAATCGAATATTTACAAAGTATTGCACAGTAAGCATAAAACCACATTATGACATGAAAAATCCAAGAGAGCAAAAATACAGAACAATAAAGTAGACAGAAGACACACAACAAAAAATACCATGTGGAACAATGATATATGATGCATGACGAGGGCCGTTCCATGATAGAAGGTACATATAGACAATATTTTTTAGGACAAAAGCAAAGGAAAAGCAAGAAATCTAGTTTAGCATCACTCGAAAACACACATGTTCTCAAACCCAGAGCTTTCAAAGTGAATTTTTGAATTGACAGGCTGTGTATCTGAGCCTTTGCCTTAACCATGTGTTTTCTGTCTCTTTTATTGACCTTGGAATGGCCAACAGAGACCGGCCGGGATCTAAGGCTGCAGGTGTGTATGGGTTAAAAGCCCGGAAATATAGCCTTAGTCCAGGTCTAAACCAGGCGGCACGGTGGCTGAGTGGATAGCACTCTCGCCTCTCAGCAGGAAGGTCCTGGTCCTGGGTTCGAATCCCGGTTGGAACAGGACCTTTCTGAGTGTAGTTTGCATGTTCTCCCCGTGTCTGCGTAGGTTTCCTCCAGGTGCTCCGGTTTCCCCTACCACTAAAAACATGCACATTAGGTATGAATGTAAATGAGAGAGTGAATGGATGGTGTTGGTTGGAGCTGATGGTCCAATGTGTTCTGGACTCGCGTCTGTCATCACCGTGTGTGGAAGGATTCGAACAATATCTGACTCTGAACATTGTAAAGCGCTTTTGGTCTGTAAAATGTGCTATATAAATAAACATTACCTACTTAGATATAAAAGTAAAACTGCTGGTTAGGTGTCATGAGTCATATATATACAACATGAAAACCAGAAGCTTATAATTATCAGTAGCCTCTATGTGGACAACATGTACTTGCACTTATGGTTAGGGTATACAGTTTATATACAGGGGCGCAATAGCACTGTCCAGACCAGATACTCTACTTGGAAAACAACCAGCTCACACTCTTTCAAAACCTCTCCAAAAACATGTACTTTTTGAGGATTCAGATTCAGATTCAGAGCTATCATTTGATTTTATCTGAGTTGCTTTGTGACATCGTTCCCATTTGTCATTTTGCCAAATTTATCTCCAAACTCGTCAAAATATGATAATGTAAGAATAAAACCACGATTTGCACCACATTGACCCAAACTGACACCGCTATTAACCAAAGTCTGTGGAGTGTAAACAGCGATGAACACAGAACAAAAGGAATCTCTCCAATGACAAAGAAATCACATCTGGACACGGGGCCGCAGATGCTCAGCCCTGGATCCATCTGCTCCAACTCACACCTGGAAACATCTGCAAACTCCAGCGAGAGGCCGAGGATCACAGAGCTGCAGACCTGAGCTTTGTGTGATGAGAGATCCCATTACATCAGGTCAAAAATGATTCCGATCAAAGGTTTGAAGTAGAAATAATCCGTGTTTGTTGAATTAGAAATGGAATTAAACCAGAAAATCTATATACTTTTTTATGCGTTTATTTTCAAGCTGAGCAAGGCCTTACACCACTCCCGAGGTGATTTTTAACTTGCTTTTCTAAGTGGAGTTTGCATGTTCTCCCCGTGTCTGTATGGTTTCCTCCGGGTGTTTCGTTTTCACTTACCACTATTAACATGTACAAGAGGTCCGGCAATGATGACCTCGTTCCCATCTCTGAGTGGAGTGAGAGACAAATGCCCTGAACAAATTTGTAAAGGACTTTGTGACTTTGGTCTGTGAAGGGCGCTAAATATTTATATTAAAAATAAATAAATAAATATTGGTTTCTGCTTTGACTGTTGGTCCCACAACCCGGCAATGTTGCTTTGTCGGTACATTATGGTCTAATTATTTTCTCATAAAGGTATGTCAGATATAAGAATAATATGGCCGCTTTGTGAATCTAATCCCTATCAAAACATTTTTATCAACAATTCTTTTAAAAATGACTTCTTTCCCACAGCCTTGTCCTGGCACCTGTCCCCCAACTTCTAACTCTAGAACACAATTTATTTATTTAATCATAAATTTGGGTAAATCCACTTAAACTGCTGTCACTACAAATGCAGATGTTCGTACATAAATGTCCAAACAGTGGGAATCCCAAACGCTGAGAATGTGCCTGAAGCCAGAAGTCATTTGCGTGCTGCCCCATTAATAATGACGTTGTTGAGAGCCCCTATAGGAGACATGAGAAGGGCCATATGACAGGTACAGGCCTCCTCCGCCGCGGGACAGGCCTCCAGACAGCAGCCCTGTTACGGGAACCACACGATTATAAAGGAATCAATAACTAAACAAAAGGCCATGTCTGGGGGAAAATCGTGGGAAGTGCCGCACGAAGCCTGATTAGCATTCTGTATTGCGAGTCTCAGTGGGCCGTCTCTGCCCCCCCTACACCCCCCTAAAATGAAGAATGGTGGTCCCGCGCTGAGGAGGGGCGGCGGCGGGCCAGACGAGGGAGCACAGAGTCCGGGAGACAGACTGACAAACGGGGAGGGTCCACAGCCAAGTTCAAGTTCAACAGCCTCATCTGCATACGGGACCCCAGGAGTCACGGGGTTCGCTCTCTCACATCCTCAAAGTCTGCAAATATTTTTAAGTTTTTCATGGGTTACGGTTAAAACTCAATTTAGGGACGTCAATAGAAAAGAGTATGATATAAATCCAATGTATTTTTGCCCACACGTTAAAGATGTAAAATATAACATGTTTTCTGATAAGATAAAGGATGCATGTTGTGGTCTGATCTGTCAATAAATGGTCTTTAAGCTGTATTTTTCTATTGCGTAAAACAAAATATCTATAGAAAAAAAGTATGTATAGTAAATAGTAAATAGTTTTGCGAGTGAGTGGGAGCTATGTTTAGGTACAGTATTGAGGCCCTTGTTGAATGTTAAAGCTGATTTCTCGAGTTTTTCCAAATGAAACAAAAAGTTAAGTGTATGGACTTTTCTTAATGTTTTGTAGATAAAGAGAATGTATTGATAACAACTCATGCTGAGCTCATTCCACCACAAGAAAACTCCCAAAGCATCACAGCAGAAACACTCAGTTCTAGGCTTAATAATGACGGGGAAAAGCCAAATTAATATCAACATAAGAACGTGAAAATGATTTTATGAAGGAATGACAGTAGTCAAAAACAGTTATTCACATTTGTCCATGGGCAAGACCAATGTGTTTGTATTGCTCAATAGACAAGACAACTCAAAGTTCTTTACAAACAAGTAAAAAAGTTAAAACACAAGAATGAATAATCACATTAACCCTCAGTTGTAGGAAATAGCTCAGAACTGTTTGAACATGTTTATTCCTGACTCTGGGACCAGCAGGAGGCCAGTCCTTGTGCTCCTCAGAGTCCCAGCAGGAGGCCAGTCCCTGTGCTCCTCAGAGTCTGCAAATGTACTTTGGTGCGAGGCCATGGAGAGACTTGCATTAAAGTTACTGGTCATTAACTGTTATGTGTCAAAGAAACTACTATAAAAATACGACCTTAGCTTTGAAATGTAGTATAGAGGCTGTATAATAAATAAAGCTGTTGTTTTTTCTACTGTAAACCCAATAATCGAAAAGACAATAGAAGCCTCAGTATCTACAAAATAGTTGAAATAATAAAGCAACACTTTAGTAAGATCAAATCATTCATTCATTCATTTTCAACCCCTTTATTAATCCATTTCTGGGTCAGGGGGGTGACAATCAGAACTGCCATCCAATGCTCATGGCCCCAGTCAAATCAAATCATGCAAGATCAAATCATTGAAATGAAAAATACAATCCATTGTGATAAATAATATGGAGAGTTTAACCAAACAAAAATCCGTTGTGAAAGTTTCTGAAAAAAGCTGTGTATATTGTGTTGTACAAATTCCAATGGAGCTTGAAGGAAGTAATTGATTAAAGTCCACTGCTATGAGTCCCAGGAGAGGACAGGACGTGTTTAAGGTCAGGCAATAAGTGGGGCACAGCCAAGCGTGACCCAGAGGTCCCCCATTATTCACCCCCAGTCAGAGCCGGACCCTCTGCAGCCGCTCTGGTTGATGGCCCTTTAAAGACACAAGCCGTTTGACCCGTGACCCTCTGGCTTTGCTCACGTCCTCTGGGAATTTGACCGCAACGTCTCAATTCATGTTTATACCTTTAGCTTATGTTGAAAAAGGCTGTGGATGTGGCTAAAGTACAGTCAGACAAAGTTATTTCTATACGGTTGAAAATGATAATAATAATAATATGCACTTGACCTATATACAGTGTACAGCCTGGGATCTCTGACACATTTTTAATTTGAGTTTGTTGTTAAACTTTTTTATTTATGCCCACTTTTGTCTGGGCTACAAAATAGATACAAAATACATCATGTTTGAAATAATGGATATTTCATGAGACTTTTAGAGCTATTTTGGTAAAACCTCAGCTTGTCATCAACACTAAGCAGGAGCTGGTGTTTTTCTACTTGAATGTTTTAGTTTTCTGAAGGTGGAAGCTGTTGTCTTTGAGGAGTGTCCATGATTATTCTGTATAAAATCACAAGCATTCGGAGAAACTTAGGTCTTGTCGTCGTTTTAGCATCAATAAAACATGTTTTTTGTCCTCAGAATCCTGCGTTATTTTCTACAAAACCTCCAACTCCTCTAAAAACCGACACACATGCACACACATATGAACGACACAGGCCAAAAGACTCTCTGACCATACACTTCTCCCCCACTACTTATATTATTATCCTCAAAACCTCAGCTATCCTGCTTCATTCCAGTAAAAAGCAACTTTTTTAATGAACTATATTTCAAATACAAAATAATAATAATAAGCTTGACCTATATCTAGTTTACAGCCTGGGATCTCTGACACTTTTTTAATTTGAGTTTGCCGTTTTTTCTCTTGTTATTTTATTTATTTAACCTTTTTATTCATGTCCACTTTCGTCTGGGCTGGCCTTTATTTTTCACATTTTTGTCTGAAAAAGCTGATCCAAAGCTGTGACAGAGGCTAAATGTGAAATCTAGTAATAGTCAGGCACACCCGCTTTATACATTTTATTCTACACTGGAAAAAGTCTAATCTTGAATTTAATACTTTAAATGTATGTTTTTATACTAGAGTCAAGGCATTTGGGGCTAGTATTATTTTCTTATTTTTATAAATATTGTCAAGTAATATTTTCTTGTTATTTTTGGCAGATCATTTTTCTGATTTGAAGCAGTATTTTATTTTCAAATATGTTTTTAAGTGATTTTTTCCAGTGTACAGATTGACAGATTGATTGACACACAATTCCAAACCGTGAAGAGACATTTTGAGTTGCTAAAATCCTCTCTGTGACGTCAACAGGAAGGGAGGGGTAATTGAGTGGATGGACTTATGGTCGAGAAAACATAACTAATCCCAACACAAAACGCTGTGTGACGTTGGCGTTTGTGGCTGTGAGGTCAAAGGTCTGATCCCACAGTTTAACATTTGGCCTTTTCCTTTGAGGGAGCGCTGGGGTGATGGCCAAGTCGGGACGGGGTCATGGGGAAGGACAGAGGAAGTGTGTCGTCCAGCGGCAGAAGAGAATTTATGTCCGTACACGTGTCTGCTAATCACATACGAGATTTATGAGACTTCAGCAGTTTGAGCAGTAGTAAAAGATTGCCACGTACTTCAAAAACTGCTCTGGTAATTTGGTATTTGGGCGTGAGTAAGTGAGATATTTCATTACATTAGATACAAAATAAAACAAGATATAAAATAGATAATGGATATTTCATGAGACTTTTGGAGCCATTTTGGTTAAACCTCAGCTTGTCATCAACACTAAGCAGGAGCTGGTGATTTTCTACTTGAATTTTTAGTTTTCTGAAGTTGGAAGCTGTTATCTTTGAGGAGTGTCCATGATATTTCTGTATAAAATCACAAGCATTTGGAGAAACTTCGGTCTTGGCGTCGTTTTAGCATCAATAAAACATGTCTTCTGTCTGTGACATGAGCTCAAAATCCTGCGTCATTTTCTACAAAAACCTCCAACTCCTCTAAAACCCACACACATGCACACAAACATACGAACGACACAGGCCAAAAGACTCTCTGACCATACACCTCTCCCCCACTACTCATAATATTATCCTCAAACCTCAGCTATCCTGCTTCATTCCAGTAAAACCCAACGTTGTCAATGACCTACATTTCAAATACAGAACTTCCCACAACCCTTTCCCTACATTTTTCAAACAAATTTCTATTTTTATTTATCATGTTATTGATTTTTTACGTCCTCTATCTATTCATGAGTTTCAGTGTTGACATTTTTTTGTAGTAAAGTACAGATTAAAACATAGATGCTAAAACGGCTATGATATGATAATTGTTTCGAGTCAATATTTGCTGATGAAGGAGAATCACAGGACATGATGATCCGGGACATTTATACACATGTATTTATCAACATTTATTGACAATGGTCGACCTGTTTGGACCAATGGCTGTTTAATTATCGGATCCGTTGTTTGTGAATTGATACCTTGTGATTCAGGTGCTACACACACATATATTTGTATTGAAACGAATGAAAACGTCAATTTGAGATGTACCATAAAGCGAAAAACAGTCCCACAGGGGTTTCTCAACTGATTCAGACTAATGTTGGTGTTCTGAGTCCGAATATCACATGCATTTTGCTCTATCAGGTCATCTTTTTGAAATACAGCCATAGTGTTACGGATTATGTACGTCTACGTTATTATGAATTCTGCTTATCAAATTTGATGGAGTAAATAAAAACTGAATGACTTTGGATACGTTGACTTTTATTTCTTGAGGAAAACGGAAAAAACGTCAAGGGTTTCTCAGCTGATGATCCGTAGAAATTAGTTTTTTACTCAAAATCGATTTAAAAAAAATATTTCTGTAGCAAAAAATCTTGACCTGATTGAGCAAAACCAAGGTCATTTTCGGACTCAGAGCATCAACATTAGTCTAATTTAGCTGAAAACCCTGGACTATTTTTAAACAATATTTTTTTGTTAGTGTAATCTACCAAGACACGAAGCACGACTATGGAGAACAGAAGCTACACAGATGGACAAAGACAAGATAAAATATAGTATAAGTGATCTGGCCTTGTGTAGGTCACAAAAACTCTGATTGTGTCACTTAATTACCCCACCCTTCCTGTTGACGTTACAGAGAGGATTTTAGCAACTCAAAATGTCTCTTCACGGTTTGGAATTGTGTATCAATCAATCAATCAGTACTGTACACTGGAAAAAAGTAACTTGAAAAAAATAATAAAACATAATTGAAAATAAGTAAAATACTGCTTCAAAAAAGAATAATGATCTGAAAAAAGAAGAAAATAGGACTTGACAATATTTATAAAAATAAGAAAATAATACTAGCCCCAAATGACTTGATTCTAGTAAAAAAACATACATTTCAAGTATTATTTACTTATTTATTAAACATGTTTGAGGTAGTTTATATTAAGTTTCTCTGTTTCTCAGCCTGAATTAACTGCTATTTGTGAATACACTTCCAGGTTGCTCTGATCTATCTCTCGTCTATTTGTCCCTTATTTTCAACACAACTTATGACATAACATCTCGTCATCACCATCGTCTCAGAAGCAGTGGCATAGAACGGCTTGGAATGCTCTGCCAAAGTGTCCTCCACATGAGAAACAATAACCGCGCCACTCAGATAAAGTCCAAAAGTCGCACACGCCTTCACGACTGTCTATTAGTGAGTTCTGTTGCATGTTGAAAAATATCCCTCAACTTTTTCACACCGTAGTAGACAGAATAGGGGCAGCAGGCTCTCAATTCAGGAAAAACAATGGCGCATAGATTGCGATATAAAACCTTTCCATCCAGATGACGACACAGGGACAAAGCAGCAGCTAAAAATCAGCGATGAGTTTGTGACGGGTCTGACTACTTAATTAGATGGATAAAGAGCGTGGGTCACGGGGGATCAGACAGCCATAGAAAATCAGGGGAGATGAGGCCCTCCAGAACCGCGGCAAAGGGGTGATGGGTGTGAGAAAGTCCCTGTGTCGTTTGCATGTCTGGTCCACGTCTGACTTCAGGAATGTGTCTGTCTGTACACACTTTTGAATAATTTGTAGTACATATGACCCGGGGTTCAAGGAGGGTGAGGTGATTCATTAGACAGAAAATCTACATTCCCAACTTAGTGGGTACAGACTGTTTTTTATAGTATTGACTGATTGGATATATACATCATGGTGTACAGTACTTCTCTGTTGTTATTGTACTATAATGATAAATGCCTTTCACTCAATACAGTAGAGTGAAAGTAACTAGTCTCATCACAGTCCTGTCAATTTACACGTCAGTAATGTATTTCTAAACCGGTACTGGATCTGAGTGACGAGTCATCACATTTCACATCGAGAAGCTTTGATCCCTGATCCAGACAAGGAATGAGGAGTTTGCATGTTCTCTGTCTGTGAGCTTCAGGCTGGATTCCCTCATCCGCCCTAATAAGCACTGCAGCAGTAGCTCACTGCTGAAGGCCCCAGAGGCATTGAGAGTTGGGAATAGATTTTTAAAACGCTTTTGCGAGTTTATTGATCTGCATGCTTTAGGTACTGACATCGAGATCAGCATGAGAGGATCTACAATCCACAAGACCAGAAACCAAAGACAGAAGCACAATCAGCTGTTTTCAATCAGCAAAATGTAAATACAATGTTGTGCCGAGGGCAGAATCTAATTAGGTATTGCCTTAAAGAATATTAAGTATTCCTTAGAAAAAGATTATTTTTATACAAATGGTAATTTTGCTCCAAAAATACCAAAAGTTAATATTAACAATAACATCCTTTACTTGTCCTGACTGTACAATGAGTCACTTTAAGTCACTTGCATAGGACTAAAAACCTGCTCTACTATTGTCACTGTTTCTTTAATCGCCATTTTTTTTGTACATAATATATCCCGAAAAGACTATATTTTCTGCCTTTAGCATGTTTGCACACTTCTGTCTTTTGCACAAATCTGAGTGATTCTACCCATGCCAAATGTGACATGTACATTTCTCCTGTGTGAGATCGATAAAGTCTATCTTATCTTCTCCTACAGGCGGGAAATGTCAGTGTTGCATCAACGGTTTAAGAGTACCAGCAATGAGGAGCACACAGCACAAAATAATTGAATAACTCTATAGTGAAACAGAATAAAATCTCTAACTTTGATGAGACACCTTCCCTCACAACCTTCCGTCCATCATTTATTTCCAACACGTGTCAAATGCAGAGAATAAACATCACTTTCATTCAAATCTCTAAATGCTAAACACCAAACTTCAGCCCCAGGGCGTCTGTGGCTGCAGCGGTACTTCACCAAAATTGAATCTAACCCATTATTCCTTTCCTCAGTTGATTTTAAACCAATCTTGAGCAGCGTTAACGGCGTTTGATGAAGTGACTCCCTAATGACATGTCCAGGTGTATTCCCAGGGTCTGGACTGGTCTCAGTGTGAGAGCTGAGTGTGCATCTCATTATGTCATTACGGGTCCGGGCCACTTGTAATAATCACGTTTTGGTGTTTTCTCATTGTAGCGTTGGGCAGACCCGTCCCGCTCTGAGCCACAGTCTATGGGTGAGAACCAAAACGAGACCCTCCGCCGCAGCTGCAGCTATTTGTCGTCTATGGGACACAAGGAGAGGTCAGGGTCAAATAAGTTCACAGGCACCGGGGCTTTCAGATGGTAATGACGCAGAGGCGCGTTCACAAAACACTGCAGCGATTAAAATGTCGTCTGTTTGTGAAGCGTCAGTCTCACGGTGATGTGTCAACTTTAGAGGACAGCACCGGCCCGCGACAAGTCCAGGGATCAAAACAAGACATGATGAAGAGGATGATGGAAAGACAATACAACAGTTAGTGTGAGATTAGTGTTCAGGATCTCAGGAGAAGAGGAGTGTTCACATATAAGATGGAGAAGGTTTTAAGATATGGGTGGGTTCACAGTCAAGTGTTACTTATAATATCTGGACTTTAAAAGGTTATAACTTAAAAACCTAAATTTACTATTATAGATTGGGAAAAAAAGATTTGAAACACAGACATATCAAAGAGAAAGTGTGGATGAAATCACTTCTTTTAAAAAGGAATAAATAATAATAATCAATACACATTTTTTCAAACGGATGTGATGGAAAATATTGGTCTGGAATCACATTTAATTGGTTTACTACATGAAAGTCATCACTTTGTTTCTATCCTGTGTCTCTCTCCGGTCTCACACTGGTCTCTCTCTGGTCTCTCTCTGGTCTCTCTCTGGTCTCTCTCTGGTCTCTCTCTGGTCTCTCTCTCTGATCTCGCTCTGGTTTCTCTCTGGTCTCTCTCTGGTCTCTCGGTGGTCTAACTCTGGTCTCTCTCTGGTCTCTCTCTGGTCTCTCTTTGGTCTCTCTCTGGTCTCTCTCTAATTTCTCTCTAGTCTCTCTCTGGTCTCTCTCTGGTCTCTCTCTGGTCTCTCTCTGGTCTCTCTCTGGTCTCTCATAGTCTCTCTCTGGTCTCTCTTTGGTCTCTCTCTGGTCTCTCACTGGTCTAACTCTGGTCTCTCTCTAGTCTCTCTCTGGTCTCTCTCTGATGTCTCTCTGGTCTCGCTCCGGTCTCTGTCTAGTTTCTCTCTGGTCTCTCTATGGTCTCTCTCTGTTCTCTCTCTGGTCTCTCTGGTCTCTCTCTGGTCTCTCTCTGGTCTCTCTCTGGTCTCTCTCTGGTCTCTCTCTGGTCTCACAGTCCTCTTTGCAGAGCAGATAAACTTGTTAAGAGCTCTCCTTTCTGTTTGATTCTGTTTGATTCTCTGATCTGTGAGAGCGAATTTGACGGTTTTGTAAATACATTATAACGACTATTGGGATTCAGGGCTGTAAAAAAACAAACGGAATTGAAACTGCAGATGTTATTGGTTCAGGAAGTAAATACAGATCAATCAATGCAAAAGCATAAGGTGAATTTAAGCATATGAAGTGAGAGCTTATATTTGACTTCTTCCCATTTTAGACTTTTACAGGAGAGAAGAAAGGAAACCCTAAAATGTATGTATTTGTTCATGTACAAAAATATGTTTGTATTCTGTGAAATATGTAAAGCCTGTAAATTACAATAATTAACTGTTTGGGTTTGATATAAATGAATGAACCATCTCTGAAACTATTGCTATTAGATGTGGATTTGGGCCGACAGTATTTTTCTTGAATTATATGTACCTGTAAAAAACTACTACTACTACTACTCCTACTTCTACTCCTACTACTCCTGCTCCTACTACTACTACTACTACTACTCCTCCTCCTACTACTACTACTCCTGCTCCTACTACTACTACTACTACTACTACTACTACTACTACTCCTCCTCCTACTACTACTACTGCTACTACTACTCCTCCTACTACTACTACTGCTACTACTACTACTACTTCTACTCCTACTACTACTACTACTACTGCTACTACTCCTCCTCCTAATACTACTACTACTTCTACTCCTACTTCTACTACTACTACTCATCCTCCTCCTCCTACTACTCCTGCTCCTACTACTACTACTCCTCCTCCTACTACTCCTGCTCCTACTACTACTACTCTACTACTACTCCTACTCTTCTAATCCTACTACCACTACTTTGGCATCAGGTCTCTCGGCACATTTTCAGTGAAGAGCGCCCTCCACTGGACATCACGTATATTTAATGCTACGTATATTTGTATGTTTGTCTGTACTTTGGTTGTCTGTTGTGTTTTGTATTGGCCTTTTATGTGTCTGACTTGTGAAAGATAAGATAGACTTTATAGTGAGAAGAGAAAATTTGCATCTCACAAATTGTTGATCATGTACAATGCACAATATAAAACATTGTCAATACTCAGTGGATATTTTACAGAAAGACAAAATACAAAAAAAGTCATTGAATTAGTATGCTTATATTTATATCTTAGTTATATTTGGGCATTTATTATATGTATTCAATCAACAGCCAAAAAATAAAATGGCGTAGGCTGAGAAATGTATTTAATAAGCTACTTTGAAATGTACATATTTCCTTAAGGAGCAGCAGCCGATAAACATTCAGTCAGAAATGCAACTTTATGGACAGATAGAAGTACAAGGTAAATACAATTTCACTTCCCAATTAAATCCTTACTAACTAGTGTCTCATAATAGCTTCTGAGACGGGCTTCCGCATCCAAACACCATATAATGAGCATTATATTGAGCGATTTATTATTGAGTGAGATGCCCTCGTCGTGGTTTCACAGGATCAAAGTGGGACCTATTTGTCCTGGTTTTCACACAACTGCTGCATGTCAATCACAGCCAACGCCCTCAGTGCAAACGAGAAAGACCCGCCCTCTGCCTCTGTCTCTAATTGGCGCGGATTAAAGCAGCTTTTACCACACTAAAGCTGATCTAAAGGCCGACCCGAGCCCACATTTCTAACTAAAGCACAACCCGCACTTTTAAAGGGTTAAATCTACAACAGCGGCTACAGGAAACACTGAGCGAGCTGAATGAGGCAAGAGACATCTGTGCAGAGACATGCAGAGACAATACTATTCTTCAAGGCTCAGTTTGAAAGCAATGGTTGGAGTATAGAGAGGGAATGCAAAAAATACTGCAAAATGTTGTGTAATTATCAAATCAGACTATCTGCAATATTGAGCTCATGAAGAGTCCTCTCATTTCAATTCAATGTATTCTTATATAGCCCTTAATTATAACAGCATTTATCTCAGAGGACTTTACAAAACCACTGAAATCGCCAACACAGATCAGAGAAACAGTTCAAACACAAATAATATAGAACACATGGGTATTGGTCCAGAGGGAGTTGACCAATGTCCATAAGTGTTGATAAATGTCCATAAATGTAGCAGAATCACCATAGTCCTTTTTCTTAGACACTGTCAATCCAACAGACTCCTGCATCAGAGGAAAAACTGTAAAACCCAATGGGAGAAATCTCGGGAAGATCCACATTGAGAGGGATCCACTCCACACAGACGGACTGAGGCTGTAGATCCAGGACTCAGACTGTAGAACGAGGACCAAGGCCACGCGGCGCAGGACTCAGACTGTAGAACGAGGACAGGGGCGGGTCTGAAGCAGCTCCCAGGCGGGGATCGGGCCTCTCCAACAAATTAGAAATATCTTGACTATATGGCTCAAATATTTTTTTTTTTACATTACATCTGATTATTTTTCTGTATGTACACACCGTTTTAACTTAAATACTATTGAAATCGAAACACTAAAATTGTACTCAAACTCCGGGTTTTTGCAGTGGACTATTTTATACCTTTCCCAAACAAAAAATATAAAAGCCATATAATAACACTTGAGTATGTTGTCTTAATATGAATAAATTGTTCTTTGGCTCAGACTATGTTCATGTTTTTCCAGCCAAAATGGTTTTGTTTTTGATTTTTTTGAGTATCCACAATACTTTGATGTATTTTTAGTAGTTTAGACCTTTATAAACATATTCTAAAATTCTAAAATTATTGTGTGTTTTTCTTCTGCTATAAAACATATGTCACATGTTTTGTATCAGAAGGAATCACATGGTCTTATCAAGCTCATGGTACCAGCCACATGTGTTTTTTATTTTCTTTTGTACATGTAGATTAATGGCTTTGTCTAATGTCTAAACTTCTCCCAATAATTGACAAATAGTGAAGCCAGAAAACCTGACAGAATCTTTCGTAAAAGGGAATGAGAAAATCAGAGTTACTTATTACTGTACTTTAACGAGAACGACAGTTGAAACTTAGAAGTGCATTTCCACGACTTTAAGGCTTTTATATTACTGATAGTATAAATGTCTGTGTCATTTACAAGCTTAAGGTCAAACAGTATTAACCAGAAAATACTTTAAGTCGGGGATCTCCAACCTTTTTCAAGCAGAGAGCTACTTTTATACAACAGAAGAGGCAGAGAGCTACTCCTTTTTGTCATTCATGTGATAATGACAGAACACGTGTAAAATATACCAGAATGCAGTATGACCCTATATTTATATTTATACTTATACATGACACTTAAGCATGTTTCAAAATGAATTAATTCAAGATCATGTGTTAAATTCTAAATCCTTTGGGGAGCTACCTTTAAGGGGTTGGCGAGCTACTGGAAGACCCCTGCTAACAACATTATCCCAACCCATATATCTGCTGAATCATATTAACCTATAGAAAAACGTATTGATCTAAAACGCAGTGTGGCGACGTCATCTGACTTGTTCTTCATGCGATTACAGACATTTTTATATTGACTGCTTAAAATAGATGTATATTCCTCATCTCGTGGTGGGACAAAAGCTGTTGTTTGTGAGGGGGGCGCTGGGGAAACTGGACTTGTGGAGGTTCCCAGACCAGCGCCTTCAGATCCTCTACGTCTTTGTCTTTGCATCGGGACCAATGAATGCAGCTCTTAGGCGCAGTTTGAATCAATAAGGACTAAATTAACGGCGACAAACGAAAAAAAGTCAAGTCCCATCGAGTCCTGCGCTGTGATTGATGGCAGGGATTGTTTAAGCAAACCGGGCCATCAGTCAAGTGCTGCAGTTATTATGAGATAAACGGGTAATTTTGATGGAGAAAGAAACCGTATGCGCCTTAGAACAAGTGCAAAGAGTAGATTATGTAAAACTCAAAAAAACATGTTTGATTAGATAAGTTAAAATAAGTTGAATTCACAGATATTATACTCTACAATATATAAGCTGTTCCGAAGTATTGAAAATCACATGGATAACTTTGATCTTTCTGTCAGTTTTGGAACAATGTTAAGTTTTATTGGAACTTGAAAAGACCATGTGATAAAACATTGAAAAAGTACTATTATTTTGTATTGGAAATGTGTCAGTGTCAAATGTCTCCTATTTTGTTTTTTCTTGTTTAAGTACTTGTCTTGCGCACACTGGGGACTTTTGATTATGGTATTCCAATGTGGTTTTACTGCAAATGGCAAATAAATGAATCTGAGTATTGAGCTACTTCCCTAGTTTCACCATTGAGTAAAGAATTGTCATGGCAACACTTTTATCTTTTACATATAGTGAGACAAATGTGGTTCAGAGGAAAAAAAACTAAAGTGAAAGTGATGTGGAAATGGAGTGGGATTCAATTAGTCTCCACTTCATTTTCTTTTGAAATATATTTACAATATATTATTAGTCTGTTATAATGACTTGTTTGTGACATACTCTATATATTCATTTAATTTCAAAGGTGCACTGCATTAATTAGCAGCAGCAGGCTTAGGCACAATCCCCACATAATTGCATAGACTCCTCTTGTCCCCTGCTGTGCTCTGCTCTGGTCGGACCGGTGTCAAGGACCTGGACTTGGTCTTTAGGAGGTGGACCCTCAATTAGCCAGAGCCACGCGTCCTTTAGGAGAAAGAGGAACTGCAGTCTCTAAACACTCACCTCTGACCGCAGTGTGTCGACCTCTGATCCCAGGTCCCAGGCCACAAAGCCTTTCCATCTGGAGCAGCTCTGTGAGAGTGTGAAGCTATTGAAGCTGAGAAACCTGCCCACGCCACGGTCCTGAACCAAACTCACCTCTGATCAGGGCCACGCGGGACGTCCCGTCTAATTGAGCCGCTGTAAGGAACAAGGCTTTCTCACAAACACGCTCTTCACAGGGGCTCCACCGCAGATACAATTATCCAGCAGTTTGGGAAGAACACAAATCCCTTTACTCCAGGATAAGAGAGATGTGAGAGAAAAAAAGAGAATTCGGGTTATTTTTGAAAATTCCCTGTTCAATATTCACCGCATTGTGGTAATGTGCCTTAAATTTAAACACTATTATGTCATTTTCAGGAACAAAAAATACTCAATAATCAACTGCATGTTGTTTGATTATGTTTCTTGAAAGAGAGAAGGGATTCCTCCTACTTTTGTCCATGGTCACTATAACGATAATCTCACTCTTGTATAATCTGTATCTTTTTCTATTGAGAATAATCTAGAGTTTAGTTAACATTTTAATTTTAATGCTCATGCAGCGAACGTGACTCTCCAGTAAGTTACACTATAATAAATAAGTCATTTATAATGAAGGTAACTAATAACATGTTATTGAGTAAAAGCCGTAAAACCTAAAGGATACGGTTAATTAACCTAATGGCACTCATTAACTAAATTGTGATCTATGTTTTTAAAAAAGGTGATAAGCAAATCAAAATTAAACAAATGTTGTAAATTGTGATCTACAAAACTATCCACGGCTCGCTGATGCCACCTGGTGGTGATGTTTGTTAATTTCATTTCAATGCAACCGCTAAAATATTTCACTCTGAAGACGTTTTTCTTCCATAAACATTGACAACTACTTTTTTGTTAAATAGTTTCCGAGATATTAAAACTCATTACAATTTAAAAGTCACTCAGTTTGAAAGGGATTTATAAATTCAGTAGCACCAGTTAGCACAGTATTAGCACGTCACGTGGACAACTAAAGGCTCGTGTTTTGGTGTAAATGCGACTCACCGTGACTTTAGAAAAGCACCATATCTGTTCTTTCTTCAGGTTTCTGTCAGTATTATACATCCATGGTTTCTGTCCAGTGACTTTTGAGGTGACGTCATTCTCCTCGTGGGGTGCGTGCGGCTCGCGGGGCATGCTGGGAGCGCGGACCATTGACCATATGATCACATTAGCACACAGACTAATGCCTTTAACTGTGACCATCACCACTATGAGGACATAATTAGAAAACTTAATTACAGACTCAAAGTCCAAATCAACACAGACACAGACAAACAAAAAACAGACAATACAAAACTCTAAAACCAAAAACATATTCTGCAGATGTGTAAGAAAATATAAAAGAAGTTCTCAGACCATTCAGGATAGAAAAGGAGTTTATTCTTGCTCTGTTTTACAAACTTTATTACAACATAAAGCTGATGAACAAAACTGAGTCTAATCTGGGAAATGCATGGAGACGGATGAAAGTAGATTTTATGGAGAGACGTCCATCCAAAATTAGGATTCATGAAATCCTAAACACATACACATGATGAACACCATACAATAAGGTCTGATCTTCAAAATAAAGTGCTCGCTTACAAATAACTTCAGATGAACTTCTTGTGTCTAATTTAAAAAAAAAACACTAAAATAAAACAGTCACGGGCGTCAAAATCATGGGATAAATAAAGTAAATCATTGCTGCAAATACCATAACGTTGAGCTTTAGACTGTGTCGAGTCCGCTGTGAATAGTGCGGTAATTACGACAAAGGGGAAAAACGTCATATTTGGGTTCTTTCACTCATAGCTGCAGAAAATTGTGCTTTTATTCCAACGCCACCTGGAAGCATTTTAAAACTTGATGTCCCAGTACTGTGGCGTCTCTTTGGGCGTCTCAAACTCATGAAAATCATACTCATCCTCAATCGCAGCCAGGTTTCTGTTGTCTGTAGGAGTTTCACTGTGGAACTGGGTTAAACTTCCATTCTCTATAAAAATATAACAAAAAGGGATGAATGTGAAATACTGTCATGATTTCAGGATATGTTTGTTTACGATCGTGTACCGGGGATGCAGTGGATCTGAGGCCTCTCCCATTTGCCCCCAGACTGACAGCGGACCAAGGGGTTGAGCCTCTGCTGGAAGCCCTCTGCGCAGTGGTAGCGAACAGCTGCGTTTGTGGGATATCTCGGTTTTACTTTACCAAATATGGAGGCGTTTCTGACTCTGGGAGGGGGACCACATGAGGCTGGAAGAGGCAGAAGAGTTCAGAGACGGGCATTGAATCACGTCACGTTTGGAGGATTACGTGACAATCTTTTATGTGAAGTGATGTATGAATATATGTTTTTGGCACACAGCTAAAGGCAGAAGCAAAATGTCTGGGATTACTTAAAGAAATGAATCACAAAACAAGCAATTTCTCATTTTATATAAAGCTGTTTTTCCTTCTGTACATATTGTATTGCATACTATTTCTTAAAACATACTCAAAATTTGACCCATTATCATAATTTATATTCTTATGACAAATGACAAAGACAAATGAGTACTGTATAGTAAAAATAGAAAAGGTTAAAATGTAGTAAATATGAAGGCTGTATTGGGTCTATTGTGTGTGTGTATAATTGAGAATGTTTTTTTAAATTTGTTTGCATAACTTATTATATCTGTATTCTTAGTAAGTTGGTGTGTAAGCTTTATTGTACAGCGCCTTTCACAGACCGAGTCACAAAGCGCTTTACAATTATTGGCATTTGTCCCTCACTCCACACAGAGATGGGAGCAGGGTCACCTACAGAAGGCCAGACTATTGTACATGTTTTTAGTGGTAAGGGAAACCTGGAGCACCTGGAGGAAACCTTTGCAGACACATGGAGAACATGTTTGAGTAGGTTCTCCACTGTTCCAAACGGGATTTGAACCCTGCTATCCACCGTGCCGCCCCGTTCTACTATCCTATCTAACCTGTTTACTGTCGATGTCTATACACATTTCTTTTTATACAGTAAGTGATTGTAGAGAATGCGATGAGGCTGCAGTGTCAGAGTCTCGGAGCAGGTGTCACTCACAGGTGCCCTTCTTGCAGGTGTAGGCCAAGTGGTAGTTACACGGCACATCGCTCCATCTGCCGCTGTCGTGCCAAACCATCACCACACAGTCCTCCCCCGACAGGAAGTAACTATCCGGCTGGCCCCTGTACCAGTTCTCATACAGCTGAAAGCAAAGCAAATGTACCAGTGTGTTTTTCAAGATTCAAGATTCAAGAATTTATTTGCAGTTAAACCACATTGGAAAAACCCAGTGTACACCAGAGTACACACCAGAGCTCCTGCCACTTTTATAACAATAATATTTAAGAGTTGCATATTTTAAGCCGCTATAGTTTTGTCACAATCTTTGAACAATGCAGCCTATAGATGCGGCAAATATATGTGTTTTCATTTTGTTAATTTGAGCACAGAAAGGGATGTAAACACGGCTCTCATTAGCTGTTGATTCCAGAGAAAATGACGATATTGTAGTACAGAACACAGAGAAGACATGAGCAAGTGTGTGAGAAATACACAGTGTCTGGTTTTAAGTTTTAGCAGGGATAGGACATGTTTTACTTTTTAGTATTCTCCCCAACACTGATAATGTATGTGGCTTTTAAAATAGGCTATCTTTTCTATCTATCTGTCTCTATCTGTTTAGTGTCTCTGTCTGAGTTTACCAGAGGGCTTCCATCCGACCAGCGAAAATCATCTTCAATTGCCTTGTCATTCAAACCGGTCCATTGGTATTCTTTGTAGAAATCTACAAACACAATACAAATCATTTTAGAATGACATAATTGCATAAATTAGGGAGGCCCGATTTATGGAAAAAAATATCGTTATCGCGATATTGGTACGTGCAATATCCATATCGAAAAGACGCGCAATAATTTTTTTTTATATATACATATTTTTTTCCTATATTATTGACAGCAAAATAGACAGACACATCAACATTCAACAAACAAATAAAAAAGTATATAAATATATGCTTATTCTTTGTTATTTGTCTCTTGCGTTTCGAAGCAGATTGCAATTTTAGGTGAAAGACAAAAATATCGTAATATCGTTATACTAAACACGCATATCACATATTGCTCTAATTTCCATTATTATATGACTTGGACCGTACGCGCGCTCTGATTGGTTGATTTGCGGTCTGATATTTTCCCATCTTGGACCGTTACCATGACAATTGGTCCACAGCCCGTATCACACAAAACCAGGTCGGACATGAACATACTTCACAAATATCTCAAAAGCATTTGTAAAGACACAGACGAGAGTCATATAATGAAACTTGCTCGGTCTGTGCAGAGAAATATCAGACCTTGGCCTTTTTGCACAGACCTCGCCACGGCTCGGTCTGTACATTAAGGCCGCGGTCTGATATTTCTCCATACAGACCTCGCGCTCGGTTAATAAGCCGTTAATATTGTGCAGCCCTAGAATGAATTCTGATATATATTCTGAGATAGGAGGATTTTCTTCTTCCGAGTGGATCCTCAAGACTATCTGTCCTCCCAATTGTTAATGACTCTGGTGATACTTGTGGAGAGAGCGGTTCTTTCCTAAAATTTGGGAAAATCCACCTACAGTATATACTTACCTTTGACTTTTAAACCTCGACAAGGAAACAATGTAAATCCATGTAACTAGCTCCAGGCTCAAAAACAGTTTGGTTCTATCTCTGCAGCAGTTTTCACAAGTATGTATTTTTAGCCTCTGTCACATCTTCAGAACAGCTTTTAATTAGTTCTCAGCTCAAAGTGTCAAATTGCGACTCACAGGTTCTGTCTTACAAGTATGCAATATGTTTTCTAACAAGATGAAGAAAGATGTAGTGGTCTGACTTTTCTGTTCATGTTTTATTCGTGGTGTTAATTGATCTTACTGTTGATAAAGCCTTGCTCCTCCGGGCTCATGATGGACACTAAATGCGCCCCCATCATCCTGCAGTGCTGCTCGGCCACCTCCCAGCTCAGACGCCGCCCAAAGTGACGGTAACACGAGCCCTGGAACTTGTCCCAGCCCACCTCACACAACTCCAGGTCTGAGATCACACAGACAGAGAGCAGAGAATATACATGTTATTGTCCCCACTACTTCTACTACTATAGTACTAATACCACAACTACTACTACTACTTCTACTGTGGCACTACTAAATGCTTTGTTGCTTTAAAACTGTATTTATGGCCTTCATCAGTTTTTTTCAACCAGTGTGCCTTGAGATATTATTTGGTTTGCCTTTCAAATTCAATATCACGTAAAATGGTAAAAAAAAAAATCTTGGAAAAAATAGTACTTTTTTTCATTGTGCTAATTTGTTTGAAAATTCATTAAACTTTATTTAGAAAGACTTTGTTTATAAAGGCCAGACAGTTTAATTTTTGTTTCCATTTCAGCTGGTGGTGGTGATATTGCCTTTGACAATTCAAATCCAAAATAAAAATAATAATGCATTTTTTTTTTTTTTTACAGCGTTAAAACCGTTTTTTACATGTAATTATTCATTCACGCCATACACTGTGGCGTTAAACTACTACTGTAGCCACAGCTGCCCTGGGGCACACTGACAGAAGCGAGGCAACCACTCTGTGCCATCAGCCCCTCCCCCCTCAGGGGCACACACCAGACTCATTCTAATGTGGGGGAAGTGTCTTGCCTAAGGACACAATGACAGAAAACCACTGTGGCACTGGTTTTCCTAGAGGTCTGATGGGATCTGGCTTCCACATGCAGGTTTGGCCGATATTATAATAGATCCATGAGTTATTATGGCCACACTAATAAAATTTTATGGTTTAGTAATGGCCGTTCTATTGCTACGAATCACGACAAAGATTCTGAGGTCCTGTTTATAAACTTTGAGCTCTGTTTGTGACTATCTTAAGTTCTAGTTTGCGTCAATAAAAATCAAGTATTATGTTGTTTAGTTCACTCACCGGTCTGACACAAGTCTCCTCCATATGAAGGCAAGCAGAGGCATTTGATCCGTCCATTCTGCTCTGTACACGTCCCACCGTTCAGACAGGGGTCATTCAAACAGCCATCTGAAAAGCAAAGCAACACACATCTATAAGAAGCCTATTCCTTGCTTTTTGGCCAAGATTTCTTTGCACCGAACTAAATGCATAAACTAACAGGGAAAAATGTATTATGTTCGTTTTGAAAGTGGGATCTCATCCAAACATGACCTAAGACAAGTGTCATGACTGTGGAGCCAACAGGTGGCAGCAAATGACAACACAATGAAGAAATGGCCGAGTATCCAACGTCCTGTGCCTTTCTAACTACATCACAGATAATCCCAGTCATTTTCACCAGGATTTAGTCTCAAAGAAAAATTATATATGTTTTATCAAGTCTCTTTTGTCTCGCTGCAAGATGTTTTCTTGGGACCACACAGAGGTTTAAGCAGTAAACCACTTTAATTATGTCTTAATCTATTCGAAGGAGTTTTTTTTACCTACATCCAACTTACCGTGCACTTTTTATACCCATTTACAGGGGGGGCAAACGGTTTATAAAGAGGGTTGGGGCACATCTAAATACAGTTAAAAGTCGGTATAAGTTGTATTTGTTTCTTTTTGCATCCTGTAAACAAGACGTCTGTGGCATCTATCATTAAACCCAACACATGTTTTTTAGGCCCCTTTTGGGAGAGTGGTGATTTGGGAAGGTAATCACTGCTTTCTACAGATGTAATGACAATATTGTGACTTCTGTGTAAAGTTACTGTCACTGCAAATGCATGTTGTAGGTACTTTCTTAGGTTTTCAGTTTGTAGACTAGGCACGCAAAGAAACCGCTGAAGCTGCGTGGTCTGCGTGGTCCTCAGCAGGCGCAAATATGCTCCACGTTATTTGCAAGAAGGAAATGGCTTGTCTGTGATTTTAATGACTGGGTGAATGGCAGCAGGCCCAGATAAAGGTCACTGCTCATTACATTACTTTTATTGGAGGAGCTGGATATTCAGTGTGAAAGCAATTATAAAAGCATGTGCAGAAGAGCCTAATAGATCCATATATATAATACAAATACAAATTATTATAGCTACAAGTGGATAGGGTTTGTTGTTACTATGAGAAAGGGTAAAATCAATGTAGAAAAATATTGGTTCTGGCTTGGATACAGTTTTATAGGTGAAAATATATCCACTTGTATAAACCAGCAATCCACAACCTCAGCAAGAAAATATGGTGGAAGATTCATTTGTGTAATAAAATACTGGTCTGACCACATTTACTATCTAAAATTTACATTATTGGGATCCTTCTCATCTGCAGCATGTTCAGAATAACATGTCCTCAGTACATAGAGAGAGAGATTTCTTGTACTGGGACTGAGGTAACACCCCATTCACTCCAATGCCTATCGAAAGACTGTGTGCGCTGGAGAAGCTGCTTTGTACAAGATGAGACAAAAACAAATGCGGAGAAGTTGGCTTTATCAATGTCACACCTGAAAAGACAGTACAAATGTGATATGAAAGAGATGGATCTATTCAGAACATCATGTGGCCTACGAGAGTCAAACACATTAGTGCTGCTGCTTATTTACATCTCAATAACTTGTGCTTTTGCAACAAACATGGTGAGAAAAATTATAAACAAGACTTGTGGTTAGTGGTGTCATAATAATTAGACTGTATATGGAGAGGATGTAGCGACGGTGAAAGCTGAAGTAAGTTGTTTAGAGCATGGAGCAATTGTTTTTTTTACTGATCGACATTTAGCAGGAGGTTGTGGCTTTGATGCTCGAGCCAAAAACATGGATTAACGAGACGGCGAACCCTCCTTTGTCACAGTGGGGTGTTTTTAGTACTTCCCCCAGTACCAAGAAACATACAAACAATATGTTACAAGAGTTAGATCGTGTTGGCTTAGTGATTATGGCCATTGTTAAAATATCATCGTATAGGTTGATCAAAAACTGCAGATTTATGGAAAAATATGGCAATCATTGTGCTAAGGTTGAAAGAGAATTTACGGATGTTATTAATAAACATAAACATTGAGCTCTGTTTCTCTACATCCATCCCGTGTATACAGCCTACATAAAGTCAGTCGTCGAAAAACATTCATTCATTTGCAATCAGTGCTGGTAACATCAACACAAAGGCTTTTACATTCAACTTCATGTCTTGAGACTTAAAAATTGTGTGGTATGTTTTGACACAAGTTAAGTTCAGTCATCCGGCTAAAACAAGAACACACATTCTATAAACTATCACAATACTTCACAGAAGTCAGATTTGGGTCAAGGTGAAGGGAGACATCATGCGTGAGGGAAGACTGTCCCACAAGTGAGTATCTTTTAGATGAAGTGGTGAAGGAGTCAATTTGAGAAGTAAAAGGGGTGTGAAAGCAAGGCAGACAATTAGTACGTCATTGTGTTGGGGAGCAAAAGGAGGACAGTGAGGCCGAAGAGACATACTGGAACTTTACCTGAAATCTTCCCTGTCCCGCCTATAGCTGCCCTCTCTACGGGTAAGACATGCAGTGAAGGAGGCGGAGTCAGACTAAATGTGTGGTCCGCCCGGCCACTATCCACGGGGGGGATGTGCACTGTCACGGTTTGGGGGGATGAGGTCTCGCGGTTCACTTTTGGGGAGGCAGTTGTCCAAGGAGTGCGCCTGGTCCAGTACGGTCTGGCTGTCGTGGTCTTGGCGGAGTTATTTTCCAGTGTCGAGGGATTTCTGTTATATTCAGGATTCTGTGCTCTGGTCGTGGTGCTCCAATGGATGATATGTGAATCATTTGAAGAAGATGTGGGGTAGTCGATGTCATTAGTGGGCATCTCCAAAAGCTCTTCGTCAGTGACTACCAGAAAGTCTTCAGTCGCAAGGCTTTCAAAGGTTGGACTCGCAGTTATGTTTTCTTGGGGGACTTCGTTGTCTTCGTCAATTGTTGAATTTCCCGTTTTTTCCACATCTTCAAGAATTGCATTTTCGTCTTCCAGCGAGGCCAGGTCATCTTCACTTGTTGGAGTAATGCCGTCTTCTACAGTTGGCTTGGGTTCATCCAAATATGCGATCACGGTTTCGGGCTCTTGTCCACTTGCCTCTTGGAAAGCATCGGTCACGGACACCAGATACTCCCTGTAGTCTGGCTTCATCGACGAATAAGACACTTCTGGAGTTTCAGTGGTGCCGAAACTTAAACTGGACTCTAAAAGGTTTTCTGAATGGGTTGTGATTAGTTTTATTTCTTCACTCTGAACCATTGCTGCCTCTTCAGACTCGACACTTTCATTTTGCCGGATCATCTCTGTGAGCGGTGACGTGGTTAAATTTAGGACTGTTTGTTGGGTTGGCGTCTCCCTGGGTCGGTCAGAGGGGATAGGTGCCGATGTTGGAAAATCAGCAAGAACCGTCAAAGTTGCTGCATCTGTGTCAATCTCTGCAAAAGAAAAGGCAGAAATCATATTAACATTTGCAAATTTTGGTATCAGGGTTACTATTATATCCTTGATTATGGGTATTATTTTAATTATGCTATTCATGATAACATTGGTGATTTTTTTCTTTTTCTATCTATCTATCCATTTCAGAATAATGGGAATTATCTACATCCACGGTGAATTGCAATTTCAAAGTTTATTATGTACTTTGTGTGTTATCTTTATGGGAAAGAGTGCTCAAGTGTTTTATGCAGAAAGTAAGTAATGTTTATTTATATACCGCCTTTCACAGACAAGGGTCACAAAGCGGTTTACAATTGTTATTATTTTTTTGGGCAATTGTCCTCTCACTCCACACAGAGATGGGAGCGGGATCGCCGAACAGGACGCGCATGCCAGATCTATTGTACATATTTTTAGTGGTAGGGGAAACCGGAGTACCCGGAGGAAACCTACGCAGACACGGGGAGAACATGCAAACTCCACTCAGAAAGGCCCTGGTCCGACCAGGATTCGAACCCAGGACCTTCTGAGAGGTGAGAGTGCTATCCACTCAGCCACCGTGCCGCCCTTTCTTTTGAGAAAGAAGCCAACACAGCCGGAAACAGCAGATTTTCTTTTACATTTTTTACCAATGGGATACTACCACAACATTGCTTTTCTTGGACTGAACAATTCTTAGCTTTTAGAATCTTGCACAACTAATTTTGGATCATACTAAATTTCGCTCTGTATTGATAAAGAAACATATTTGAGTTGTTGTACCTTGGGACTCATCTCCGGAGCCATCTTGAGAAATCCACGCTCTCAGATCCTCAGTAGAAGACGTCACCGCTTGAGTTGGTTCCGCCAACATGTCCTCTTCTTCTGGGGCCTCTGTCAAGAGTGACAGGTCTTCGCCATTCGACTTCTGATGCATTATGGGTAGTGTAGTTGTGTTAGCCTTCTCCATCATTATTTCCTCAATACGACCAACTTCAGACTCCTCCTTGTGCATTATGGGTAGTGTAGTTGTGTTGGCCTCCTCCATCATCACCTCCTCAATGGAACCAACTTCAGACTCCTCATGGTGCATTATGGGTAGTGTAGTTGCATTTGTCTCCTCCATCATCACCCTCTCAATGGAATCAACTGTAGACTCCTCATGGTGCATTATCGGTAGTGTAGTTGCATTTGTCTCCTCCATCATCACCTTCTCAATGGAACTAACTTCAGACTCCACATGGTGCATTATGGGTAGTGTAGTTGCATTTGTCTCCTCCATCATCACCTTCTCAATGGAATCAACTTCAGACTCCTCATGGTGCATTATGGGTAGTGTAGTTGCATTTGTCTCTTCCATCATCATCTTCTCAATGGAACCAACTTCAGACTCCTCATGGTGCATTATGGGTAGTGTAGTTGCATTTGTCTCCTCCATCATAACCTTCTCAATGGGATCAACTGTAGACTCCTCCTGATGAATTGTGGGTAATGTAGTTGTGTTGGCCTCTATCCTCACCTCCGCCTCAGTGCCATTAACGAGCGACTGCTCCTGATGCATTGTGGGCATTGTAGTTGTGTTGGCCTCCTCCATCATGTCCTCCTCAGTGGGATCTTCAGAACTATCCACTTCAGTGCTGTTAGTTTGCATTTCCTCTTCCATCTCCGCCGGTTCTGTCGGCTCGTCTATGAATGTGGTTGCATTTGCGATGTCAGAAAGTTCAGTGGCGTTTTCAAATTGATTGGCCGTAGAAGTTAAATTAAAAACATGTTGCATCTTATTGCTAATTGAGCTGTTATGAGTCAAGCTTGTCGTAGATATGTGTATTGTTGTAGTTTCATTTTCTGCCGCATCAGAAGTTGAGTGAACCCTTTCTTCTGTGTCACTATTCTCACTTTCTTCAAGGATTGTAGCTGTATCTTCCTCATCTAAGAACTGATCGGCAATATCTGCGGATGTTGCGTTACTTAAATCATTTGCATCTTTAGTTGTTATGTTGTGGCTAGACTCAGTTTTGTTTGCTCTTGGAGGCGTTTTCTGCTTGACCGGAGCTGAAAAAAGGGAAAATGTCTCGAGAAAGCTCATGGCCTCTCTTTCCACTTGCTCAGTGCCGTGCAGCTGCAGCTCTTGGTCCTTTTCTGTGAGAATAACCACACTCTCCCCGATGTCCTCCGACTCAGCAGTCGTGGAGTGGATGGCAGAAGCAGTGGGAGAAAAGCCATTACCTGCAGAGGACAAAGAAAAGTGACAACGAGAAATGACTAATGACTTTGAAACGCACAAGCAATTCTTACATTCTGTTCTTAACCTTTTGTAAGAACATTGAATAAAAATATAAACACAGCTTTTTATTTTTTGCTCTGATTTGTCATGGGTTCAACCAAAACATCCCACTTTGCCTGAAGCCCCCGCTGAAAGACCACTTCTAGGATTAGTAACCTAGAAATGGATTTAGGGAATGAAAATGGGTGAATGGATATACAGTATTTTCAATCAATGGACCCATCTCTTCTACCGTTTTTTTCTGACTATAAGCCGCAGCAATTTTCCTGCATTTTGAAGGCTGCGGCTTATAGTAAGGTGCGGCTTAATTATTATCATTATTTTATTTTTGTGTTGCCGGGTAGTAGACCAACAGAAATGATGAGTAGCTCACAGAAGTCCATTTAAATTGTGAGATTTGTCAATCAAGCAGATTAATTAAAGTTTAAAAGTCCTCTTAAAATATATTTATGTTGCTCCTTTCTGCTTTACACTGGAATATGAAGAACAGTCAGTGACTCGCTTCTTAGTTTTTTAGTGACAGTAACGAGAAGACAAGATCAACGTTTTTGAGCAACATTTTTCAATAATACAATGATCCATTGTAATCCAGTGCGGCTTGTACAAGTACAAAATCCAATTTCTTTCTAAAAATTATATAGTCCTGAAAATACAGTAGATTATGTTCACAAATGTGTTTCGGTGAGCACTTGTTCCATGAGACAATCCATCCCATCTCACAGGTGTGGAATATGAAGATGCTGATCAGACAGAATGAATCCTGCACATGGAGGCTGACCAGAATATAAGGCATTCTATGACATGCTTTTTGTTGTTTTACTTTGTTGGTTGGGTACATGGGTAATACTGCTGCATCCACAGTCAACGAAGTCAAGGCTGCAATCTAACCCCACACAGGGGAGAACAAACACAAATCTTTACCGCACCTCTGAAGCAGTAAACATCGTGGAGACGCGATGGTTCGGGGAATCCGGTCTGGTTGCTGAAGCGGTACACGGTTTTGACTCCGGGCTGCGAGCCTCCACAGCGCTCCCTGGGGGTAATGATGGGGTATCGCACGCTGGCGTCAGAGAGCCACCCGGGACTGCAGCGGTCCATGCCCTCGCTCCAGGCCAAGTAAAGCTGAGCCGTGGAGGCCAGCTCAGCTCCCAACTCACTGCAGAGTGCCCGAGCCAGAGGGAAAGACAGCTGCTGCGGGATGGTCTCAGCAAACACCTCACCTACAACACACATTAATTTTAACTTGGATTCATGAGAAAGTGGTTCCATTTTTGGTGTAGCTTTTTACCGTGCATGTGATCGATAAAGCAGTACACATCATATAAGCTGCTTGGGTCCATTGTGCCATAGTTTCTCACACCGGGAAGCCCATCCATGTCTCCATAGCAACCTTCACGAGGCATTTGAATTGGGTACCTGAAAAAAAGTAATCGTGGTTGTTATTTAAAGCTGGTGTATCAATCTATCAATCACCCACTCCCATACAAATACATGTTGTTTGTCCAGACAGAAAAAGTCTTGTTAAAGTAACATTTGGTGAACAAAATCTAATCATGCTACCTTCATCTTAACATTTGATATTTTACAGAGATTGTGAGGTGTGATACTTTTGGCTTAGAGCTGATTGGTACTTCTGTTCTAAACATGTGACAGAGGCCAATATCCATGTGAAAATGTTTTGTCGTTTGAAATTTATGATGGGTATCTCAGCTTTAATGAGAAAAGTATGTAAGTTAAAGATAAAGTAAGGAGATGAAGTAGTAGCAGTCAATGAAAGATGTAAATAATTCTTACCTGACGGATTGGTCTGCCAGCCAGCCTGCGTCACACTGCTCATATCCGTCATGATAAGCTGCGAGGAGATGATCGGGAGAAGCGACCTCTGCCCCGATCGCCTCACACGCCTTTTGGGCCTGAGGGAAGGAAAAGGCATAACGGCCCATCGCATCTCTGTAGTGGAAGACGACGCCTAAGACATGAAACAAACATAGTATCAATTAGCCTGACCAACCAGCCAAGGTCTCTGTGACTCCTCCATTTTCAATGTCCCATTTGGTTTATCCATTTTGGAATCACCAGAGCAAAACATCTGCCTTCTAGTTCCACTAAATTGATTTGTGGTGGATACATAGAGTGACTCTGAAGCCTTTTGAAGCTCTCCCATGGACAAATAATGAAATCTTGAGGCGCCTAAGTAGCAGAATTGTTGCATGAAGTCTTGAATACAGCATATTTTCTATACACTAACCTGCCATTTTTCTCACATATTTATTTCCATTATTGATTTCAGTAATCCTTATACTCTCTTATGAAGTTTCAGAAAAGTTTTCACATAACATTGCTAATAAAAAGGGTTAACTGTGGTCAAAGTGAATCTTCATTTTGGTTGAATTTTATCAAACCATAAAACATGTTTGTAATTATCCAGTAATACTCTGCAGATCAGATACTTATAAGAGTATTCACCTTTCACCTGGAGCTGTACGAGGTCACTGGCGTCTTCCAGGCCGTGCTGCACCTCACAGCGGTAATGTCCCGAGTCGCTGGAGCGGAGGTCCGACAGCCTCAACGTCAGGTCTTCCGTGGATGAGGAATAGTTCAGCAGCTCTGCACGGTCCTTAAACGCCTCACTGACCTTCACCCTGTCTCCCCGCGCTACCACAATCTGCTGCTCTCTCCCACCAGAGACCACCGACCACTTCACCCGGGGCTCGATGGAGGACGGCCCCGTAGAGAGAGACATGAGACAAGGGAGGGCCACAGAGCTGCCCAGAGACGAGACGATCACATCGGAGTCTGGGATCTTCACCTGCAGATGTGTGCTGGATTCTGCAGAGAAGGACAAGAAACAAAACCAGTATATTACAGCTCAGATTATGTTCATGTTGTAGAAATATATATTTGTTGGAGGAAAAGGGTCAATACAACTCAAGGGGAAGAAGCCCTTTTTGAAAACAAGGTAATAAAGTAAAAGAAAAATCCTTGATCATTATGTATTCGTTTTCAGATTCTTAAATCCGCTTAATCCATTTCTGGGTCGGGTTCCCAAGTCACAGAGCACCAGCCCCTCACTGATCCTCCTGCAGCTGGTGAGTCCACAGGAGGATGGCTGCTCTGTCTGTGAGAGCATAGTTGGGTTGAGTGTCTGGCTCAAGGACACAACGACAGCAGACATCAGTGGGAGTCGATGCGGAAGGTCTCGTGGTGGGATCGAACCCAGGCGAACCCTTCAGGCTCAATGCTCAACCAACTGAGCCACAGATGTCTCGAAAAACACAACCTATTACCCACAATCAATATTTTTGATAAATTAAGTGCGTATTAAAGAGATAAGAAAGCATAACAAAGTAAGTGAGGTGAGACGCTGGTTCTGTTGTATTCTTTGTTGTTTGAAAAAGATTTTGCATGTCGGTATTTTTTGTTGCCATCAAGAGAAATGTGTTCTTTGCATCAGTACTGAATGAGTGTGCAGGGTCCAGGTCCAGGTCTAGATCAATGCAGAGAGAAGCTGTTTCGAGCCGTAGGTCATGTCTATAATAACCTGCAGATGACCCAAGCTGGCATGTGACGCACACTCTCTGCTGCCATTGCCAAAAATCCGTCATGAATTATTCAAGGTACAGTTAGTAGAACATTGACTGAATTATTGATTTGAGATTGTATTCAAAACCAAAGAAAAAAAAACAACTCCAGAATTTTAATGCAAGTGAGAAGAAGGGAAAAAAAAGTGTTGTTATTGGTCCTGTCTTCTCCGTCACAACACACACTAGCTCGAACCTTAACCCATTATTGAAATTAACCCTTTAGGCGCCGGGGTTTTTTGTTCTTGTTAAGAAATGGATTGTTAAAAAAGAGAAAAATGCCCTGTAACTTAATAAATGATAGTGGACGACTTTAATTAATAATTTAAATACATAGAAAAAACGCTGTTAGAAAAATTTACAGAGACGATCGTGGGAAGCAAAGTCGCTGTATAGAAAGTGATCTGGATTTAAGAGCTTGTGTAGCAATTCCGCTTTGGCGCCTATAGGGTCCATATACACAAACCACAAACAAACTTGAGTCTTGAGAATTGTCTTGCAGTGCCTTAACTTCAATATTTGTATGTATGTATTGTCATTTTTTATTATGTTTTTAATATTTTAAGCAAGGGACCAATGCACATTTTCCTTTTAGATCAATAAAGTATCTATCTACCTATCTATCAAACATGGTAATAACCTAAACAGAATGTGTAGCTTAACCGGACAATTCTCACCAAATGGCGGCAGTGTGAGGGCAGGAAAGGCCAACGACAGACGCCACAGCGCACAGAGCAGGGACAGGGTTTCCACGTTTCTGCAAAACAAAAACAGATTCAACATGGAGCTATTGTACATTTATTGACACATACTTTTATATATTTTTTCTATGTGTTTATTTGAATATGGACACTGCTCCACTCAGCGGCTACACCACCTGCTGCTGTGACCTGAAGTCCTGTTGCATTTTAATACTATTTTCAGCTACTTTTAGATCTATATATGTATTTGTTTTGTTGGCTTGGATGGATGTGTTACGGGGATCAATAAAGTATCTATCTATCTATCTATCTCAGTGTGCCGGGGAACATTAGTGTGCCTTGAGATGTTATTCAGAGATCCAATATCACCAATTTGGGCAAAATAATGTGAAAAAAGAAGGTAAAAGGAGAATAGAAATACTTCTGATTTTCTATGTAATACACTTTGATGAGAATGGCTTTGCTTCGTTAATGAAGGCTGCAGAGTGACACTAGTTTGTATCAGTTTCAGCGGGTGGTGTACCATGAGATAGTTTTAAATGAAAAAGGTGTGCCACGGCTCAAAAAGGTTGGGGAACACTGCTCTATCTATCTATCTACCTACACATAAATCAACATTACTGTAAATATGCCAGTATTAGTTTTACAGCTAGATTCCAACTGAAGTCCCAAGGCAAGGAGTAGAATCCAAGCAAAAAACACCACAAAAATGTCAATAAAATACAGTAAAACACTTTATTATTCATGTTTAGATTGCAATTTTACACACACTTAGCCGCTGATAGTTCCGGCTCAGGTTAGGTCAGGAGCGCGGCACACTTCGCTGATCAAACCAAATCTATTTTATTCCATGATTGAAAAGTCAGCGGCAGATATCTCCGACACTTCCAGGAGAGCAGCTAAATAATTGCCCTTCTGTTTGCATTATGAATTATTGACATCAATATTCAGAGCCACAGCTACGTGATATTGCCCTTGATAATTTATACGAGAAAGTCAATCCACTGCGCTGCTTGAAAGCCGAGCATTACCAGACTTTTATAACGTCTGGGGCTAAAAGAGAATGCCCAAAACAAATTGTGGATAAGATATACATTTATAATACATATATATATAATAATATGTTTAGTTTAGTGTTTGATTCTAATGAAAATACTTTGATACCACATTGATGATTTAAAGGCATATTTTTTGGACATTAAGCTGCAATTTAAGGTATTTTCTAGTTCTGAAATAGATCAAAAGGATCAAAAAAAGTCACAAAGAATCTCGTTTTAATGTGAATTCTTCAATATTGATACTTTCTCAAATGAGTGTCTTGTTTTGACAACTGTAGTTTTAGATTAGAACTAGGTTTATATTAACTTTAGTTAATTAAAATAGCTGTGTTTGCACTTGGCGAGGGTTTGGTGGTTTTGACTATTTTCAACTCATTCCAACTGTCCCATAAAAACAGCTGTGATCAAAAAGTGTTGTCCTTCAAATGTCAAAGTAAATTTATATCGCATCACAATGGGTGAAAGAATATTGATTTTCTTCATCCCGTAGTCCCGTAAAAAATGTCAGTAAAGCAACATATTGAGCAGATACATGTTAAGTTGGGTGTGGGCGACAGTAGCTCAGTTGGTAGAGCATTGGCCTTAAGGCCAGAAGGTCGTGGGTTCAATTCCCACCTCTACACCTTCTCCACCGACTCCCACTGATGACTGCTGTCGTTGTGTCCTTGGGCAAGACACTTAACCCCACTTTGCCCAAAAGCCCCCACTGAAAGATCAAGGCTATGCTCACACTCAGAGAGCAGCCGTCCTCCTGTGGACTCACCACCTGCAGAGGGTCAGTGAGGGGCTGGTGCTATGAGACTTGGGTGGCATCTCTGATTGCCACCCCCCTGACCCAGAAATGGATCAAAGGGAAGAAAATGGATGGATGGATGTTAAGTTAAAAATCATGTTACATTGGGAAGTACAGGTGGAAAGCATTTTTTTACCCTTAAAACTTTACTCTTCTAAACTTGAGATATCATTGTACATTCTAAACTATGAAATGACAATGAAATTAGTCTCATTATGATTTTTAATGAACGAAAAACCCGAATATTTCTTCTTTAAAACAGCAGCACCATATTTGCTGTCATAACTATTATATGATATTATTATATGACAGGGGCTTCTGGATGTTGAGAGCAGTTTGGTCCAGTGGTTCTTCCCCCCCTGATCTTCTGCTGCTGTAATGACACCGCTCTGAGGCTGTCATTAACCCACTGTAGCAGCAGCAGCAGCAGCAGCAGCAGCAGCAGCAGCAGCAGACGACCTCACACAACCCCTCTGTCTACACCAGAAAGTACCCTATAGATCCATGGAAAGTACTGAGAGACAAAAGTAACTGTTCATGTTGTGACTACATTGTTACAGCTTCTTTTTCCCTAGACTGAAATGTCGCAGCTCTCTCACCTACACAGCAAAAGTTAAGTCATAAATACATTTTGTTTGTCGCAGCAAAAAAGTGTTGTGAACAAAGACCACGACATTCTGTAATTATCTTATTAGAACACACAGGCGCTGATACTGACCCAAACATGTGGCCAAAAACAGTTATTAGGAACGGTTTGAATGGATTTAAATTATTACATTGCTAGGGTTAGAGTCCGGTAACTTTTGTCTCAAAGTTTGGTGCTCCAGTGTTTTAAAGATGCTCAAGGATTCTTGCTTGTCATCGTGAAACGTTACTGTATTTTGTAATATTTTTACAATACTTAAAGAACTTAGAAAGAATGTGAGAAAATGAAGGAAAAACATGTATTTATAAAACATATTTGACTCTTGAACGGCAGCCCAATATTCTGCACATAATGCAATAAAAGACACTTAACAGATATAGAGCAAATGGAAAAGTCTACTTAGAACGTCCCAACAACTGAGTCCGAGGTTTAGTCGTTGGATTGAAATATGTCCAGGCTGTGCATAAATAACATCTCATTCTCAACATGTGGACCTTCTCAAGCGTTAGACCCTGTCAGTAAATATCTTTATCTAAATGGAAAGTTTATCATTGAGTGGGTAAATGAAGCTATGCACATGCTTTTGTCTACATATTGTTGCAGTGCAGTGTTCATGGTTTTGCACGGGTCCAGACCGGAGCGGATTCGTGGTCCGAAACAATCAGAAAATCCACTGGAGGAATGCTAACTTTATGAAAAATGCTAATAAAGCATTCAGCATTTTACTTTGGACCAGAGCAGAGAAAATGGTCCGAACCATGCAGCTCCATCTCTGCTGCTGGAACCTGAAGTGCTGTTTATTATTACGATTTTTAGCTTTTTCAGATGATAATAATGTGTGGATGAATGTGTTTTTGCTGCTACTGGACACCTGCAATTCTCCTACAGGGATCAATAAAGTATCTATCCATCTATCTATGGGCCATGTATCGGTTGAGACAATATTTTACTAAATGGAAAAAGCCATATATTCATTCAATCAACACAAGAGATTTTTGTCTTTTTGATCGATGATGAAAGAACACAGGATTACATCACAGATAGCTCATTTGTCCAGCTCCGTCTGCGATGAAAGAGTGTTTTTGGTCGTTTTAGTTTCGCTCTGACTCCCTTGGTAACTGTTGTCCACCACACTATCATATCACTTTCTCAACAAACGAGACAAAAACGCCAAATCGTAGAGCCGCCGCCGCATTGGAGCCGGCACCAAACAAGCATGGATATTGTCTCCATGTTGCGTATAATAAATGCCTGGACACTGCTAAATAAGTGGGACCTTTGACGGCTGAATGAGAGCTGTGTGTCCATTGGCCAGCTGGGCAGACTCCACACGCCGCCATCTCTATTAGTATGCCCCACAGAAAAGGCTTTTTACAGAGCCAGCCGCGCTCCGCCTATACAGCTGCTGTGTGGGCTTTCACTTCCAACCCACGGCTTCACAAAAGGGCTCAAGGGAAAATTAAAGGACAAGTCACTGGCACACTCGCATGCCGTTCCTCTATTGGCTTTCTGTCACTCTTTTCAATGATAGGAAAGGAAGTTTTAAACCACTAAGAGTTGCTTTTGGTGCTGCACAGAAAGAGCAGGATCTGGTCTGAAATATATGACTTTGTTTCCTGATTGACTAAGATGGAAAAAATGCTAGTGTGTCATTATACCTGATTATTTGTGACCCCTTTTTTTAGCTGAGTGAATGAGATTAGGAAATGGCTTCTTGTAATGAGACTGACAGTAAAAGGCTGGAAGAATTTAAGGCTGTTTTTGTGTTAGATCATGATTTTTTTTAAAGATCTGAACGTTTTAAGCAAGAAATTAAACTAAAAACTCACATTTTAGCCCGGGTTTTTCAACTTTTTCTCTCTCTCTGATGTAGAATGTAAACTTCATGCAGTAGTTACCATGACAGACCATTAACGGAATGAATTAAATTATCATATTGAGTATACAAAAACAGTTTAGTTTGATACCAGATACATTTATACTGAAAATATCAATGATATCAAGACAGAAAAGAACCATAAAAGACATAAACGTAATAAACAGACAACAAGCTAAAGAATGGTTTTGCTTTTATCAGAGCCAGATGAGACTCTTTGGTAAAACTAAAAGAAGTTCTAATACTTTGATGACAAGCAATGTTATTTGAATAATATTATAGAATCAGAATTAGTATTAGTATTATTTATTGATTTGTTTGTAAAGGGCCAATTTCCATCAATACAACATTGTGTTAGTAAACAAAACAAAAATACAGTAAAGATTAATAACGTTTATTTACAGTAATGATTATTTTCTAGTGCTTTTCAATTGTTGTTGGCATTTTTCACACAGAGATGGGAGCGAAATTGCCAGTACAGGAAGCACACGCGTTATATAGATATTATTTACATCCCAGACCTATTGGACACGGGGAGAACATGCAACATTCACTCTGCCTTGTTCAAACCGGGATTGGAACCCAGGATATTCTTGCTCTTGCTGCAAAGCGAGAGGGCTAACCACTCAGCCACTGTGTCACCGGTGATGCTTAAATAGAGTATCTTGCTGTTAAAATGAGACGCACTAACACAGAGTAAGGCTTGGGACGATAGGACAAAGTATCACCGGCATAAAAGTCGTGGCATTGGCTTTGAAGTATTGTAAACTTTTAAAAGTGATATTAACATAGATCATATATATTTGTTGCCAGTTATTATTGTTCACAGATCTGGCATAAATATCCCCTTTGCTCTGTACATTACAGCCCATGTCCTGAAAGTGCCAGGTCTGCAGTCAGCAGCACAAAGCCGCTCCAAGGAACCCTGCCGTAAGCAAAAGGCATCAGCCATAATATGACGGATTTTTTCCCCTCATGAATTATGTATTAGTTTAATTTTTGCTTTTGTTTTTTAGAATATCCACAGAAAATCAACCCTTGCATGTCATGTGCATATCGATCTTGCTGTTTAAATGAGGCGCAATAACATTTAGTAAGGCTTGGGACTATAGCATAGCATATGTTAGTTTTATATGGGAAATTTCTTGATTAAATAGACATTCAAGAGTGTTAAAATATATCATTACTGGTTTGGTATTGATTCACTTCTTAGTTTCAGGCTGTTGAACTGACAACTTCATCTTTGAGATTTAATATTTGGTCTAATTTTCTGAAGCTATGTTATAACTTATGTCAAAACCGAGCTCTACTTTCAAACTGGTAGATTACTCCATTACTAATGTAAAACCGACCCAGACATGAAAGCAGAACGTTGTGGTTTAGTGACAGCGCTGATATCGATCCCTGTGAAGACCAAAGAGAATAGAAGAGTCATTCTGGAAAAGTCAATGATGCTGTAAAGGTCCTAAAGGCCACTGCAGGTCATCCCCATATCCGCCCAGTCCACAGAAATATAACTGGTTTTATCTCATCAAGCCGACGCACCGCTTTGACCAGTGCAAGGCAAGCTCCGTGTGGAAGTGACACTAATGACTCCATGATGAAGTACATGGACGAGAACAGTACAGGACAATTGCCTTTAACTGGGAATCTATACAGAATAAAGTCACTCCAGCAAGATCCTGTATATCTGTGAAGAGTTATGTTATGCGTTTGTTTTTATTACAATTAAAATCCTGCACAGACTACGTTTTTTACCTTTAACATTTTTGCACACTTCTGTCTCTTGCACAATTTTTCTTATAGCTCCATACATGTCTCATTACCAAACTACTTCTTAAGCTAGAGTCAGAGATTTTATTTTATTTTATTTTAGTATGGAGTTATTAGTCATTTCTTGTGTTGTGTCCCACTGTGTGTAAAGTTGTGATGCAACACTGAAATTTCCCCACTCTGAGACGAGTAAAGAATTTCTTAATGTTAAAGGTATATAGGTGGATATTCCCAAATTTTAGGAAAGAACCGCCCCTCCTCTTTTTGAATGATTGACATTTGGGAGGACCAATAGCCTTGATGATCCACTCGGAAGTATAAAATCCTCGTTTAATCTTAAACCTGTCATGGTCAATGCAGAAAAGGTTGAAATTGACCAACCTATCTCTATACTTTTAATGTTTTGAACAGACAAATATGGTTGCTATGGCAATATAGAACATCTTTATAATGTCATGGCCTTGCAAAACCATAAAAATGCTAAATCAAGGGCACACATCTGAATGAAAATGATAGATTAGACCGTTTCTGCTCATACACACTTTATGCCCGTAGGCGACAGGCTTAGTCTCGTGTCAATCCTTCATCATATGTATATATATGTATACAGGGAAAAGTCCTTGTTTGAACCTTGAGTCTCTCCTGTGCTCTGGCAGGAGGCAGACGTGCAGTTTGGTGAAACCACAGACCAGATGCTTCACCACAAACTGCCGATTGGAAAAAACATCAGACTGTGGGCAGTGTGTCATGGGTTTATGCATATTTAGTGTGTGCAGGGCTTATACGGCAAGTCTATGAACTTTTAAAATTGTCAATGAGAGGCTTGGAACTTATAGAAATATGATTGAGTGCTGCACAGTCTAGGTTTTTATGTACAATGTTTGCTTTTCATGTTACTTTACAACCTACCAAGACTTAAGTAGAATAATTGCCAACTGATATGAGGATGAAACATGCAATTTGAATCAATAAAAAGGACAAAGTAAGCGCCCTCTAGGGATCATGAGTGGTATAGCAAACCAGGTGCATATGTCTTTGTAACCTAACATTAAATGTATGGACAAGAATCAAGTGGGATTAAAGGTGAGTGGAGTGAGGGGGGAAGAAGTCCCATTGTTCTCATGATATAATATAGTATAATATGGTGTGGGCTGTAAATTCCCCGCGGTCAATGTGAGCCAGGGAATAGTGTAACCTCTAAAGTAAAGCATTTGTACCTGTCCATTTGGCTGAGGCCACGTGACCTCCAGAAAGAGTTACCTCGGGCAGGACAATAGGGCACTTAAGATAAAAAAGCAGTGGACAATAGTATTTTTAGAATCAGAATGCATGCTATATCCCATAAGCCTATACAAATTACACATTAAATAGTAATATAGCTAATAACCTGAAATGTGTTTTGTTGTAGTTGTGTTAATT
>OZ035838.1:35949075-36201603 GCA_964034765.1 Knipowitschia caucasica | reverse complement strand
GTATCCACAGAAAGCATGCATTGGGAGGAAAGTCTGACAGATCAGGGATGAAGAAATCCTTATATACTTTCGCAAAAGATGAAATTATAATAGCATGCATATAAGGTAATAAGAAATCTAATATATTCACCGCCTTTCAAAGACAGAGTCAACTGGTTACAAATTGTTATATTATTTAAAACGCTGAGATCCATTGAGACTCTCATTCTATGTAACGGATATAATAATCCGTAACATTATGCCTTGTGTGTATGTTTTTATCCACGTATTGTATGTTATGTGTGTAAGCTTTGTAGGAAAAAGCCCTGGGTATATCCTTTAAGGGATCAGAAAGGTTTCTAAACTAAACCAATATTCTTCCAAAGCAGTATTTTAGTAATTACATGACTTAACATATAAACAGGAACTGTTCCCACCATCACAACTACACACATTTCATAATGTATTATAATTTTTGCAATGGGACAGATTGAACCCAACGCAGCAGAAACACCCACACACAACAAACCACGCAGCACACACACCGCACCACAACCACACGCACACACACGCACCACGCACACACACACACAACGGAGGATGGTAAGTTTATTTACTTTGTCTGTCCCTGCACATGTGGCAGGGCCTTAGCCTCCGTAGACTCCGGGGTCACTTATGGAATCATAACCACAAAGTGTTATATGTTTGAACGACATTACGCAACTGCACCCGTGGTACAACAACTATTTTTTTGAATTATTATTCAGTTATAACCCCTTTTTTGACACTGTTGAACTTTACATGAAAGCTGATCGAGTCATACTACAGTTGTCTTTCCAAATGACACCTTATTTACGTCCAGTGTTAAGAAATGTAGGGCCGAACAATGTAAGACCATTTTACGTGACAGTTTTGCTGGGAGTTTGTTTCGTTCACTGATCAGGGCGGTCCTATGTGGGCTTGTGTAGAATTTCCCAATCGCCGGTCAGCCACTCCGCACCAATGTACAGTAGTAGAGAAGGAGGGGAAATGATAACTAGTGAATATACTGCACTGTGAACACCACAGCAGCGAGGTGTTGTGTGATGAGCAAGATTGCAGTACACTAGTTTTGACCTAAATCTCTTTGTTAATCCCATGGGGCGTATGGTAAAGATGTCTGAGGTGTAGATTGCCATGATACACCTCCAAAAGCCATCTTGCGTTTGCGGTACATCAGATTTCTGCGGCCAACAACGGTTAAATCAGTAAAAATATAGAGAGCGACTGCGAGAGCAAGCCAGCCCTACAATGCGGACAAACCTGAGCAGAGGCTTACAGAAACTTGAAGACATCACTCGAGGTAATATCCGCCAAAGTCACAACGTGCAATAAGGTCAGCGTATCAGTTATTGTATATAAATTTGCTAACCGGATGATGATGGAAGTGAGGCCTGAACTCTGGGAGACACACAGCTGACCCAAACACAATTACTCACTTCACTCGTTTCGATCATTCGAACTATTGTACATGAATAATCAAGTAAGGTGAAACCATCGCGACCGGGACGCAATACCCCACTCGAACGGAAGTACTAAGGCTTCGAAAGGGCCCTTTTGCAGAGAAGAGCGCTGTTATCACGTTGTGTCCTAATACATCAATGCGCAGTTACAGTATAAAATTATAATCGTACATCCTTCAGGGCCACTAAAAATAGTTTGCATTGACCAGGCGAAGTTTAATAATTCCATGTCTGTTTTCCGTTTAAACAAAGCACTATTAAGATAGATCAGATAAATTTATTGATCCCATATAGTAGCATTATCAGATCAATAGGTGTCGATCTGAACTCAGATAATACACACACTACAGAGAGTTCAAAAATTACTAAAGGGTAAACATGACATGACTTGAAATTGTTATATAATACAGGACAATTGACCGTTTTTTATATCATGTATTTTACTTCTTATCACTTGACGGTGCCACTGGGGCCTTTGCACGTGTATTCAAGTGTTTTTATGCAAATGGGAACTGAATTGTCTGATTGTCTGTGACCTGATGCCCTCCCGCTCAACTTCGATGGCGGCCAGCGTGCGCACACCTCTCTTCTCTCGACCAGATGTGCGCCACTCCTCTCGCTCACCCCTCAGCTCAGAGTTGGCACTCAACGCTTCTTTTCGACCGCGTGGTCCCTCTTCGCTTTCAGATGAGTGCTACTCTCCTATCCCCCCCCCCTCCCCTCAGACCCAAAAGTGCGCTTCGACTCGATCAGCGTGCTCCCTCTTGTATCCTCCGACCGAGTGCGCACTCCTCTCGCTTCCTCTGAGTCTGCGGATGTGGGCATTTCAAGGTTGGCATTGGTAAACAGTGGTGTCTCTCTTTCTCCTAGAGAGCGGTACCAGCAGCGGCATCTTTGCCAGCCGCACTGAGCCGGACACACGCCCGGACTAACTGGAAGCGCCCAAAAGAAACACACCTCCCTTCCGCGGGGACAGGAAGTGTTTAGTTTATTCATTACGTTATGACTAAATTTGCCTAGTTTGCTTGTGAAGTCGATTCATAGAAACTACTTAACACACATTTTGTGACATGCAGTTGAAGTCTATAGTTCGATTTAATTTTTAACAAAGTAAACATTCTCACATTCAACCAACAACTACAACACAAAAATTTAGGAGTATTAGTATATTATATTTAAGAGTGAATTTGAGTTGGCTTATGGGCTACGCTGCTATGATACTAAAAATATTTGTCCTAGCTTTTTTATTACGAGCTATTGACCTGCCGAGGTAACTTTTCTGGAGGTCCGTTGGCTCAGCCCACATGGACAGGTACCAGCTTTACTTTAGAGGTTCACTATTCAGGCTCCCATTGCCGCGGTGGATTTACGCCCCCCCCCTTCATTATACTATATTATATATGAGAACAATGGGATTTCCTAATCCCTCCTATAATCCCTTGATTATGACATACATTTGAATGTTAGGATACAAAAGATATGCATGGGGTATGTATACATCAAAGATCTAGGAGGGCGCTTACTATTGTTATTTATGATTCAAATTGCATGTGTTTCAACTCTATTCAGTTGGCATTATTCTACTTAAGTCTTGGTGGTATGTAAAGTAATGAAAAGCACATAGTCTACAAACCATAGGATGTTGCAGCACTCAATCAATTTCTAATAAGTAACGCTTCCTTAGACCATTTCACCGTACATCGCCTAGCCGACTAGCTGAACTCAATCTGCATAACATGAACCAATGCACAGTCTGAAGTTTTTTCATCGGCAGTTGTGGTGCAGATTGGTCTTGTGTATCACAATGAGTTGCTTGAGAGCGACAGGAGGACTCCAGGTTCAACGGACTTTCTGAATATATATATACCACACTGATGAGCTTGTACGAGACTAAGCCTGTGACGGGCCATCCGTGAGTTGAGCCGAAACGTTTAATCTCTCCAATTTCACTCAGATGAGTGCCCTTGGATTTAGCATTTTTATGGTTTTGCGCAGGATAGACCTAACAAGCTGTTTCTATTGATAGCAAACATCATTCTGTTCCCACAACCTATCAAGTAAAGATAGTAGTAATTTAACTATTCTGCATTGGACCAGGAAGGTTTCAGAATTAACGCGTTTTTATACATCCGAGTGGATCATCAAGGCTCATGGTTCCTCCAATGTAATATTACATCGGAGGGGGCGTTTATTTCTACAAGTTGGGAATATCCCCAAATATCCCTTTAACATTAAGAAATTTTTACACGTCTCGAGTGGGGAACAATTCATTTAAGCATCACCACTATTCCACCCAGTTGGCACAACCAAGAACTGATACTTATCATACTACAATAAAATAAATACCCCTTTGATTTTTAGCATTAGTTTTGTCAGGCGACAATGTATGGAGCTAACAGGACCAAAGTGCAGAGCACAGAAGAGTTGACAGATACAGGATAAAAAAAACGTATTTAGTTTGTGGGATATAATATATACACACAAAAACGCAAAACCTCATCTTCACAGAAATAGGATCTTGTGGAGTGACTTTATTAGTCTCGCTTCGATACGGCACATTTCAGTACTTTTCATGACCTGTCCTTTAATGGAGAATTAGTGTCCTTCAACGGAGGATGCTTGATGGGTCACGCGGGCTACGGCTTGATTGAGCTGCGATAAACCAGTTAAATATTGTGGTGGGCGGATCAGGGTATGATCAGTGTCATTCGTACTATCCGCCTCCTGATTATTAGCCTGACTCTTTTTCATTTGGATACGGATCGCAATAGCGGGTAACCCAAACGAACAGCTTTCCAGACATGGTTCGGATAACTTAGTCTGGAAGTAATCACCGTTTGAAAGAAGGCGCTCGTATAGACTCAGTACTCTGAACGAAAATTTAGCAAAAAACATCTCAAAGATGAAGATGTAGTACAGCTAGAAACTAAGAAGTGACTCCATACCCCCCGTCATGAATATTTAGTACCACACTTGAATGCTATAAATCAAAGAAATTTAACATACAAATACCTATGCAAGCTTGTTCCAATCATCTAAATTATTGCGCACAACACCGGCAGATCGAAAGGACATGAATTCACTTGTTTGCTATGTGATGATAAAATCCCCCCCCCCGCACCACCTACCAACATCCTCTAATGAGGGGAAAAAATCGTCATTACTTGCTGAAGCTTTTGCTTCGGCAGGGTACTTGGATGCGGTTTGTGCAGTGGACTGAGACTGGCCTATATAAGGATGGGTGACTTTAAGAGCCCAAGGGGATATTACAGCCGCTCTGGCACCTTAATACTATGGCCACAATATAAATATCTCTTTTCTTCCTCCTCGATTGATGATGAAGCGGCGCGAATATCTAAAAGTAGAATTTATTTAGTTAAGTTCGGCAAATATCTTAGTTGACCCATCAGCATGTAGCAAAGTTCGTCTGAGATCAGCAGCACAACGCACGACAGGAACCTGCGAACAGCAAAGGCAACGCCCTCATTGACGGATTTTTTCCTCTTCATTAGTATTAGTTAACTATATGCATTAGTTTTTACGATATCAAGAAACACCACTTGATGATGATGAGCATAACGATCTATGAGATTCAAAGAGGGCAATCCCCATATATGTAATGCTAGTGATAACGCATAGATACCGATCGTTTAAAGGAAAATTCTTGAAATCAACTCGACATTAGAGAGTTAAAATAATCTACTGGTAAGGTCATGATACATACTTAGTTCAGGCAGTTGAACCTGCCAACTTCATTTTGGATTTAATTATTATTCAAATATCTGAAGACTGTTATAAAACATATGACAAACGAGCAACATTCACCTGGTAGCTACACATTCTATTTAAAAGAGACAGTCCCGTGAGCCGTTGTGTAAATTGCCCGCGCTGATATCGATTTGAAGACAAGAGACTAGCAGAGACAATTGGAAAGTAATGTTGCTGTAAAGGTCCTCAAGGCATGCAGGACATCCCCTATCGCAGTACACAAGGCATATCCAGGATTAATCTCATCCAGCGACGAGCATTGACGAGCCGGCAGAGTGTGGAAGTGAACACATGAACCATGAAGCGAAATGGAGGAATTACAGGACACTATGCATACCTGGGAAACTCACCGACAAATATCCGCCCGCATGTCTCTCAGTGCAGCGATAAGTAAAGGATTGATTTTATTCAATTACCATTGCCCCGCTAGTTTTTTACCTTTAACTTTTGCACACTTTGTTCTCTTGCACAAATATACTTTAGCTCTCATACATGTTCAAAACCCACCTCCTTATTTATTCGCTCAGCGAATTTATATTATTTCTAATATAGTCTGGAGTTATTGTTCATTTCATGTGTTGTGTCCACTGTGTGTAAATTGTGATGAAACATGACCAAACCCAACTGAGGAGAGACCGAATAAATATGTTAAAGGAAAATAGGTGGTCATCCCAACTTTGGCAAGAACGCCTCCTTAATTGAATGATAGACATTTAGGGAGGACCACAAGCTTGCTGAATCCATCGTGAAGAATACACATCTCGAATAAACTTACAACTGTCCCTGGTCAATGCAGTAAAAGGTTGAAATAGACCAACTATCTCTATACTTTTACCATGTTTTGTAACAGCCAACTAGTTGCTATGGCAATACGCATTATACATAGTAAGGTTGCCAACGATACTCAACCCTGCTACTCCAGGGCACATCTGACTAGAAAAAGCAAGCTTAGACCGTTTATGATGCGTCGGCGCAGGCAAAGGTGTACAATCCTTAAATATGTAAATCATATGTATACCGGTGAAAGTCTATGTTATGAACCTTGAGTCTCTCTGTGATCTTGGCAGCAGGCAGACGTGCAGTATTGTGAAACCACGCATATGCTTCACCCACACTGCCGATTGGACAACACTCAGACTGTGGGCTGTGTGTCAAGGGTTTATGCATAATTAGTTTGTGCAGGGTACTACGGCAGTCTATGAACTTTTAAAATTGTCAATGAGAGGCTTGGAACTTATAGAAATATGATTGAGTGCTGCACAGTCATCGGTTTTTATGTACAATGTTTGCTTTTCATGTTACTTTACAACCTACCAAGACTTAAAGTCGAATAATTGCAACTGATATGAGGATGAAACATGCAATTTGAATCAATAAAAAGGACAAGTAAGCGCCTCTAGGGATCATGAGTGGTATAGCAAACCAGGTGCATATGTCTTTGTAACCTCACATTAAATGTATGGACAAGAATCAGTGGGATATAACGGTGAGTGGAGTGAGGGGGAAGAAGTCCATTGTTCTCATGATATAATATAGTATAATATGGTGTGGGCTGTAAATTCCCGCGGTCAATGAGCCAGGGAATAGTGTCACTCTAAAGTAAAGCATTTGTACTGTCATTTGGTGAGGCCACGTGGACCTCAGAAAGAGTTACCTCGGGCCGGACAATAGGGCACTTAAGATAAAAAAAAGCAGTGGACAATCGTATTTTTAGAATCAGAATGCATGCTATATCCCATAAGCCTATACAAATTACACATTAAATAGTAATATAGCTAATAACCTGAAATGTGTTTTGTTGTAGTTGTGTTTTAATTGTGAGTAAATTACTTTGTTAAAATTAAATCAAGCTAAAGGACTTGCAACTTCATGTCACGAAGTTGTTAAGGTATTTTCATGAATTCGACAACTACGCAGCAAACAAGGCAAAAATAAGTCATAACGTCATTAAAACAAACCCTACCTGTTCCCTCGCGTCATTGTAGTTGTGTGTGACTTTTTGGCGCTTCCCGTTTAGTCCGTGCGTGTGTCCTGCTGCAGTGCGTCTGTGCGGAGGAGAGATGCTCTGCAGGTACCGCTCTGCTCTGAGGAGGAGAGAGAGAGTGCAGCCACTGTTGTCCCAAAGCCAGGACCAAGAACTGCCCACGGAGTCCGCAGGGACCAGGAGGAGAGCGAGAGGAGGTGCGCACTCTGGTCTGAGGAGAGCGAGAGGAGGGGCGCACTCTGATCTGAGGGGAGCGAGAGGAGGGGCGCACTCTGGTCTGAGGGGAGCGAGAGGAGGTGCGCACTCTGATCTGAGGAGAGCGAGAGGAGGGACGCACTCTGGTCTGAGAAGAGAGCGAGAGGAGGTGCGCACTCTGATCTGAGGGGAGAGCGAGAGGAGGTGCGCACTCTGGTCTGAGGAGAGAGCGAGAGGAGGTGCGCACTCTGGTCTGTGCCATTCGAAGTGAGAGCGGGGAGGGCATCAGGAGCACAGAGCATCAGACCAGATTCATGTTCCATTTGCAGTAAAACCACATTGGAATACACTTGCAAAAGTCCCCAGTGTGCACCAGACAAGTTAAAAGAAGATAAAAAGTACAGGAATAAAACAAACACAATTGTCACTGTGAAAATAAAACATTTTCAATACAAGGTCATTTTTAACCCTATAGTATTTTGAACACTTCTGTCTTTTTGTATAATCTGAGTGATTCTATATCTACACCAAATGTGACTGTAAATTTCAACAATGTGATCAATAAAGTTATCTTATCTTATCTTATCATTAAAGTGCTTTGTTTAAACTGAAAACAGAGCAGGAATATTAAACTCGGGCCTGGTCAAATGCAAGACTATTTTTAGTGGCCCCTGAAATGATTTACAATTATAATTTTATACAGTAACTTGCAGCATTGATGGTAATGGGACACTAAGCGTGGATAACAGTCTCTCTTCTCAGCAAGAAGGTCCTGGGTTCGAATCCGGGTCGGAACAGAGCCTTTCTGAGTGGAGTTTGAATGTTCTACCCGTGTCTGCGTATGGTTTCCCCTATACATTATAAACATGTACAATAGTTCTGAATGTATCGAACGAGTGAGTGAGTGAATGGATGGTGTTTGGTCGGAGGCTTTGACGGTCCAGTATGTTCGGAGTCTCACTTCCATCATCACCGTGTAAAGCAAATTAAACAATATCTGAACTCTGGACCTTGTAAAGCACTTTGGGTGACTTTGGTCTGTAAAAACGCACTATATGAATACATCAATTACTTAAATCCACTGCACAGTTTTTCTCAAAGGTTTCTTTCTTTTGTCAATCTCTCTCTCTCTCTCTATATATATACATATTTAACCTGGAATGTTGGCCGGCAGAAATCAGAAGCGTACCTCTAAAGCTGCATTGCATTTGTGAGGTTTACATTTCCATCTACACCTCAGACATCTTAACCATAAACTCCCCATGGATTTAACAAAGAATATAGGTCAAAAGACTGAGGTGTACGTTCAAGTCTTGGCTCATCACACACACCTCTGCTTCTTGTTTTCACAGTGCAGTAAAAACGACAGAGTTCAGCATTTCCTCCTTCTCTGCGGTACGTGGTACATTTGTGGCGGATGTTGGTCTGAGCCGAGCGTTTGGTGAGAAATCTGACGTCCACATATGACCGCCGCAGAACAGGTGTGAGACGGAAACAAACTCCCAAGTCAAAACTGGAGCCTAAAAAAAGTCTTGACATAGGGTTCGTCACACATTCATAACACTTTGTACGTGTAAAAATGTGTGTCATTTGGAATGGTACAACTTTGATATGGACGTCTAACATTCATTCATGGTAAGAGTTCAACAGTGTGGCGAAAAAAGGGGTTAAAAACATAATAATAATCAAAAAATATGTTGGTTTGAGCCACATGTGCAGTTGCTTCATGGTCTTATCACACCATAGTACACATTTTGTTTTGTAAGATGGGAAACAATAAGTGACCGGAGTCTACGGAGGGCTAAGGCCAGGCCACATGTGCAGGGACGGACAAAGTAAATAAAGCTTACCATCTCTCTCGTGTGTGTGTGTGTGCGTGTGTGCGTGTGTGTGCGTGTGTGTGTGTGCGTGTGTGTGTGTGTGCGTGCGTGTGTGTGTGTGTGTGTGTGTGTGTGTGTGCGTGCGTGCGTGTGTGTTCAATCTGTCCAGTTGCAAAAAATATAAACAGTTGAGTTGAAATGTTGTGTATGGGATGTGATGTTGGTACATTTCCTGTTTGTAAAGTTTAAGTACAGTGTAAAAACAAAAGTACATCAATGTTAAATGAATACTTTTTTTATTTTTATGAAACCTTTACTGAACCAGGAGAGATTAAGAACCTCTTTTTCAAAGGAGTCCTGGACAAAGCTTACACACAGTAACATACAATTACCGATTATAAAAACAGGTACACACAATTTCATAAATTTACGGATTATAATAACCGTTACATGATAATGAGGATGTCTCAAGTGGCTCTCAATCTGGATTTAAAAAAATAACAATTGTAAACCGCTTTGTGACTCTGGTCTGTGAAAGGCGGTGAATAAATAAAGATTACTTATTTACTTAAAAGCATTCAATAAAATAAATTCAGTCTTTTTGCGAAAGTATATAAGGATTTTCTACTTCCGGGTGGATCATTCAGACTATTGGTCCTCCCAGCTGTCAATCATTCTGTTGATACGTGCTCGTCAAATAAAACCAGAGAGTTTTGTTCAAAAAGTGGAGAGGGCATTCTCCGACATACCTTTAACTTGCTAAACCACGACAACAAAATGAATGTAGAGAACGAAAACGGAAAACATAGAAAATACTATTTTAACAAAATAAATTGTGCTTTTACCTTCAACAACATAGGACGCAAAAGCCACCTTGTAATCAAGCTTAATTAAGTGCACTTCTGGTAAAACACGGTTCATTCTAAACCGCAGAGTGACTAATTATCTCTTGTTTTTGCTGATTCACAAGTCATTTAAAGACTGTTTGTTAATCATTCACATCTGGATCCCACATTTCAAGCAAATAATGTCTCGTCTCAGTACAGTATGAAATAAAAATAACATCTGAGCTTAAATGTTGGGTCTTTTTTCTTCATTTTTTCCCCTCAAAGACGTTTAAGGCTAAATTTGAATAGCCTGATCTTGTTGATCTGAGCACGGCAACAATATAATGACAGCATCTAATTATAGGCAGCATGTTTGAAGCTTGGAGCCACTGGAAAAACGCAACTTTGCTTCTGTGCAGGTTTTAAGCACACTTTGACTCTGATGGGTCTAATTTGGTCCATCCTCAGGAGTTTTTGAGTTTGAGTCTAGTTTGGCCTCATTATTCTAAAATGAAAAGAGTAGGTAGGGCACTGGACTCAGGGGAATGTCATTTCTATATATTTTTTTAAAACTCAAAAGGCTGCACGAGCTGTTGAGAATTACAAAATACATGGGTAAATCTTTACTCACAACAAGATAAATAATAAATCACGCAGCTCTCAAAATGGGTATTCAACACAAAGTGGTTCCCTCCAGAGATCAGGTGAGAAGCTCGATCTGCATACAAGGAGCTCTGAGTAAAGCTGCTGCTCCTGGAGGGTGTATTGCAGTTTGGCTTCTCATTTGAAAACATATATTCCCAGTTCTTTTTCTATAAAAGCAAACAACCTTAGTTACCCTTCACTACAGTTAGACACACCACCTTCCAGACAAAAAACAGACAATGATGTCCAGTTTTTGAATCATTTTCCTTCCCACAAAGCTTCAAAGTTTCCACTGAGCGCATGTTTCTATTCAAGTATTACGAATCTGTAAGCTGCACAAGTCTGGGAAAAGTTGCTCAGTCATCTCTCACGTTGGTCCAACCTCACATTAATGCTTTGGGCCTGATGCTCACAGCACCAGCAGGAAAATGGGCACCAGAAACTGTGTCATGTCTAACTTTATCCAGGAAATGGGAATTTTGCGTCCACTGCCTGGCAACGAAGACGGTTGCACCAACAGCTGTGGATCTGGCAACAAAAAGCCGTGGTCTTAACTGTAAGTGAATCTGTGCGGTAAACCATGGAGGGGAAAGACTTCACAGGCTTCATTTGCCATTCACAAGAGCTACTGTGAGGTAGAAGTGAGATCATATCAGACCCAAGCTCTCAAAGGATTTAAGAAAGGGACCTATTTCTGATCTAATCTTTCCTTTTTGTTAACTCTATAAAGCTGGGGTACCTGATTTCAAACCACAAGAATGGAACAATTTAATAATAGTTTTCACAGGCATATATTTTAGACTCCTTCACTTTTTCAGACAGATGTGAGAAAGATCTGTCTTTCTATGTGTAGTGAGAGACAAATGCCCAAACAATTGTAAAGCGCTTTGTGGCTCTGGTCTGTGGAAGGCGCTATATAAATAAAAATTACTTACTTAGAACCATCAGCTCAGCCACTCTGCTTTCAGCCCAAACACAAATGGACTCACAGAGAAAGTTATGGTTTACTTTATTGGGTTATTTTGTCCAGATGTTGATGCTTGGCTTGGTCAGGACTACCAGAGCTGGAGGAAACCGGAGCGACTGGAGGAAACCCTAACCCCTCAGCCGGCCTGCCAAAGATGTGTGGTTCTTTTTTAGGAATAACAAGGGTCTATTTAACAAACGTTTCTGTTGGGATCAAAAATGAAATATAATTGTAGTCATCTTATAACAGCTTTTCCTCATTAAAAGCCTAACCTTCTCACAAATCCAATCTGTAACTGTCTTTTTTAAACAAAAGTTCCATTTGCAACAATTACAATGAAGCACACAGTTGTCATTAACACAATTTGACTGCAAACTGCTTTAATTTACAGAACATGTTTAAAAGCACTTGGTTTGAGGGTTGTAATTTCCTCTAAATCAAGAAATGCCAAAGTCAAAATGAAGTCAAATCCTCACAATTGAACAAAAAGTAACTGTACATTTTAGGCATTAGTCAAAAATAAATATGGTCCGACCAACACAAATGATTTATTCCTAAGGGTGTCTCTTTGGCATTTGTCAAAAACAGCCTTGATTGAGGCTCTTTCTTTCAGACTTGACAAATTATACATACATCCATGTTTTACTGATTCTATTAATATCAACCGTTCTGCAGTAAACAAAGATCTGCTGTTGTGTTCTTGACTTTTTCCATGAGACACATCTGCTGAACTGAATGCAAGTCATTTTAATGGGTTTTCAGAGCTTAAGAGAAGTGAACACAGTAGAATGCTGTTACTCGCTACATTGAGATGATTTCACGTCTTCTGGAAACCTCAATCATTTTAGAGGTTTTGTTTATTTGAAATTATCAGAAAGCATATGATAGATATTATTATTAGACATAATTATTTTACTAAAAGTATCTAAAAGTAATAACTCTTTACAAATACAAACCTCTATATATGAACGTTTCTGTACATTTATTAGCATTACTTTCCCAAAGTCCATTTCCTTATGAAAGAACATTTTGTCAAGAAAAAACAAACAAACAGAAAAAATTACCAGTAGTCCAAGAATTTTTCAGATAACTATAGTTTTACTTGACAAACATTAAAATAAAACAGTAACTGACACATTAATACATTTGATTCACACAATTTCAAAACATTTCAACTCAAAAATACATTATTTAATCGTGTTCTGAGGTGGGAGCTTCGTGGTAAGATTGGACAAAAGTCATTCAGTCTCTTTGTCCAACGAAGGCTCAATATTTCAGAGTTTGTGGATGTTTAATACCAATAAGACCGTCTCTGCCGCCTGCTCTCCTCGATGCCCATCTTTTCCATCACCTCCTCCTCCAGAGTCTTCAGTGAAGGAACATAGGTTTTTTCTAGCGCCGCGTCAGGACTGGTGTCTTTGGGACCATCTGGAAAACATAAAAGTCTGGTGTTTAAAAAGAGAAAAGGTGTAATGTCTGAACACGTGGTGAGTCAAGTTAACTGTTCAGACTGTTAATTCTACATCAGGTTATATTATTATTATTATGGTTGAGTTTCTATTGTCCACATCTGGACCCAGTTCTAGCCTGAGCCACTATTGTATTGGGCTATGATTGTATTTTAGCAGAGTTTAAGCTGCTCCAGGGATTTGTATATTAGTATCAAATTAAATATTACTATCACATCTAGGTGTCAATTTTAATTTAATGCCAGACTTTCCTCTGAAAAATATAAAGATTTTACCTTTCCATTGTTGTGGGATAATTCCATCTTTTCTCTCCACCACAGGTTTAGGGATAATTCGACCAGTTCTGAGAGAAACCCGGACCTTCTCTCCCTCCTCCGTGAACCTCCACTCCACATCAGTGGGCTTCCTACAAACATATTACATTTATTCTTAAAAGCACAATAGTATGACTGGTATAAAAACATTGCAAAAAGTGTAGCAAAAAATGGTAGTGATTCAAAAATAGGCAACATTTCAAAAGTGGGAGAAATTGTCGTTCAAGAGGTTTTATTGACAAAAAAGTATTGTTTATGATTAATTACTTTGAAAATGTTATACTATTCCATGCATATTCATATATAACAGTGAAATATCAGTAAATGTGTTCATACTTATCAGAGGGATCGACGAGGGCGACGTCTCTGAGCAGGAGAGGAGCTTCTGCAGCGATGTATGTCCCACGATAGTCTGGGGTTTTTCCAACATATCTGTGATGCTGCAACAAACTCATGGTTAAAGGTTGAGTAAGTAATCTTTATTTATATACCGCCTTTTCACTGCAGATCTGAGTCTCAAAGCAGTGTACAATTGTTAATTATGGGCATTTGTCTCTCACTCCACACAGAGATGGGAGGGGCCAGTACAGGAGGCGCATGCCAGACATGCCTATTGGACATATTTTTAGTGGTAGGGGAAACCGGAGTACCCGGAGGAAACCTACGCAGACACGGGGAGAACATGCAAACTCCACTCACAAAGGCCCTGGTCCGACCGGGATTCGAACCCAGGACCTTCTTGCTGAGAGGCGAGAGTGCTATCCACTCAGCCACTCAGTTGAGCACACTTTAAGTAAGTAAGTAATCTTTATTTATATACCGCCTTTCACAGACCAGAGTCACAAAGCGGTTTACAATTGTTATTTTTTTGACTTTACTTTAGAACTCAAATGTAGTGAGTTCAATGACCTTCCTTTAGCTCTCTCTGGTGGTGAATGAACAAACTGCATTTTTGTTGTAATCAGTGAAGAGAATCTGGTTATATTGGTTCAGTCTGATATTTATTATTATCACAGCTTTGTCCAAACTTTATCATTGAGTTTTGAATCTCGCCTCGATGTTGAACCACCATCTTTGAACAACACACAATCTTAGATTTGATTGCACGCAGTACAATTTCGCAAATGGATTAATACACAAAACATGACTCAATCTTTTTAAGAGGAATTTGAAATCTGGAAATGAATATCAAAGTTTGAGATCAGTTTATATTTTAGTTGTAATCTGTTGTTCGAGTGAAAATCCAAAGTTAAGTGCATTCTTACTGTATTAAGTCCTTCCAGCATCACCCAGTTCCTGTGTCTGAAAACCTGGATGATTTTTCCTTGTTTTCCTTTGTCTTTGCCTGCGAGAATTTCAACCTAGAAATCAGAACAGTCACTTTAAAGACAACCTTACATCAAACAGATTCAAAAAGATATGGAATTACACACATATTACTTTATTTCACTTCAACTTCAATAATCAAATTCTTACTTTAAAATATCAATAAATATATGTAACAATTCCCATTGAATAAATATCCTGTATAAGTATCTGTCTAAACTTCATAAAGCTTAATGTAAAGTCTTACTCTGTCTCCCCTGAACACACTCCAGTCTTCTGGGGCAATGGGTTCCACAAACACCTTCCTTCGCTTCTTTCCTGCCGGGTTCAGCCGCTTTGCCGCTTGTGTCCATGGTCTGTTTGTGCCATAACGATAGTCTTTAGGAACGATGACCCTCTGAGCCATCGCCAACCACGCCGTCAGTCTCATTGTGCTACAGACACAAAAATATTACAAGTTTACAAAAGGCTGAAGGATAAACCACACTTAAATGAAAGGTTAGTTTATGTCCTTCACAACACACAAAATATGCTGTAAATTATTCATAAGTTGTATTCTACTGTTATACATACCCTCTTCTGAAATTAAACTTTCAAAACATAGTCCTAATGAAATCTCTCAGTTCCTCAAAGACTAACGCTACATTGCAAGGTAAATAACAATAACATAATACGTCTCTTAATATCTAGATTTTCAATTGCATACATTTCACACTTACGTTCTAGATTATGCTAAAACGTGTGCCAGTGGAATGTGTTAACAAATAATAATCAGAATAATAATAATAAAACAGGTTAAGATTATCTCTGCACACAGTGGGAATATTATCAAACTACATACAGTATCAATGTCATTTCTAGCCACAATATCGGGAGGAAAATGTGCATACCTTTAAAGATATATATTATGGATAATTATTTGTTAAAGCAAAAAGCTATTGAATCTATAGTGATCCAGAGTTAGCACAAAGCAAGCTAACTATGATGCTAACACACATTATCGTCACTGTTTATGGTTTTACTCATGCACCGACACAGTTATCTCTTCAAACAAAACCTATTGCAGTAAATATCATTCATTCACGCTGGAATTAATGTTAATGAAATTATTAAGAAGGCAACATGTTGAAAAGATATAGCATTACCTGTCCTCTCGTGATGGCAATGTCACATGGAGAGAGCCATGGACACAAGCACAGCGACCCCTACAGGCCAGGATGAAAACTGCAGAAATAAGAATGATCACACAATGTATTTCTTAATATATATTTGTCCTTTTGTATATTATTATATATCAATAATCAAGTATATATTGCGTAGATTATTTCAACCAGTGGGCCGTAGCACGTTGGTGTGCCTTGGAAATAGTCAAAATATCACCTGCTTGGTCGAACTTGTGTGAAAATAATAATGTGAGATGATTAGAAAGATTTGTTTGTGATGGTTTGATTTTCTCTATAATACACATTGAAGAGAATTACTTTGCTTGGTTAATAAAGGCTGCACTGTTTTTTATGTACCCGTTAGTATCATCAGTCCTGGGTTTACACTGAGTTGCAACACTAAACTTTACCGAACGTCATAGTTCTAGCTTGGTAGATTTGGTCACATTAAAGGGTTTCAAATCATCATCATGTCATAATCATAGTCACAATAACATTCATTGTCATAGTAAGTCGTGATAACTTTTGATTGAATAGTCAATTACAATCTTTTGCTAACAGTGATAGCAACAGTAATTTGGTATTTTAACAATTCTAGTTTCAGCAACTATAATATCTTTAGTACTTCCAAGTCTAGATCAAGATCAAATCTAAAGATTCCAAACATATGGAGCAAAAATAAAGGCACATCATTGAGTAGATATCACAAATCCTTTATTTTGAAATCAACTGGTTTTAACAATGGTCTAGCAGCTCTAACAGAAAATAAGCAGCAGATAAGGATTAATGGCAACTGTCAAAAACAAAAATGAAATCAGAAAACTATTTCAAAATTTTGATTGTGTAGAAAAAAAGGCAGTGATCCAAAAACGGGCATAATTTCTAAATTGGGAGTTTGAATAGACAGAAAAAAACCCTCTAAACCAATCGTAGTCTTCAAGTAACATTTTCACATGATAACTTTGGATTTCAGATAAATTACATATAACATAAGAGAATAATAATGAATAAATATCAATAATGACATTACAACATTTTTGATGGATTTGAGCAATTTGGAACACCGGACTATAATAATAATATCGGTATTGCTATCATTCCCCTTACTATGGAACATTCAGGTCAAACAATTAGGAATGTCTTCTATTTCAAATAACAAACACCATAAAAAAACAATATTAGGCTAATCGTAGATGATGCTTTTACAAAATGGGTCTTCTACAAGTCCTCATACTGATGTCTAACAATGTGGTCGCATGCAGAAAAGCACTATATCAAAGCAAAAAAGTTAAAAGTCATCCCACAAATGGCGCAAAATGGAAAATAAAAAAGTAGATTAACTATTTCTGAGTGAGTAAATGGTTACTATTGTTTTCAATCTTGATCATATTCAGTGCGTATTCCCTCTAATGTTCAGATTAAAATGACCCATGTCAAGTCTTAATACAATTACACATACAAACAAAACTATATACACTCCGAAACCACACTTTGAGTTCTTGTGGACTCTTTTGCTTTTATCAGATTACAAACTATTAAACCTGGGATATATAATACCCCCAAATCGCAAATAAAATCTTGTTTGTTCAGATACAAACATCTTTTTACATCCTCGTTAATTAAAATGGTTCAAACGTGAAGAGATCTTTCTGGAGGCTTTTCTTTCCACGGAAAAGCATCGGTTTCTCCACAAGTCCATGTTAAGCACTGTCTGACGCAGGCTGCAGAGAGAGAGAGAGAGTTCGCATTAGTAAAATACTGACATGTAATTAATGTGTGGCTTCTGGAAAATCAGTGTAACATGAACCTTTTCTGCAGTGGCCACGTTTTCCTCTTCAGTTTCACTTGGTGTCGTTTCCTTAGGTCCATCCACATTATTGACTTTGAGCTCCTCGTTGGACTTGTCCCCATCTACTTTCGAATCCTCCACTTTTTGTGTGTCTTTTTGCCGTTTAGATGACAACTGCAAGAGAAAAGTGTTTTTGTGAAAAGTCAGTCGCATTGTATAAACGCCAAGAAGTTTTCTTGACAAAAAGTATTGTTTTCAAGTAATAACTTTCAAAATGTTGTACTATTCCAGGCATATTCACCAATATAAATATTCTAAACACACTATCTTTGATGGGTGGTCCACAGAAGATACAAGTCAACACAGATAAAGATGTGTTTTTCATATTCTGAAGTATATGGTGATTGTATAAAACACAGTATACTAAATTCTGAAAATATGCAATGACTACATTAAATAATCATGTTTTATTATTATAATCGCCTAATACAATAGAGTTTGGATTCTTTAGCAAATACCTGTGTTTTTTGGGAATAAAGTCACCACCAACTATTAAAACACAGAAATGTTTCCATCTCGAAGCCTTCAGTCCACATTTACAATAAGAAAGCATGTATGGATTCAGGGGCTGGTCTACAGATTCTAGTGTTCCATCTGAGAGGTGTGTTGGGTTAGACTGAGCTGACCTCCGTAGTTTCTGATCCTTTACGTTTGTTTCCTTTTTCATTCTTTTCGTCGATGACCAAAGCCCCTTCGTCTTCATCACTGCTGCCGCCTTTCTCCTCTTCACCGGTCACTTCAGAAGCATCATTTTCATCATTGTTCTTTGATGCCTGAAGAAAAACATAAACAGATACTTTCTATAGTTTCATTTACAGATGAGCAACGGTAGCTTCTGTGATGATTTGGCCAAAGATTATTATCAACGTGAGTTATTATTATCGTTGTAACTTAGGTAATGAAGCAAACTAAAATGAAAGCAGGGTGTTTCAAAGAGGTTCACGCCCAACCACTTATCAGAGGAAACGCCCACCTCGTACTCCTCATGGGTAACGGTAGGATTGTTCTCAATCTCCCAAAGGCCCTCAGCAAAACCTCTTCTCTTGTTGGCTTTTCCGAATTTATCCTTAAATTCGTCATATGGAGACAGATCTTTGGCGCCAAGGAATGCCCTGAAGCAACAAAAACCATTAAGTAATACAAATAAGGGAGAACAACTAATGGAAATGACAAAACTCACGTTTCATGGGTCCCAAAGAAGAAAACCTGGTACTTGTTTGAGGGAGATTTCACAGCTCCTTCAGGCAACTCATCAATCTGGAAAAATAGTTATAAAGATGTAATAAAGAAAACCTCACTCAAGGCACATGGTTTATTTGAATGTTTTGTTTTTTTATTTTTTTGTCAAACGTGTCACAGCCTTTTATGTGTCATATAGAAAGATAAAGATGTAAAACGTCCCTTCAATAATATCTTTATGAAGTAGTAATGATTTCCCGCGTCAGTTAACAACAACTTATTTCAATATTATCATCATTAGAAAGAGTACTTGTTGCTAGAAGTTTCAGAGCAAGTCTACAGATCTATCAGTGAGCTGAGTGCACAGACTGTTTATACAGTTATTCAGAGTAGCGAGGCTGGAGGCTGAGCTCAGCCGGAGAGAGAAGCCCCTCTGCGGCTCTGGTCAGGGGCAGATGGACGGGGAGCGCGGGCATTACGCAGTGTGTGTAAAAACAACTATTTAGGGCCACGCAAGATTACAGATGGCCTAACATCAAAGGCCCATGAGGACCGAGGGATAGATGTTATTGAATGAAAAGATACACTCATTCGGTGAAGAGTTGTAGATTATTTCCAGAGACTTGTGTGAATTCTTCAAAATAAGCTAATTAGCGAGAAACAGAGTGATTATCTACGTGTTTGCAGCACATGGCTAACACCGGCTAACGCTAGCTGAGGTTAGCCCATATGAGGTTAGCCAACTAGTGTCAGGCCGCAGGAGTGAAGTATGAACACAGCCTGCAGACTGAGTATTACACATGCATAAGACACTCGGCACTTACCCGCGCAGGCCAATGTGGATAACCCTTCATCTTAGCGAACACCAGGTCTCCAGGTTTATATTCCCTTTGCCTGTTGGTTCTCGGCATTTTCCTTCAAAAAGCAACAGTACAACGCGAAATACTAAATAGCTATTCTTACAGCGTGTTGTTGAGCAAATACTATCGCTTGGTCTAAACAAACTGAATGTCCACGCGCACAAGTGGAGCGACTTTTCCCGCGGATATGGACCAATTAAAAACAAATGCAATCACAGAAGCGTGCAAAAGCATTAACACTGTTTGTACAGCAGTCTGGAGTCAGTGGGTTAATAATATCAACACCCCCGCAGTGGCTCGTCCCTCCGACTGTTTGAGTTTGAATCGGATTGACGGACGCGCCCCCAAAAAACCCGGTTTAAATTGCGCCCCCTATCGACGAAGGCAGGAACGGCGATTGGGGAAATTACAGTCTTGCAGCCAAAACAAAAGTCTTTCGAAAAATCATCTATCACCTTTGCAAATTCTCTTGAAAGCTCTTTTTAAGACGCAGCTTTTCTCTTTGGCTTTTGACATGCAAGAATTCAGTGTGGAACTGCTCTTTATACTGTATCTCTCTAATAATTATCTAATGCTCCTTGTTGTTCAAAGAATATGTGCCTAACTAGACCATTAACTTATGTACTCTGTATAAAAATATATAGCCTGTATACATTTATTATTAGTTGCTCTGGTTATTTTTATGTTCATTACTACTGCATGCTGCTCAGTTTTGTTTTTAGATTATGACTTTATGTTGTCACTTCAAATGTGACTTATTTACGAGGATCGAATGTTGACTTTTTTTGCATGAATGACACCTGTTAAATATACATTCAGATAATGGTTAGACAACTAATTATCACAGTTTATAATGAACAGCCAAGAAGAAAAATTATATGTATAAATCTAACACCAAACTGGTATGGCATTTGAAAAAATAAATGATATAACGTTAAAAGTAATGTCATTAAAACAATCTGTATTAGACAAATGTATAACCTGCAGTAAAGATTTAAGGCCACAAGATGTCACTAGTTTAATGCGACATCATTGTCTTAAACCACAAACAAGCGGAGCATGCGCAGTACACATTAACCTATGAAGGATGGAGGCTAATGTTTTGATCTAGCTTGGACGCTAACTATCCCGATTTACTTTTCATTTTTAAATCCTAAAAGGTTCAATTATCTCTCAAATTTGCATTTCCAAGGATTTAATCAACGATTTTACCAAAAGGATAAACAGAATTAGTGGAGATCGCTGCGCTAGCCTTTAGCTACAGCAGCACCAGTGTAGTGTCCTGTTTGTAATTGAATGTTGGTGGGTTTAAAAAAAAAAAAAATATATATAATTTACGAAGGTTCTCAAAGGTTTTTCATTTTCAACCATAATTTATCTACGACTCACGTATTATTACCGTAAGTGAGCTTTTTATCGAGACAAAGTAGTTCTTCATGTGCACGGTTCAAAGCAACAACTCAGCTTTTAAAATCTCCAGAAAACATGTCTTTAGTCGCTTATGGCAGCAGTGATGAGAGCGACTCAGAAGAAACGAGCTCTCCTCCGCAAAGTAAAGGACTTTTCTCAGTGCTTCCAGCTCCCAAAAAGAAGACCAGTGCTATCAAAGCAAATGCATTACCAAAACAAAAACAAAGTATCCCGTCAGATAAAAGCGCCGCTGATGATGGCTCCATCTCTCAGAGCAAAGGAAGTCTGTTTGCCAGTCTGCCCAAGCCCAAGAAACGAAATGAACCTGTCAGAATTTCTGCTCCTCAGATTCAGAAGCGAGACGTGAGTATTGTTTTATTCACTGAGATTATACTGGACTTGCTCTTTCAACATAAATACTCTTTCTGGAAACGACATATAACTGTGAACATGATTTGCTATGTCATTTCATCCTATATTTAATTCAAGTACATACAGCGAACTTTGAATGAAATGTTTCAATATCTGCAGTTTTGAGCATTTCCCATATTTATACATGCAAACCGCTATATATCCTTTCCATTTGGTTCCCCCAAGATGGTGTACAGAACTTTTTGTTAAAGTAACTTTTTATATACAGATCAGGGGGGCAGCGTTATGTCAGCTTTAACATAAACTGTCTTGAACAACTCAAATACTTACTCTCTATTTCAATTTAATTTTCACAGTCAGACTCTGATGAGGAAGAACCAGCAAGAAAGAAAAAAGTAAAGGTAAGTCTGAAACTGCATTTGTATTATAATACTACATCGTTGATATTCTGCTTGGATTCCTTCATACTTTGTGATGCTGCTTCCAGGTTGCTGGTGGCACAGGTCTGTCGTCTCTGCTGCCACAGCCCAGAAACATGAGCGTGAGGGACACTGAGCGGCCACTTATTCCCTACACTCTGACCAAACGGCAGGAGCCTAAAGTGGCCAAGCCCAGCGCTCCTTCAGCCCTGCTCAGCTCCAGTGCCTCTCCCTCTGCCATCAAAGCTGCTGCCAAGTCCGCCGCCATGCAGCTCGCTAGACAAATTGCGAGCGACGATCATGACGAGGAGGAAATAGGCCCCGGGAATTACTTTTCACTTGAAAATAACTCCCAGCCTGCTCCTGCTGCAGAGGTGGTAGCAGAGTCCAAACCTGTGATAGACCCCGTTCAGTTTGGGGCAGAAGGACCCGGACCCTCAAACGCACCACTGACCTTTGGGGCAAACGCTGAAGAAGGTGGTGCGTGGGGAGGACAATACCGGACTGATCCAGAAACGTATTCTCAGGTAAAAGATTCTATGTTGATTGTTAAAGATGTATTTGAAAATGGGCAACATGTTTTAACAAAGTTAAATTTTTCCGCAGGAATATTACAATCAGCCATATTACGAAGATCCTAATGCTGAGCAAGATCCTAATGTTCAAGGGGTTCAAGGAGACCAGGAAACTGTAGAAGCTGAGGAGCCTGGGAACTCGGCCATGTTTGATGAAGAAGCAGTATGACCCAAACATTATTTACCTTGTGCTTGTTATAGATCATACATACGTCAAATCGTTTTGACGAACCATAACAAAAAAATACCATTACTGCTATAAAGATTATAGTTATATTATAAATATCAAGTCTTGTTCCAACCACAGCTCTGTAAAGACTAAATGAATGTTTTTAATATTGTTGATTATTAGAAAAGGGGACAATTGATCCGAGCAACTTGAGAAAAACAACAGAAAAGCTGTGATTTAACTAGTGCCTGGGGTTAAAACAAACATTTTAATATATTATTATTTCATTTTCAATGAGTCAAAATATTTTCTTTCCACTACTGCTACGATCTGACTGTTAAATTTTGTTTTTCCTTTTAATGAAAGTCAATGGTTTGTATTTATTGTGTGCAGTTCATGAGGTTACAAGGGAAAAGAAATCGAGGAAAAGAAGAGATCACTTTCCTGGAGATTAAAGGTGACGACCAGTTGAGTGGGACGCAGCAGTGGCTGACAAAGGCCATAACTGAGGAACAAACACGGTCATCTTTCAGCAAGGTATGTTCCATTAGTTTGTATTGAGCAAAGTATATCTTGATACTTGCATTGAATTAAGGGTTTATGAACAATTTACAGAAAAGAGGAGGAATGCCGACTGGACAGCAAAGACGCAAGCATCAAATCACATACCTCATTCATCAGGTAAATCAATCTTTAGCCCTTTTTACATTAAGCTATTGTTAAAGTGGTTAGGGGTGTTTTTGATTGATGGGAGACAATACTTTATTTTCTACTGTCCATCCATCCATCCATCCATTTTCTTCCCCTTAATCCATTTCTGGGTCGGGGGGTGGCAGTCAGAGATGCCACCCATTACACAGAGCACCAGCTCCTCACTGATCCTCCTGCAGGTGGTGAGTCCACAGGAGCTGAGATCTTTCAGCGGGGGCTTCAGGCAAAGTGGGGTTAAGTGTTTGCCCAAGGACACAACGAGTAGTGTTTTCTACTGGTAGAGAGATATTCAACAAAACTCTAAAAACCCTCTTTCAAAAGGCCTTAATGTCAGGGCTGAATAAATGCCTTCTGCGACTCCACTCTTTGAACTGAATCGGCTTTATTTATGTTATAAAAATGTATACATAGAAGCATAGACTGTATATAGATGAACAATGCTAACCTGCTAATACACTGAACCCCAATGAAGCTTATCCTTGACTGAAGATGACCACTGCTAATCCAGAATCCAGAGTTAAAAAAGTAGCCTCATCAGTCATCTTTCCAAATGAAACTAGCCTTGTTCGATTCATTTCACTCGTGGATAAATGAAGTTTGTCTCGTTTATACTGGTAAAAGGATAAATTGTGTATACAGTATATTTCTGTATGTGGGAGATTGGCCTGTTTTGACATTCAGATTCAGATTCATTTTATTAGCCATGTGCAGTATAAGAACTACATTGGAATACATTTGCAAAAAAAGGTACTCTGTGTGCACCGACAGAATAAAAAGCGCGATACAATGTAATATAAAATACACACACACTGAATATAAAAGAATAAAAAAACAGCTGACACTGTGGCACCGATCAACAAAACGATACAAGGGCTAAAAGCAGGAATTAAAGTGCTCTGTTTAGGCACCTAACAGCCTGTGGAAAGAAGCTGTTAGCATAGCGAGATGTCTTGCATCTCAGCGACCGATATCTTCTGCCAGAGGGAAGAAGCTGGAACATGGCTTTCCCAGGGTGGCCAGAAGAGTCATTGATGATTTTAAGAGCTTTGTTTAAAAGTCTGGATTTATAAAGAACCTCCAGAACAGGAAGCTCACAGCCCACGGTCCTCTTTGCAGCACGGAGCACCTTGTTTAAAGCTCTCTTTTCTTTATCTGTGATGTTTCCAAACCACACAGACACAGAACCAACAAGTAAACTCTCAATGGTGCAGCGATAAAAGTTAAGCAGAATCTTAGAGTTAGTGGTAAATTCTCTAAGTTTCCGCAAAAAGAAGAGCCGCTGACGTGCTTTCTTAACAACCCGGTTAGTATTTTTGTTCCATTTCAGGACATGTTCTAGTGTGCACTGTCGTTTTGCTGCGTCTTACATGTCTGTACAAAGCAGATATTTGTATTGGGTCTGAATTAAATAAGACATAATATTCTCCATTCACCTCCTGTCAAAAGCTGTAAAGCTCACGATTATTATTCACAATGGGGAACTATTTTTGTTCTAATCTGTTTGTTTTTCCTTTTTTCTTTTTTTTTTGTACAGGCAAAGGAGCGGGAGATAGAGCTCAAGAACACCTGGGCAGAGAACAAGCTAACTCGACGACAGACCCAGGCCAAATATGGCTTCTAAAATCTTTAAATGGACTTTTTATCAATAACACACCATTTTAACATTTTGCCGTTCCGATTTCACCGCTAACATGAGGCCCACAGACCTCGTTGGCACAATAGTTTTTACGGTCCAACCTGCATTAGTGTTAGATACTTTGGTAATATAAATGTGTTATTTTGGTAACACTGGTGTTCCTATTGTACAATTACACAGAGATGATTACTGTATCATGAGTTGAATGTTTTTTTTTTTTTTTTTTTTAAATACCTGAATTTTCTCTTGTACAACAATGGTAGAAAAAAATTATGAATGACCCTATATAAATGCATTTCCTTTAAATATGTTAACTATTCATGTTACAAAAACCCCTTTGAGAAAACAGACTTGATTGTCTGGCAATGCACTCCTGTGGCAGCTGTGGACATAAGGAAAAATTAACTTACTATTATTTTGTCACTTAAGAGGATTATTCTGTAAATAAAACTGCAAGAGAATCAAGTCTGTCTAACCTTTTGAAATGTTATATACAATCTGACGTTCTCTGCCTTCAGATGTTGGAGCATTACTGTAATAAATTCATCAGTTGGCTCTAAAGAACAAGTAGCATCAATAAGAAACCGTGAAGCATCTTTGACAAACCATAGTAGACCACACAAATTTGTAACACTTGAGAAATTGCGTTTATTATTGTGTTGTGAAAAATAAACATTTTGGAGCCTTTATTTCATTGTTTCTGACAAGTACATTTTAAATAGTTGGTGGTTCCAACTAACCTTGCCTGCAAGCTGAATTCTCGCGGTATTTGTGAGTTCACAAACACTCGAGAATAATGATATCGCGGAGAACGCGTTAGAGTTCTACACAATCATCAATCTGGCTCTTGCCAGGTTAGGTTCCAACTGTTCCGGGAGTGCCCAATACTTGCTTACAGCGATAATGAAATAATGCAAACTTATAGCACTTTTTTGGACACTCAAGACTCTTTACAAGACACAAAAATGACAAAGGCTGAAAAGGGTGGGTTTTGAGAAGTGATTAAAAAGTTCTGCAGTGAGTCGGAGTTTCGGGGCTCAGTTTGAATGATGATTTTAGTCCCTAAACTGCTTTTACAGATTATAGTGAACAGACCTGCCTCACCACTGAACGAGCCGAGTGAGGACCACGTGGTTGTTTCCAGTGTAAAAAAGGAAAGTTTAATGACACTGTATAAATATGCAGGATAAACAAGTTTATTGGACCCAATCAAAAAGCCGCCACCACGACCATGGACGATGCACCTTTAATGACATCGGATTGAATGACACATAATTCTATCTCCATTATTCTTTCTTGGGGTCGTCTCCTGATGGGGTGGTGTCGTCTGTTAAAGAGTTCACATCGATGTCATCTTCTGATGCAGATTCACTGTTTGCCAATTTCTGTTCAAGTCTCTTGGCTTTTAGCTGCTTCTGATAAACGGCAGATTGGTCTTCATACGGGATTATAGACAGAGGGACTCGTACAGTGTCCATTCCATTGACCTGCGAGAGATCAGCAAAGACATGTTGAAGTCAGAGTATCATATTGTTGAACTGTGAAAATGGAAAAAGGCCCAAAAAAATGAATATATTGAATGTTAGTTGTTGGATTTAATTTTTTCCAGGACCAAGTCTGGTTCACAGAACTCTTTCAAAACATTTATTTACCTCCACAAATAAAACAGTAACCCACAATTGGTCCAGTTGTTATCTGAATGACAACGTGAAAATGATCAAATCTGTGCCTAAAATGTTAGTTTATGGTCAATGCAAGTTTGACATCACAAAAAGTCATTTCAATTGCATGCGTTATCCATGTCGCTGGCTGTTCTGTCATCATTTTCCCAGTTCTATTAGAAGTACAACTACTCAGAATTGAAAAAAGATTCAGCCCCAACATCACCCACAGCAATTCAGTCCTCAATTGAATTTAAGTATATTATTTTACCGTCACTTCACACCAGTAGTCTCCTAGTTCTTTGATCGGCTCTTGTTGAAGGGTTAGCGTATGGAGCGGCACAACCAATAAAAACTAACAAAACACAAACAAAAATCTTATTTAATCAATAAATTAAGTAAAGAAGAAAAATCAGCATTACCTTCTTTAGGAACCGTCTACAGACCACTTCTTTGGTCACTTGGAAATTGTCTGTCGGCATTTGGTGTATAGTCAACTTTATGCGTTTGAGAAAATCTACAGTCTGAATTAAGAAAATATATGTTACTTTGAATGCTTTTAATATTTATACATTGAATTATTTTCGTACCATTTGTCCTGTTCGAGTTTGTAAGCGCTCCTCTGACTTCCCCTGTTGTCGCAGCTGTGGAATAAGCAAAAGAATACTTAAAGCAATGCCATTTCTAATACTATATATTAACTAAATGCAGTAATATATGTAGCTGCTAAGTCCAGTAATAATGATTATTTTGCTAAAATGACCTTTAGCTCCTCGGCAAACGTCTCTTTATTTTCTGGCGACGCATACACAGCCAGACCGTCCGGGAGCAGCTTATTACGACCAACGGACTTCTTCACAAACACTGTATCGCCTCTTCCACCAAGCTCTGCAAAACATCACACATGCATTTAAAGGTTTACTGTGAGTAGTGTAAAAATCTTAAATGCAGCTTCAGAATGCAAATCACTTTATTGTTCTTTTGCTATCAGGAATCAAAGGAAGTTCAATTACAGAACATGGAAACAAAATCCATAAATTATTTGTCTAAAATTAGTAGCATTTGGCATAATGGCATAACTGATCATGATCACACCTCTCCTTTAGAGACAAATGTTCTTGCATCCATGGCAATTCTGTCATTCACACACTGAAAAGTTTTCCGTCTAATCACTATAGAGCTTGAAGTCGAGGAAACAGATGATAATGAAATGAAAATGGAATTGATTGAAATATTGAAGTTAGATTATCTTAAGTGCTCTATTGACCTATGTCTAATATTGAAATAAAATGCAATTGTTATACATTTCTCAAATATGTTTGTCTATGATCATGAAAAAGTTAATGTGATTGGTCCCAATTACAATGATCGACCACAAAAATCCTGACCTGTGCACCTCTAATTTTTACTCTCATTAATGACGACAACACATGGATTTTACTAGATCCACAACACTAGGGAATTTTATCTCATAGATCATGTCTTCAAATGGTGACAATAAAATGCCAATTGTTTTCTAGGTAATGATTCCCACATGTAAAGAAGCCAAAAAACTCAAAACATTCGAATCCTGCAATACAATTCTGTTTGTGTGTTTGTATATCAGTCACTCACTGGGGACAGTCTGTGTGAGGATCAGCTCCATCTTCTCCTGCGGCTCGTGCTTCTTGTCCTCCACCACTTTGTAGATCCTGTGTCGCCGCGGGTTGAGTCTTGGTGGACTTCCTCTTTTCGACAGAGGCACCTGCCACCACCGCTCCACCACCACTGTGTGCTGCACCGAGAGCAGGGAACAAACATTAGCAACAATAACAACTTGAATCAAAATCTGGGCTTTTTGAAATCACAGCAAACCATCATTAGTATACAGAGAATGATTGACATTAAAAATAGGGCCTTGTATTGTTTGGACTAAACACAGACAGATAAAAATAGTCATCTGGGAAATTTGAATGGTCACAATTAGTTAACACAACAACTGCAATGTATTAAAGTGGTTTTCACAGAGAGTGTTTTACTTTACTTTATTAGCTAATACTGTAGTAGACATCTACAACAAGTTATTCACAAATATTTTTGCTTTAACATTATGGATTAATGGTGCACTTTCCACTTCACATTTTATGTATTCTTCACAAATGTGTCAAGTTGTTTTCCAGATACTTTTCAATTTGTTGTTGTAAAGATTATCATGATAAATATGTAGTGATAATTCCATTTGCACACGAAATCAAAACAAATGATTATAGATTAGATCAATCTATCTATCAAAAGCAAATGCTTCAACATGTGATGTGATTATGTTTGGGGATGAAAATTTGCCCTGGGAAAAGACTCAATGTTGCCATGGACTGCATACGCCATAAGTATTTGACAAGCAAATACAGGCATAACTTGTTTAACTTTTTGTTGATTGTTTTCATGATCATGCCAGCAGAAATGTCACAGGTCGAGCGACAGTAGAATAATCATATTTTCTAAATCATTATAAAGTCTATGAATATATAAGACCATAAGCTGAAAGAAGCGGTGAATAAACAGTCTTATTGATAGTGCAATAGACGGACTGCACATGATTTCACTTCTCTGGGATTGTTATTAGAACACATCAACTGACCTGTGCAGGAGTGAGGGTCAGGCAGCGGATCCCCGTATGGACCATGGTCTGGACCCTGAGCAGGTCCGGAAGGACGCGGCACGAGGACCACATGTTTCAGACTTCAAATTATATGTTAATAAAGAACTGTCTGCGATTGAAACGTATGTGACCCAAGCACGGCAGTGGTTTGATTTGACTAGAGTTTGAAGCAAGTGCATGCAGCTACCAAGAAGCTAACCCAGGCTGTAAGGACCTCAGGACTGACAGGAGGCAACTGGAACATTGCCTGAATGAAATGACTCCCGATAACTTTGTGAGGGTCTGGGATATTTATCTGTTGCAATTAAGCTTCAGGACTCAAATATACATTTTGGACAAAAAAAAATAAAAAAAATAATATGAATTGCATCTGTTAAAATAATGGGCCTGACTCACACAGTGTACTGACTATTTGTGACTGCGCTAAACTTGAGCCTTTCATTTTTTATGTTTTATTAAATAAAAAACCAAAAAGAACACTTTTCTCATTGAGCTGATAAAAGCGGTCAAAAACTGTGTGCTTACCATAGGCTGTAAAAATGGTCACAGTAGGCGTGGCATGGGTGTGTGGTTGTGGATGTGTTTTTATGGGTGGGCTCTCCAGTGCAGGCATGCATATATTATAATAACGTGAACTGGAGAGCCCACCCATGATATAATATATACAGACTACGATGAAAACCAGATCCATGATGAAAACACATCCACAACCACACACCCATGCCACGCCCACTGTGACGCAATAATCATTCACATTTTTACTTTTAGTGGAAGGATCTCTCACACCACTAGTCCTTTAAAAACACAATTTTATTACAACTTTTCAGCCTTTTCCTGAAACTTTGCAATAAAATATTACAATAATAACCGCAAAAAAAATACGTTGACTTCAGGGCACGAGCGGCAGTGGCACGAGGCAGTGGCCGTTGGTGAACCGCCACTGTTGTGGAGAAAATATGAATCATCAAATCAAATACATGTAAATATTTTAACCCATGCTAAATGAGAAATCCGATGACATTTGTGGTAAGTACAATCAACTCGGGAGCTATTGTTCACTTAACATATCTAGTTAAGTGTATGAAGTCGCAAACTAGGTTAGTTAGCTAGTTATTGTAAACTTAGTAAAGCTCTTAGCTAGCGTTAACCATCGTTAACGGTTAGCGCGTGAGCAAATTTTCCCAAAACGTCTTTCTCATGCAAATGGGGAATAAAAAACTAACTAACTAGTTAGTTTAGCTAGTTTAAAGAAAACAGATAAAAATAGGGACAGTTTACTAACTGGTTACTTGGACAAAATAATCACAGACTAGACAAATTCTGCGATTGGATTACTGTGTAACCGTGAATGACCTGTTTTCTAGCACTGCATTTGACCATCAAAGATGGACGAAGATCCAGAGACACAGGAGTCACAGGTATTTTACATTTGCCTGACCAGTCATTTTTAGATGCACCTCTACCAAGACCCGATTTGCATAATTTTCCCAAAGCCTTCAAACTAGTCCCAAACCAGTCCATCCCTTACTATACCCTGATTGTGAAATGATATAATAATGTAGATAAAATATAAGTATTTTACTACTGCTGACATTTTGGAAAGCAAATCTCAACAAGTTATTTTACAGGATTTTTGGGATTATTTTGTTGACAACTTTCTTTTCCTTATTTAGGCCAATAATGTGCAAGACGGTTCATTAGAAGGTGAGTGAAATTATGAAAAATAATGTATCTTTGTGTTAACAGATTTGTTGTTTACAGCTTTACGGGTTCACCTTACCCAATTCCCTGACATAGACCTTTCAAAACTAGCATGCCTAGATGATATTAAAGCTGCAGCTGCAGACATCAAGCTGGTGCGTCGTTTTGAAGAAATTCTCATGATATGGTACAAGGAAATTGACCAGGTTAGTTAGTACTGTTTAGTGCTTTAGTGTTGCTTTTGCATTTATTTTTTGTTTTTGTTGCTTTGCTTCCAGGTCATACTTGAAGTTGATCTACTTAGGAGACTGGAGGATTTGGCAGGACCACTTTCTGAATTAGAGCACTGGAAAAAAATGTCTGTGAAATTTGACTCAATAATAAACCATATCAAGAGCTCCAAATGTAAAGCTGTGGATAAGGTTGTTTATCTTAGTCAGTCTAAAACAATAAAGGTATACACATATGAAACCATTTTACAGTGTAGACTAATCACAATACTTTAATAATTTAATTATAATCTAATTTAAATCCAGAAGTGGCGAGAACTGGATGCCAAAGTGACAGAGCGCGTCCATGAAGCAAAAGACAATGTTAAGTTTCTGAGCACACTGGAGAGTGTCTGCCAGCCACTTTACGGCAATGATCTTGTATGTTCACTAACACGCAGACATAATCCTGAAGATCTTACTGATTCATGGATGTCTAGTTTTCCTAACCCACATGTTTTAATGTTTTGGTTGTAGGTTTCAATAATCAAAAGTGTTCCGAATGTGATCAACGCTATACACATGATTTACAATGTTTCACAGCACTACAACACAGATGAGAAGATTGGTATACTTTTTGTGAATGTAAGCAAATTATGAATGTGTACAAATTCCTTAAACCACATCCAGAAACAGGGCATTTACTGAGCCTCTCTCCAGGTCACAAACCAAATGTTGAATGCATGTAGATCTTACATCACTGAAAATGGAAAGTATCATATATGGGAACATAATCCTGAGATCCTTACCCATAAAATGCAGGTAATACTTACAGCTTAGTATCATTATGAATATTTGCAGTATTATATTTACAGTTAAGTGTAATTGTGTATTGCAGGACTGTATCTCCCTATACAAAGAATACAAGTCTTGCTTTGAGGGGAAGACACAGGAGAATTATTCTCAGCAACCTTTTTGCAAAGATGTTTCAAAAATGCACATATTTGGAAAATTTGATACATTTTGCAAAAAACTTGAAAAGGTGAAATAATAACAATATCTTTTGTCTTTCCAAAAATGTCTAGCAAAACTTGATAACAACTATTTTGCAGATCACACAGATCATGTCTGTTTTCAAGACATTTGAGCCTCTTCAAAAATCCAAGATTGAGGGCATTGAGGTTTTTTCCAGACAGTTCCACTCAGTGTGCACGAATCTGAAAAGTAAACAGTATGACATACTGGCTCCAACCAACTTTGAATTTAATCTCGATTTTGTGAAGTTTATGGACCAAATCAACAAACTTGAGGTTTATTTTTTATTCAGCCATTTCAATAGTTTTTGCGGTTAAGTTACTAAAATTTAATGACTTATCTTTAGAAGCAGATATGGACATTCATGAGTTCATCATTTTCTAACATCATAACTTCTCAGCAAGCTCTGCAGTTATTTCACCGGTGAGTGAATTGTTTAACATTTTAGGGATTTTATCTCACAAAACATTTTAACCCTTTCTTCTTGTAGTTTTGAGAAGCTTAATATACCCTCTTTAAAAGCCAAAACCCAGGTTATTTTGTCTCGTATTCTCCACCATTATGTCACTGAGCTGAAGTTTGTAAACAAGGTACACTCATTGCAATGTTCTTTTGTTTTGTTTTTCTTTATACATGTTTAGCGTATTGTTAAAAACTCAGAAATAATACTTATCTGTGGATTGTTGGCAGGTATACTCAAAAGAGAAAGGAAACCCTTGTATCGCTAGAGATATGACTCCTGTGGCAGGGAGAATTGGATGGGCAAGAAATCTCAGCAAGAAGATAGAAGAACCTATCTCTTTCATTCAAGTATGTTCTCATTCCATCTTCACACAATTTTTAAGTGGTAAATACATTTGTAGTTACATTTGTAAACTTTTGGACAAGGCCAATTCTGACATCTTACAACACCAAGAAAGTCGCAGTGCTGTCAGTTTGTACAAGCAGACTGCTGCAGTGTTGAAGGCGTATGAAACGCATCTCTACAAAGCCTGGGAGGAGGAAGTTTTATGCATTAATGGTTGTTTTTTATTTTTATTTGACAAGCTTTCACCAGCCGGCAGCGCCAAACACCCTTTAATACTGTTCAATGGTTTATGCTTGTGTCCTAGTCTTGAATAATACACTTCTTGTTCGACATCCACATACTGGGGAATTCCTGGTAAACTTTGATCCTAAAGTATCTGAGATCATTCGTGAGTCAAAGTGTATGTTGAGGATGGGCTTAAAAGTTCCACTGAAGGCCTCACATTTAATCTCATCCGAATGCAAAATCAAAGCCAATCGTGACACACTTCAGGTGACGTGCACTGTTAATTCAGACCTTTCAGACCTTTCCATTTGTAGTAACATTGTAGTATTACTTTTAGGAAATTTTGGAAAAGTATGAGTCAACTTGCCAGAAGATTCCATCAAATTTCATTGCTTTGATGGCTTCAAAAGTTAAAAATGTACTGTTTGGAACAGGTTTTGTAAACCTTTTGATTAGCATAGCATCATTATTTATTGTATTTAATTATACTTTCTCAAACAGGTTGATTGTGCCCTTCGACCTGGAGCAGTAATGTTCACTTGGTCATCTTCTATTGTGGATAAATTCTTTCAACATGTTGATTTTGCGCTATTAGACCTGAAAAACACTCTAGAGCAAGTATGTGAAAAATAAAATAAAAACAGTGCATTTCAATACCTTTTGCTTTTTCACATTTAGATTCTGAACCCAGATACTTCCACCCATCTACTGCATCTTTGCATTTTTATAATTCTGTGTTTTATTTGTTGTCCTTAGGTGCTGGATATATACAACAATGACATCAATAATGTTTTGGAAGAGATGTCTCAGATGGTTCTGCTTAAGCTGCCAGAACATCCAAGTAGTTTGGAAGATTTGATCTCCATAAACAAAGCACGTCTCATATTTTTGTTTTTTGTTTTATGTCACAAAAACAATTTATTCTTAAAGTGATCTTTACCTTTTTCACTGTGTGTAGGATCATTGTGCTGAACACGCAGCATTAGTCAAAAGAAAATGTACTCAAATTGATTCCGCTTTGAAACAGTTGAGTGACATCTTCAGTAATGTTTATGGCTTGAATGACATCAAACCTGCTGATAAACATCCTACTGGTGTGTAACTACATGCAGTAATGACATTATTTTGTCTGATCATTTTATTACATCTGTACTTAAGTATCACTGTATGTGACATTGTAGCCCAGGAGATTTTAGCAGTCACAGAAGATTTCAGCAAAGACATTGATGATATGGAAAAATATCATTTTGAAAAGGTATTTTCAGTAGTAGTAGTAGTAATCTTTATTTATATACCGCCTTTTCACTGCAGATCTGAGTCTCAAAGCGGTTTACAATTGTTAATTTTTTGGGGATTTGGCTCTCACTCCACACAGAGATGGGAGCGGGGTTGCCAGTACAGGACGCGCATGCTAGAACTATTGGACATATTTTTAGTGGTAGGGGAAACCGGAGTACCCGGAGGAAACCTACGCAGACACGGGGAGAACATGCAAACTCCACTCAGAAAGGCCCTGGTCCGACCAGGATTCGAACCCAGGACCTTCTTGCTGAGAGGCGAGAGTGCTATCCACTCAGCCACCGTGCCGCCCACACTTTCACTAACTGTCAAAACAATTATTAGATTAAATTATTAGTTTATCCAGTTTATCATGGGTTTCAAGGTTTTCTAATTGGCCGTGCCATAATAATTTAAAATTTAAAACAATACAAAATGATATTTATTGAATGGATGTGTGGTGGTCAAATACAGAATTACAAAACAAACAGATAATTGTAATTGCTGATTGAAAATTATTTGTTTACATTGTGTACATCGCTTCTCTCTTGAGAACAAAATAATGACATTATATGTGTAACTTATAACTCTAGGATTTCAAAGAGCTTTACGATACCTTGACTGCACGAGTTGTAGAGACTCTCATTAAAATAAATCATTCCTCTTTTGAGAATCTGAAAAAGAGAGTCTCGGTAAAGTAAGTACCTTAATGTCTTTATAGTTTTGTTTTCTAATGAAGGCAAATGTACTTTAAGTTTGATATTTATTTGCCAGATATAACAAGCAAAAGGTTGAAACAAAGTCTATGATACACCCCTTGATAAAGAGTGAAGTTCATCTGCACAGACCTACTGTGGTACGTTCATGTTTTGTTTTTGTCATATTGATGTTAAGACTGAAAGGATATGGTTCTGACATATGCAGGTAATGGTTCCTACTTTAAATGACTGTCAAGTGGCTGTAAACCAATTAACAGACATGGTACTAGAAATAAACAAGGGCATCATCTGCTGGAACCAAGAATGCAGCTCGTCTGGCATCAAAATAAAAAGTAACCATTCATGTTTTGAAATTGATCAAATAACATTTTCCCTTAATGCAAAACAATATTTCTTACAGATGGAGATACTGAGAACTTTAGTAATCAAGTAACCAAACATGAGGACATTAAAAAATCAGTTGCCTCTTTGAAATTAACCATCACTTCTCAGAAAGAAGAAGTGCCTTGTGTGCTGGATCAGTTCAACACCTTCAAGTCCATTTGGGAGGAGGACAGAAATGTCACAGTCAAGGTTTTCCTTTTAACACACGTTTTTACCTTATTTTCTAACCATTGTGGCTTCTTCTAACTTTAACCTGACTGAATTAGGAGTTCATGGAAAACCGGCCATCCCTGCTCCAAATAGAAAGTGAAATCCAACGCTATGATGCCATAATTCAAAAAATAGATGCACTTACGCCCTTCATTATGTTAGGATTCTCCCAACTGTCAACAGGTTAGAAACTTGACTTTAGTGAACGTTCAAGCTTCGCACAAAATAGTATACGGCATTGAATAATTTGGACTTTTGGTTTGGTTTCAATACTTTTTTATTTCTTTCTCAGACCCTATAAAGAACACACTGACCACAGAAACAAAAGCCTGGAAAGAACTTCTGTGCAAATTTCTAAGAGAGAAACACAAGGATAAAATGAGTGATGCAAGCACTCAATTCAACAAATACTTCACCCTGTTGTCTAAACCTGTGAGTGATCTGGAGGACGTGCGCTGTGCTATGAATGCCTTGTCTGAGCTCAGGGATATAGAAATATCAACTGATATGACACTCATTTCTATTGAGGTAACCGTTTAACATTTTATTTTCTAATTCATGTTTTTCTTTGCCTTCTAATGCATATTTTGTTTTTAAGGAGGCCTTTGATATTCTTGCAAAATCCAATAGCATTGTGACAAAAGAAGAGTCAGAGAGTGTGTCTAACCTGAGAAATGTGTACACTGAGCTCCAGACAAAAGCTGTAAGTTAAAGGAGACATATTATGCAAATGCACCATTTATCTAATTGCCCTGGTACACTGATGAATCCATGCACGGTCACGCCATGTTCAGAGTCGTTTTGTTACTGACATTGTCAAGATGAAATTATTTTTCATATTTTAGATTTATATAATGTTTTCTTTTCTAATTTCAGAGGTCAGTTCAATACGATCTTGTACGACGGCAACCCGAGTTCAGAAAAAATCTTATGGAGTGTGTTTCCACTTTCAATAATAATGTGAACACATTCATGGACAAATATGAAACTGTAAGCCTTATTAACCCAAAACCATTTAGTCTTAATGACTACAGGTAATGTTTAATTTAAATGCTTTCAAAAACATGTCTTTTAGGAAGGTCCTTTGGTAAAGGGAATACCTCCACGAGAAGCCAGTCGCAGACTCCAGGCTTGTCAGGTACTTCAAGGCAACATCTACTTTAAAATGTCGTCTTTCATCGTTATGAAACAATTCTAAATCAACTTACTCAGGCAGCATTTGAAACACTATGGTCAAATTTAACCACCTACACATCAGGGGAGCAGATTCTGGGTTTGCCAGTCACAGAATGTGATGGTCTACATAAGAAAAAGTATGTATCTTGATAACTACACACAATGTAGATTAAAATATATGATGTCAGCTGTGCCTGAAACTAATGTAACTATATTTTCTCTTTAGAAAAGAACTTGATCTACTTCAGAAACTGTATAGTCTTTATGATGCAGTTATGAATAAGATACATGGTTATTACAGCATACCGTGGACTAATGTGGACATAGAGAAAATCAACTCTGAACTTCTAGATTTTCAGAACAGGTCTCATGTTTGCCAATTGTTTATGTTTATTGTTTACTATTTCAAGCAGTGTCATATCCTGTTTATTTCAGATGTAGAAAGTTACCGAAAGGCTTGAGAGATTGGCAGGCCTATTTAGATCTTAAAAAGACCATTGATGACTTTAATGAGTCATGCCCACTGCTCGAGATGATGGCCAACAAGTCTATGATGACACGGCACTGGGATAGGATTGCTACTCTGACCAACCACCCTTTTCCAGTGGAGTCTGATGACTTTGCACTGAAAAACATTATGGAAGCTCCTCTGCTGAAATACAAAGATGATATTGAGGTAAAGATGCTCACTGCACACACACAGTAAGAACAACTTTTGACGCATATTGTGTCTCCAGGACATTTGCATATCATCTGTGAAGGAGAAGGACATTGATGCAAAGTTGCTGTCGGTGAAAGAAACTTGGGTTGGTCAAACTCTGACTCTGATGACGTTCAAGGACAGAGGAGAATTGATGCTGAAAGGAACAGATGCTGCTGAGATCCTCACCTCACTGGAGGACAGTCTTATGGTTCTAAGCTCTCTTTTGAGTAACAGGTAATACTTTTAACTTTGTTTGGCTGTAACTCTTTAAATGAATCTGAATTGTGTTCTTTGTTTTGTACGTTACCATTTAAATAACAGATATAGTGCACATTACAAAGCTGAGATTCAGGACTGGCTTTTTAAACTTACTACTTCATCTGAAGTCATTGAACAATGGATGATTGTGCAAAATTTGTGGATATATTTGGAGGCCGTATTTGTTGGTGGAGATATTGCCAAAGACCTACCACAGGTACATGATGATTAGGGGAATATAATTTAATTTAAATGCAGAACATGTACCCTGTGTTGTGTTTGTTGTAAAAAGGAACTCCATTTAGAGGATAGGTCAATCTCATGTGTCTATTGTTAGGAAGCAAAACGATTTCAGAACATTGACAAGACCTGGATTAAAGTCATGGAGCGTGCACAGACGGTCCCAAAGGTGGTGGAGTGTTGTGCTGGCGATCCCACCTTAGTGGACATTCTGCCAGATCTACAGAAGCAGCTGGAATTATGTCAAAAGTCTTTAGCAGGGTATTGGTTTACTCGTTCTACAGTTAACACTATTTGTAGTTGTTTTTTAATGACAGTTGTTTGTAAATAGTTATCTAGAGAAAAAGCGACTGCTGTTCCCACGCTTCTTCTTTGTATCTGATCCAGCTCTTCTGGAGATTCTAGGACAAGCCAGCAATTCACATACAATTCAGGTTTGAACGTTTGGTGTTTACTATTCATTTTAGATGATAGAAAATGTTCTCTAAAACATGCACTTTTAGGCACATTTGCTCGGAGTGTTTGACAATGTAAACGAAGTGGAATTTCATGCGCAAGAGTATAACAAGATTTTGACTTGTATTTCAAGGGAGGGAGAGAAACTCCCGGTAAGTAATAACTATTTTGTACAGTTAAATAAGAATAGTTTGTTGCTGGTTGTTGCCGGCTTTGCAAACAATCTGGATGTTGTAATTCCATACATTAGATACTTAAACTAGTTGTGTGGTGATTGCAGCTGGATAAGCCTGTCATGGCCGAAGGAGCAGTTGAACTATGGTTAGGTGACCTTCTGAAACAACAGCAAACCTCACTGCATTCTGTTATCAAAGCTTCAGACCTCGAGATCAACGACGAAGACTTTGAACTTCTACCTTTTCTCACTACATTTCAAGCCCAGGTTTAAATGATAGCTATTGAATGGAATTATTTGGGAAATTTGTTTATTTGACAGAATGCTTATAGAAGTTTATTTATAGGTTGGCCTACTTGGTATTCAAATGCTTTGGACACGAGATGCAGAAGATGCATTGCATAAAGCTGAGTATGATAAGAACGTCATGGCAGTGACAAAGAAGAAATTCCTAAATTTGCTGAGCACTCTTATCAAACAAACAACTCTCGACTTAACAAAGTTTGACAGAGTCAAGTTTGAGACACTCGTCACAATCCATGTGCATCAGAGTGATATCTTTAATGACCTTGTAAGAGTTTGTAAATCATACTTTATGTTGTTACATTTTTAATTATTTTCTTATTTCTGTTTTATTACTCTTCACCCACTCTAAGGTTAAAAAACGTATTAAAACTGCCAGCGACTTTGAGTGGCTTAAACAAAGCCGATTCTACTACAACGACTATGTAGATCAAGTTATAGTTTCCATCACAAATGTGGACTTCATATATCAGAATGAGTTTCTTGGGTGTACTGATCGTTTAGTCATCACACCGTTAACTGACAGGTTAGGAGTAAACTTCAATAAAAATCAATTGTTGTTTGCATAGTAGTTATAAACAGGCAATTTTGACTCACAGGTGCTACATAACCTTGGCACAAGCTCTTGACATGAGCATGGGAGGAGCGCCAGCGGGGCCAGCTGGAACTGGGAAGACAGAGACCACCAAAGACATGGGTCGCTGTCTGGGCAAGTATGTGGTCGTGTTTAATTGCTCCGACCAGATGGACTTTCGAGGGCTCGGCAGGATTTACAAAGGTATGACACTCATACTATATGATGCTGTGTCGGAGTTTTTTATATCTGTTTTATGTCTCTCTTCTATAATAATAGTAATAATGATATTAATGCCTTGCACTTGAATGTGATCTTGTGGTCCAGGTCTTGCCCAGTCCGGTTCATGGGGCTGCTTTGATGAGTTCAACAGAATAGATTTACCGGTGTTGTCTGTGGCAGCTCAGCAAATATACATAGTCCTGCAAGCACGCAAAAAACACAAAAACACATTCATCTTCACAGATGGAGACTGTGTGGATTTAAATCCAGAGTTTGGCCTGTTTATCACAATGGTATGATATTTCAGAAAAGTCAATGTGTAATCATTCATAAAACTTATAATTTATTTGCCCATCAGAACCCAGGATATGCTGGTCGTCAAGAGCTGCCTGAAAACTTGAAAGTGCAGTTCAGAACTGTGTCTATGATGGTTCCTGATCGACAGGTTTGTTTATTTACTACTTATTCACTTAGATTTATTTACAAGTTTAGAGTAATCAAAACACATATGAATTTTTTGTTAGATCATCATGCGAGTCAAATTGGCCAGTTGCGGATTCAATGAAAATGTTCTCTTGGCCCAGAAGTTTTATGTCCTTTATAAACTCTGTGAAGAACAACTGACAAAACAGGTAAGATAAGATAAGAATTCCTTTATTCGTCCCACAGTGGGGAAATTTCGGTGTTGCATCGCACATATAGGACAGTAGTAAGAGCACACAGGGAGCACACACAATATATACAAATAAGTAGTAGCTATGTTTCTTAACTAACATAACTAGCTGTAGATGCTGAAAATGCTTCAATACCAGTCAAAATATATATGTAGTAGTGCAGTTATATACTGTACAGTTAAATAGTGCACAGTTGAAATATGAAATATTACTCTTTTCACACAATGTATGTGAACTTTTCACATACCTTGGGTACTCAACACATAAGGGGTACTCAACACATAAAATATTGCTAATGCTGTTTCTGATGTTTGTATAAATTTTTATATGTTTTTTTATTTCAGGTACATTATGATTTTGGCCTGAGGAACATTTTGTCCGTGTTACGAACTCTTGGTGCATCTAAAAGAGCCAGGCCCGATGACACAGAATCCAGCATTGTGATGAGAGTACTGCGTGATATGAATCTCTCCAAACTGGTATGTTCTGGGCATTTTCATATCTGTCGAGTTTCTGATCCTTGTCATTACTCTGCTGCAGGTGGATGAAGATGAGCCTCTCTTTCTGAGTCTTATTAATGATTTGTTTCCTGGTATTCAACTGGATGGGAGCACATATGTTGAACTGCAAGCTGCTGTAGCCAATCAAGTTAGGCTTGTTGAGCTTGTCAACCACCCCCCATGGAACCTGAAGCTAGTGCAGGTAATTTCCTCCACAGTCTGTGCCCATAAATATACAGTGAATCACCATCTTATAAGTGTCTATTCTGTTTATACACAAACATTAATCATGTTTGTGTTTCTGACAGCTTTATGAATCATCACGTGTGCGACATGGTCTGATGACACTGGGCCCAAGTGGTGCTGGTAAAACTGCTGTCATCCACACTCTAATGAAGGCTCTGAGCGAGTGTGGAAACCCACACAAAGAGATGCGCATGAACCCCAAAGCCATAACTGCTCCCCAGATGTTCGGACGTCTGGATGCAGCCACCAATGACTGGACGGATGGGATTTTCTCTACTCTTTGGCGAAGGACGTTAAAAGCCAAGAAAGGTCTTTACTTTTTGTTATATTGGTAGATTGCTTTTATTTGCTTTTCTAATACACAACTGCCATTTCTCAGGGGAATTCATTTGGATTGTGTTGGACGGTCCAGTGGATGCTATATGGATTGAGAATCTTAACTCTGTGCTTGATGACAACAAAACATTGACCTTGGCAAATGGTGACCGTATCACCATGTCTCCGTCTTGTAAACTGGTGTTTGAAGTGCACAACATGGATAATGCCTCTCCTGCCACTGTGTCCCGAGTGGGCATGGTGTTTATGAGTTCATCAGCACTTGGTTGGAAGCCTATTCTAAAGGTGGACACACTCAAAATGTCACACAAAAACAATGTGTGAAAAAGAAAAATTCGCACAGCTTTGTTGCTTTTGCCAGATATTTTTGCCTCAGCCCGAATTGTTACACTTGTAAATGAAAAGCACTTGGGAGCAACATGGCTGTACAGATTTTTCTATTTCTTAATATTTTTGAATCTAGCACATTAGATCAGGTTTGGGATGTGCAGCTCTATTTGAAACAAAACAAGGTATCCAAAACGTCTTATCAATTTATTGTAGGGATGGACAAACAGACGCAATCCAAGGGAAGCAGAAAATGTTTTGGCTTTGTACAACAGAATATTTGAAGATGCTTATTTGTACATGAAGCAGAATCTGAAGCCAAAAATGGAGCTTCTGGAATGCAACTACATAATGCAGGTATTTGTATTTAGGAAATGTAGATTAAAGATCAATGTAACACACATTTGTCACACTGTTTGTAGTCCGTGAACCTGCTGGAGGGCCTTATACCGACCAAAGAGACTGGGGGCCTCATGGGCAGCCACCACATGGAACGTCTCTTTGTTTTCTGCTTGATATGGAGTCTTGGGGCCATTTTGGAGCTTGATGACCGAGACAAATTAGAAACTTTCCTCAGGAAACATGAAAGCCAGATCGATATGCCCAATTTGAAACCAGGGGAAACAATATTTGAGTACATGGTCAACACTAATGGTAAGTGATGCTCCTCCCAATAAGTCCCGATAAAATAGAAATTAAGGCTAAGACTGATATTGACGCTGATGTTGAGGGATTACAAATGCTGAAGATAGCTTTATTTTCTCTATAGCTAATTATTAAAATATATATTCATTTGCACTATAATGTATTTCCAAAAATAATGTAATTCCTATTTTAAACTTTATTGCTTACCTGCATATCATCTGCACATTTGTTATACTCATTAACAGATGTGGGTTAATCTGAGTGAATCTGGGCTTTAGAACTAACAACATGCATGTCAAAGTTGGCAATGGTTGCGAGTGGAGTTGTGGCAGCATCTACAAGAGAACGGGCGAAACCCTAAATGTTATTGCTATAAATGTTTGCTTTCAGGTGAATGGTCCCACTGGAATGATTTTGTAGGAGAGTACACTTACCCAACCGATCAAGTACCTGATTATGCCTCAATTCTGGTCCCAAATGTTGACAACACAAGAACGTCTTTTCTGCTGGAAACTATTGCTAAACAGCGAAAGGTCAGGAGTAGTTATACAAATAACAATCAATATTAATGTTATTAAGTAACAAATTGAATTGTATCTTTGCTGTAGGCTGTACTGCTAATTGGAGAACAAGGAACTGCTAAGACAGTCATGATCAAAAGTTTTACAAAGAAGTATGACCCTGAGACCGACCTGTCCAAGTCTCTGAACTTCTCATCAGCAACAGAGCCCATGATGTTTCAGGTACTCTTTCTGTCCTTTTGCTTCTTCAGGTTTTTCCAGGTGTCTTCCAATATGTTTTTTAATGACAGAGAATAATTGAGAGCTATATTGAGAAACATGTCGGGAGCACTTATGGACCGCCCGGGAGGCGAAGAATGACTGTCTTTATTGATGATATAAACATGCCAGTTGTTAATGAATGGGGAGATCAGGTGCGTTTCTGAACCTAAGAAATACATGGCTGTGTTTTCATAATGATTTAGTCCTCAGATATGCACAATATTTGTAATAAGAAATACAGTACATTACTTTAGATATACACCCCTATCTAGTCATGCAACACACAATAAGCTTTTATTCAAAACCTTTATTTTTTATTTATCAAATATCAAATACAATCAATTCAAATATTTTGTATTTAACTACGTTCATTAAAAACATATATTTTTAAATCATTGTTTACAGATCACCAATGAGATTGTCCGTCAGATGATGGAAATGGGTGGCATGTATAATCTGGACAAACCTGGAGACTTTACAACTATTGTCGATGTGCAGATACTTGCAGCCATGATTCACCCTGGTGGGGGAAGAAATGACATCCCACAAAGACTCAAGAGACAGTTTACTGTTTTAAACTGTACTCTTCCATCCAACACCTCCATTGATAAGATATTTGGTATCTCTGAAAACTGTTCTCATACAAATATTATTTTACGTTATTGTGAATTATAGTAAGGTTTATTAACTTTTGTTGCAGGTGTGATCGGCTGTGGATATTTTCATACAGCAAGAGCTTTCCAGAAAGGAATAACAAACATGATAACGACCCTTGTGTCTGCGAGCAGAATTTTGTGGCAATGGACCAAGGTAGATACATCATGCAAGATATAGTGTAAAACACATAAAGTGGAGGGGCTCATATTTCTCTTACATGACTTTAAATTGACAGGTAAAGATGCTTCCTACCCCATCCAAATTCCACTATGTCTTCAATTTGAGGGACTTGTCCAGAATCTGGCAAGGAATGCTTAACATCAAGGCTGATGAGTGTAATAGTATATCTATACTTTTAGCACTTTTCAAAAGTGAATGCACACGGGTCATTGCTGACAGGTTTGGATGACATTGTAGCATGTATCTTTTGGATATATGAAGAAGCACAAACTAACAACTTTTCTATAGGTTTATTTGTGCTGAAGATAGACAGTGGTTTGAGAAGGCTGTTACTCGAGTGATCAAAGAACATGTAGACCCTGAGCTGGTTTCACAGTTGCACCCTGAACCATATTTTGTTGATTTTTTGAGAGATGCCCCAGAACCCACTGGAGAAGAAGAGGACGATGCATGTCTGGATGCACCAAAAATCTATGAACTGGTAGTGTGTCAGCTGCTGTTTATATTAATTGCATATTTTGCATTTTTAGTAAGACTGTGGTTTACTAGGTTCCATCATTTGAGTTTCTGTCAGAGAAGCTGATAATGTATCAAACACAACACAATGAGATTGTTAGAGGAACAACCCTGGATTTGGTTTTCTTTAGAGATGCCATGACACATCTCGTCAAGGTCAGCAAATATAAGTGAAACACTATATCTGTGTGTGTATGTATAACAATAAGTGTGGCTTATATTTATGTAGATTTCACGCATCATTCGAACCGCAAATGGAAATGCACTTCTTGTTGGAGTTGGAGGATCTGGAAAGCAGAGTTTGACTCGTCTAGCTTCGTTTATAGCTGGATATAGTATCTTCCAAATTACGTTAACAAGGTTTGTTGTAAACTCAGTCTCACCTCCTCAGAACTTGAGGCTTCTTTGCTGTTCCTAGGAGCAGAGCTTTTCTGGACTATGATGTTGGATTTTTTTCCTTGGGTCTGCTTTTGATCAGATTTACAATCTTATTTTCAGATCATATAATATAAATAACTTTATGGATGATCTAAAAATATTATACAAAACCGCTGGGGCAGAGGGCAAAGGCATCACATTCATTTTCACAGACAACGAAATCAAAGACGAGGCCTTCCTGGAGTATCTCAACAACGTCCTTTCTTCTGGAGAGGTGAAAACAAAACTTTAGTGTAGTTTATTTCACAGTATGTAATGGAAATATGATAATGGTTTACTTGCAGGTAGCAAACCTTTTTGCTAAAGATGAAATAACAGAAATTACTCAGAACTTGATCTCAGTGATGAAGAAGGAGTTTCCTCGTGTTCCTCCAACCTTTGATAACCTCTATGACTACTTTATTTCGCGATCCAAAAAGAATCTACATGTAGTTTTATGTTTCTCACCGGTGGGTTACGATACCACAACTTTTATTCACCCAATAATGTGTGAATTATAAATGTTAACGGTTTCTTTATCCTTTTGTAGGTTGGTCAGAAGTTTTCCTCTAGAGCGTTAAAGTTTCCAGGCCTGATTTCTGGATGCACTATGGACTGGTTCACTCCGTGGCCGACTGAAGCTCTTGTGGCTGTGTCCAAATATTTCCTGTCAGATTTCCCTTTGGTGTGTTCCCCAGAAGTGAAGTCTGCTTTGATGACCACCATGGGCACATATCACGACAAAGTATCAGAAACATGTGAAAGCTACTTTGAAAGGTAAAAAAAACACTATTTGTGATAAACATTATGAACATTATTAATAATTATATACGACAATGTGTTACAGGTTTAGAAGAAGAACTCATGTTACACCAAAATCCTACCTCAGTTTTATCAATGGTTATAAATCTTTGTATAGTGAAAAATACAATTACATCAACACATTGGCAGAGCGCATGAATGTTGGTAAGGTGAAAAAAGATATATTTGTGAGATATGAAATATATTTTACTACTATTGGATGTTTGGAATTTTAGGATTGGCTAAACTTATGGAGGCGAGTGAATCTGTTGCAAAACTTTCACAAGAACTGGTTGTGAAAGAAAAAGAACTTGCAATTGCGTCTGCGAAAGCTGATAAGGTACATCTGATATGGATTTATTTATTATGAACTAAAAAAACTGCTTGATTGTGCTTTACCTGCCTTTTTGATTTGGTCATGTTTTATATTGCATTCAAATCTTATGAAATACAGAGATAAGATAAGATAAGAGTTCCTTTATTCGTCTCACAGTGGGGACATTTTGACATAGTCTTTAAACCACAGGGCAGAAATTAAGAATTTCACTGGATTCACTGGAGCTCATACATGTGCATAAATGTCCCATCGTCCTTGCTTAGACTTTCCTGCAATGACAAGAAACAAGTCAAAAAGCCCAGAAGGAAAAAGTGATACATATCAGGCCCATATTGGAAGAGGGATCCACTCCTATAGATGGACAGGCTATAGATCCAGAACTCTGTTGAACGAGAATTGAGACTGCAGGAATGAAGAAATTCCCTGGCGGGCGTTAAATAAAGGAGGCTGGGTTCAGGGCTCCCATCATGAAACAGACAATGGGATAGTGGTTGAATAGCAATGAATAGACAACAGCTGAAGTCATAATGATGACAGATTAATTACCAGAGAGGAGAGGATAGTTACCACACATCTCCCATACAACCTGGTTTGAACTAGTTAGCCACAAATTAGCCAGTTAATTTATTAACTATGGTTTCAACTCAATACTTAGGAAATCAACTAAAATCTTTATCTTTAGCTGAATAAAAAGAAAACTATAAAAGTATACACATAAACACATTAAGTAATAAACTTGTATACATTAGTTCAAAGAAATATTTACTGTATGTAAAAATCTGCAATACACTGTATATGTCTATCTTCCCCTCAGGTGGTGGCTGAAGTGACAGTGAGTGCAGAGGCTGCTACCATCATAAAGAATGAGGTCCAAATTGTCAAAGATCGAGCCCAGAAAATTGTTGAAGAAATTGGTCATGAGAAGGCTATTGCTGAGGAGAAGCTTGAGGCAGCAAAACCCGCTTTGGAGGAAGCAAAATCTGCTTTAAATGTGAGAGACAATATACGTGATTCGATTCTTTCTCATTTTTGCATGTCAAAAACATAGTTATGTTGAGTAGTCAGACAATGATTGCAAGATTTGATTCTCAAATGATCACACTGTATTCAATCTGTTATTTAAAATGCAACAAGAGAAATGCAGTTCCAAGCGCCAGTGATCGCTTTATCTTCTAGTGATATAGTGACATACGGCTTTTAGGTTCTTCTAATAAGACAATTAAAGCAAAAAAAGATAGTACTGCTTAGATACCTGACATGTTTCGGCGGTACACTTCCGCCTTCATCAGAGGTGACAAGTGATGGTGTGACGCGTCTCTTATCAGCTGTTGTTGCCGGAAGCAGTCAGTCTGACAGATCTCACAGATCCATCAGACTGACCACAGACTAAGCAGTACTAGCTTTTTTTGCTTTAATTGTCTTATTAGAAGAACCTAAAAAGCCGTAAACATAAGAAGACAGAATGAATTTTTCACATTTGATATAGTGACATAATGACCATTTAAGCCATCACAAATTTGAATTTAATTCCAAAGTGGGAGTCCACTCCAAAAGGGTTTGGGAGCCCATGTCCTAAGGCAAAACTTTAGGCAGATCACTATTGTTTTTTTCCCAGCACTGTCTACAATTCATTTCACATTTCAGACCATCAAACCAAGTGACATAGCCACCGTGAAGAAGTTGGCGAGGCCCCCACATCTGATTATGAGGATTATGGACTGCTGCCTGCTTTTATTTCAAAAGAGGGTGGATTCAATCTCTATTGATCCCGAACGAGAGTGTCTCAAGCCATCGTGGTCAGAAGCACAGAAAGTAATGTTTCCTTCTATTACAATAACTTTTATTCTTACACTATCATCAATTAATACAATCCAAACTCTTGACTTTGTTGTAGATGATGAGTGGAGCTGGATTCCTGACAAATCTCCAACAGTTTCAGAAAGACAAAATCAATGAAGAAACTGTGGAGTTGCTAAAGCCGTATTTTGACATGGAGGACTATACTATGGAGAATGCAAAGAAAGTGTGTGGTAGTGTATCAGGTCTTCTAGCCTGGACTAAAGCTATGGCCACTTTTTATGGAATCAATAAGGAAGTTCTACCGCTCAAGGTAAAGTCATTTTAGTTTACTTATACTTACTCTCGTACCTTTGTAATTATTAAACTGGAACTGCCACAGATAGCACAAACCCCACCTATTCGTACCATCACAGCTCATCTACACAATTTCAGCTCAATCTGGCAAGTTGTTTTTGCACAATCCTGCCTTCAGACAAACACACACATGCACGCACAAGAGAAACAAAGACATCATCACTTTGTATCCCACAATTAGTGCACAAGGCATTTCAAAGTGCTTCATATAGACAGTTTAAAAACACACATCAATAAAATACAAGACTTTTGTAAACATTTTTAAAGTAGGGGTTTGTCACCGGAGGCAGTTGCAGAATTTTGGGACATAAAACTGAAATGCTGACTCCACATGTTCAGTCCTGACTCTGGTCTTTGCAATTAAAAAATCTCTCTTTTATGTTTTAGGCAAACCTCGCTGTGCAGCAAACCAGACTTAATCTGGCTATGAATGAATTAAACCAGGCTGAAGCTCAGTTAGCAGAGAAGCAGGCAGAGTTTGATGTTGTGAAAGCCAAATGCGATGCAGCAATGAAGGAAAAACAGGTTTGAGTTGACGAGCAGAATTACTTTTTAAAATGTAAACTAAAACATATATGCACACATGGTCTTGTTTTTTGTATTTAGGACTTGTTGGATGATGCTGAAATGTGCAAGAATAAAATGCAGGCTGCATCTGCTCTTATTGACGGCTTGAGTGGAGAAAAGATTCGATGGATCGAACAGAGCAAAGAGTTTAAATCACAAATAAACAGGTAGATTGTCATTCTCCAGTTTGTTTTATCAGATTTTTTACAATACCCATTTGCTCTTTTATGTCCATCTTTTGTGCAGACTTGTGGGAGATGTGCTTCAACTCACTGGTTTTTTGTCATACTGTGGACCGTTTAACCAAAGTTTCCGAGACATGCTGATCAAAGAGATCTGGGAGACCGAGCTCAAGAACAATAAAATCCCTTTCACTGATAACCTGAACCTTATATCTGCCTTGGTGGACCCTCCCACTGTAAGACCACACCCCTGTTGCTGTTTCCCTGTCATTTGTATTATTGACTATTGACTTTTGTCTCTATCAATCCGTCTTTTAGATAAGTGAGTGGAATCTTCAAGGATTGCCAGGAGATGATTTATCTGTGCAAAACGGAATAATTGTTACAAAGGCAACACGATATCCCCTGCTGATAGATCCTCAGACCCAAGGAAAAACCTGGATCAAGAAAAAGGAACAGCACAATTCACTTCAAGTAAAGCTTTCTGTGGACATTTGGTGACAGTTTTATTGAATCAGCTTCATACATTTCAACTCTCTGCATGGTTTATTTTGGTTTCAGGTGACGTCTCTGAATCACAAATATTTCCGTACACATTTGGAGGACTGTCTGTCTTTGGGACGTCCCATGCTCATTGAAGATGTCCGTGAGGAGCTGGACCCTGCACTTGACAATGTTCTTGAGAAAAACTTTATCAAATCTGGCACAAGTTACAAGGTCACAATGTTCATATTTAGCTATACTTACAAAAACATCTCTATGACATCATGTAAGAAGTATTTTTGTCCATTTCTTAATGTCTTTTGCAGGTTAAAGTAGGAGATAAGGAAATGAACGTCATGGATGGATTTCGGCTTTATATAACGACCAAACTTCCAAACCCAGCATACACACCAGAGCTGAGTGCAAAGACGTCTATTATAGATTTCACAGTCAATATGAAAGGTTTAGAGAACCAACTTCTGGGTCGAGTCATTCTTAAGGAGAAATATGTGAGTTTAAATTGATATTAGGATATTTATTTAGCATAATGCCATGTTGTTAAGAACTAGTCTTTTTTTAGGAATTGGAGGCAGAACGGTTAAACCTCATTGAAGATGTAACATTAAACAAGAGAAAGATGCAGGAGCTAGAAGACAATTTGCTGTACAAACTCAGTAGTACAAAAGGTAGGTTTGTGTTTCTTACTTATAGATGCTGTGACAGTGAAATTATGTGTTTCCCCGCTCTCAGGTTCCTTGGTTGATGATGACTCCATGATTGGTATTTTAAGTGTCACAAAAAAAACAGCTGCTGAAGTGAGTGCAAAACTCAGTGTGGCTGCAGACGCAGAACTAAAGATTAACTTAGCTCAAGCTGAATACAGATCTGTGGCCTCTCGTGGGAGCATCTTATACTTCCTGATCACTGAGATGAGTATGGTGAACGTCATGTACCAGACCTCACTCGGACAGTTCCTGAAGATCTTTGACCTGTCACTTGAAAGGTACAGTTGTAAAAACATTCCTTCGTGTTACAAAGATCTCTTTTTGCCTTGTAGAAATAGCTGATCATGTTCATGTCAGAGAAAGCGGAAATAATGTGGTTATGATTTAGATTTGTTTTGCTACTGAGAAGATGATGATTATACTCCTCTCTGGTCTCTTAGAATTAATTGTTTAAGAAATAGAATACTTTTGTGTCTGTGAAGTAGCACCGTAAATGTCAAAGAAACTTTTACAACAATCATCATTTTGTTGTTGCAGGTCAGAAAAATCCCCCAAAACCCAGAAAAGGATCGCAAACATTATTGAGCATTTAACATATGAAGTGTTCAGATATACAGTCAGAGGTCTGTATGAAAACCACAAGTTCATTTTCACGCTGCTCTTGGCTCTTAAAATAGATTTACAGAACAACAAAATAGAGCACTCCAAGTTCCAGACACTTATTAAAGGTACAGTAATGTCTGGTTCAATTATACACCATTCCCATTGGCTAGGTTTATGATCTTGATTATAACTTCTGTGAGTCCATAGGGGGCGCTGCTCTGGACCTGAAGACCTGCCCTCCAAAGTCATTCAGCTGGATCTTGGACATGGTTTGGCTGAATCTTGTGGAACTCAGCAAACTGGCCCAATTTAACAACATAATAAATCAGGTATCGATTCAAATCCATGTCATGATTAAAGATTTGTATTTATAGTTTAATTTCATATTTTGTTAAAGGTGAGTCAAAATGGAAAAGGGTGGAAAGCCTGGGTGAACGCCGATGCTCCAGAGGAAGCTCCGATGCCGGATGGCTATAACTCTCTTGATGTGTTCCACAAACTTTTGCTGATCAGGTCTAAATTAAATCATTATTTTTACTACAATAGAACTTTATTTAAGAAATGTTTAATGTTTTGTAAATGCATAGATCTTGGTGCCCTGATCGTACGTTATGTCAAGCCATGAACTATGTGGCCGACTCGATGGGGGCCAAGTTTGCGGAGCCAGTGATCTTGAATCTTTGCAGCACTTGGGAAGAGACGGACCCTCGCACTCCTTTAATCTGCTTCCTGTCCATGGGCTCAGATCCAACAGAGCAGATTGAAGCTCTGGCTAAGAGACTTCAACTGGGTACAAGTCTATCTCATTCATGTTCCCTCTTATCTGTATTTGTTAAACTGAATATGAAATGGAAACATTGTTCTGGTGCAGAGTGTAACGCCATCTCCATGGGACAAGGACAAGAAGTACATGCAAGGAAGCTGGTTCAGAAGTCTATTGCACAAGTACATTACTTTACATCGTGTTATGTGCATTGACAATGGAAGCCAGGGTCATAATTCTATCTTAAATGCAGGGTGGCTGGGTGCTTCTGCAGAACTGTCACCTGGGTCTAGACTTCATGGATGAACTGCTTGAAACGATAACTGTAACAGAACCGATGCACGACAGTTTCAGAGTGTGGATCACCACCGAGCCCCACGACAAGTTTTCTATCACTCTTCTGCAGGTGAACATCTTCATCACTTTACAAGTTTTGCGTTATACCAGTTATGAAATATTATTATCATTTAATTTGTACAGTGCTCTATCAAGTTCACCAACGACCCCCCTCAAGGGGTCCGTGCTGGATTGAAGAGAACATTTGCTGGAATCTCTCAAGCTCAGCTGGAAGTCAATGACTTGCCTTCATGGAAGCCTTTGCTTTACAGCGTGGCCTTCCTTCACACTGCTGTCCAGGTATCTCCCCACAGCCAGAGCACACGTGTTTATCAACTGTTACTTTTGACATAACTCAATCTTCAGGAACGCCGTAAATTTGGACCTTTGGGTTGGAACATTCCTTATGAATTTAACTCTGCTGACTTCACTGCCAGTGTAGAGTTTGTGGAAAAACACTTGGGAGAGTGTAGAAAGGTAAGAAACTGAGACCAGGAGTACAAGTTTTGTCAGAGTTTGGTTAATTTATTGGGATAAAGCACAGATGATAGTGTTTGCATTGTAGCCACAATGAGACACATTTGTTTCCAGGATGTGTCTTGGATAACTGTGCGCTACATGCTGTCGGAGGTGCAGTACGGAGGAAGAGTCACAGATGATTACGACAAACGACTCCTTCAGTGTTTTGCCAGAGTAAGAATGAGAAAATACATGTTCAGTCTTTCTTTTCACTTATGCATCTTTTATTATTAGGTGTGGTTCAGCAATAAGATGTTCGACCCCTTATTTTGTTTTTACACTGGATACAAAATTCCACTGTGTAAAACTGTAGAAGAATACATGGATCACATCCAGAGCTTACCTACAGTCGACTCGCCTCAAGTCCTCGGCCTACATCCAAACGCCGACATAACGTGAGCTTGATTGTATTCTCACTCATTTTAATATGTTATTAATATGTTATTTGTATTATTTAGGTATCAGACAAATACCTCTGCTGAAGTCCTTGACACAATAACAAATATTCAACCAAAGGAAAGCGGAGGGGGATCAGGGGAGACTCGTGAATCCATAGTTTACAAAATGGCAGAAGACATGTTGGACAAACTTCCCCCAAACTATGTGCCTCATGAGGTAACTACAGATCGTAATAAACACATTATTTGTAAATTGTTTTAACATTTGAGAAAATCTCCTCCAGGTTAAAACAAGACTACTGAGAATGGGAGCCCTCAATCCAATGAACATCTTTCTCCGTCAAGAAGTGGATCGAATGCAAAGAATTATTACGGTGGTGCGCAGCAGTCTCACCGACTTGAAGCTGGCCATCGACGGCACCATCATCATGAGTGAGGTCAGAGCAATCGCATGCTTTCTTTGGCCTTCATGGATTTGATAAACTTTAATTCATCTTTTTATTCATCTGATAGAATCTCCGTGATGCGTTGGATAACATATTCGATGCTCGCGTTCCAAAACTGTGGAAGAAAATCTCTTGGGAGTCGTCTACTCTGGGTTTCTGGTTCACGGAGCTCATAGAGAGAAACAAACAGTTCTTCAGCTGGGTGTTTGAGGGACGGCCCAAAACCTTCTGGATGACAGGGTTCTTTAATCCTCAAGGTAGTTTTAGAAAGTTTAGGTTAGAAAAGCAAGGAACAATGACAATAATTATGACACTAGAGATAAAACTTCAGAAGTTGCTGAGCTGTTGAGGGTATAATATTGTCTATCTCTGGATTGGTCAGTCCCAAGTGCTGCTATCTCTGGATTGGTCAGTCCTAAGTGCTACTATCTCTGGATTGGTCAGCCCTAAGTGCTACTATCACTGGATTGGTCAGCCCTAAGTGCTGCTATCTCTGGATTGGTCAGTCCCAAGTGCTACTATCTCTGGATTGGTCAGCCCTAAGTACTACTATCACTGGATTGGTCAGCCCTAAGTGCTGCTATCTCTGGATTGGTCGGTCCCAAGTGCTACTATCACTGGATTGGTCAGCCCTAAGTGCTATTCTCAGTGGATAGGTCAGCTCTAAGTGCTACTATCACGTGATTGGTCAGCCTTAAGTGCTACTATCACTGGATTTGCTACTATCACTGGATTGGTCAGCCCTAAGTGCTCCTATCACTGGATTGGTCAGTCCTAAGTGCTACTATCACTGGATTGGTCCGTCCTAAGTGCTTCTATCACTGGATTGGTCAGTCCTAAGTGCTACTATCACTGGATTGGTCAGTCCCAAGTGCTACTATCACTGGATTGGCTGAAGAGCGTTTGACCCGACTCATGGCTCCCACATCTGTTACATTTACATTTTGATGACTAGCCTGAATGTCTTAGATTGTTCAAATGTATGGATTATTTAAAAATATGTTTTTATATTGTCATGTTTTTATAAATCAGGTTTTCTGACGGCCATGAGGCAAGAAGTAACCAGGGCCAACACAGGCTGGGCCCTGGACACAGTCACTCTGACCAACAGAGTCCTGAAACTGAGCAGAGAGGAGATCAACGCACCTCCGACTGTAAGACTGAGACTGTTCTCATTTAAATGAACACCTTCTCAGATTTGTGTTGCAACTAGGAAGGAGTGTATGTTTATGGTCTTTACCTGGATGGAGCTGGATGGAATAGAAAAAGTATCCACCTCATCGAGTCTTCTCCTAAAGTGCTGTTTACCCTGATGCCAGTGATCCACATGTTTGCAGTGAACTCTACTGCCCCCGTGGACCCCAAGCTCTACGTCTGCCCCATCTACAAGAAGCCACGGCGCACGGACCTGAACTACATCACTTTTGTGGTGCTGCCAACAATCCAGTCTCCAAACCACTGGATTATGCGCGGTGTCGCATTACTTTGTGATATCAAATAAACTCTTTCTCTTATTTTTTTCAGAGCTGATATAAATAAATATTACAAAATAAAGATACAAGGTCAGATTCGTCTTTATAGAAACTGCTTTATTCACAAAACAAATCTAGTAACGTAACAAGAATAACAGTATCAAATAAATGTTATCATTATGTTCAGGAAATATAACAAGATTCAAGATGGCGCCTCGTACGGTCGACATGGCTCTTTGCTGCTCTCTTTTTCTTTTGTTTTTACTTTTTAACTGTGCATCTGGCTGTTCCTACACCCGTGAGGAACTTATGAACATCCGACCCACCGTTCCCATGGACCTATTGCCTGTTTTCTTGGCATCTGCGGCTGATTTAGTTCATGTTCTAGCCAAAAAAGTGTGGGCCCGTAAAAGGGGAAAGCGAGGAGGCCTGCTCGTGCGTCTTAGGAGGAGAGGAGCGCGCACGGCTCTCCCCGGCATTTTTCTCTCCAACGTACGCTCACTGGGCAATAAGATGGACGAACTCAGCCTGCTCATGAGAAGAAACAAGGACTTCGCCACATCCTGTGTCCTCTGCTTCACTGAGACCTGGCTAAATGAGCGGATCCCGGACTGCGCTCTGGAGCTGCAGGGCTTTGGGCTGTTTCGCGCGGATCCGCATTGTGCGCTCTCAGGGAAGAGCAGAGGCGGAGGGCTCTGTTTCTACGTCAATACAAACTGGTGTAACGATGTGACAGTGATCTCCAAGCACTGCTCTCCTGCTCTGGAATATCTTTTCATTCATTGTAAACCATATTACTCCCCGCGGGAAATTGTTTCATTCATTCTTGCCTCTGTTTACATACCGCCATGCGCGGACGCGCGCGAGGCTCAGCGCGCACTCGCAGAGCAAGTACTGTGTATGGAACGCTTATACCCGGACTCTCTGATTATTATCCTGGGGGATTTTAATAAGGGAAACTTGAGCCAGGAATTACCCAAATACAGACAGTTTATCAAAGGCCCGACCAGAGAGGAGAACACTCTGGATCACTGTTACACCACCGTGCGCGGAGCTTTTCGCGCTGTTCCCAAGCCAGCCCTCGGCTTCTCAGATCACTCCATGATACATCTGGTTCCTGCTTACAGACAGAGACTAAAGCTCTCGAAACCTGCAGTGAGGAGCTCCAAAGTGTGGTCTGATGAAGCTGTGGAAGAGCTGCGCGCATGCATGGAATCTACAGACTGGGACCTTTTCAGAGCTGCCACAGATAGTTTGGATGAATATACGGACACTGTAACGTCATACATCCACTTCTGTGAGGATAGCATCATTCCAACAAGGACCAGGGTCATCTATAACAACGACAAACCCTGGTTCACTGCTAAACTCCGGCAGCTCAGGAAAGCAAAGGAGTCTGCTTTCAGGGAGGGGGACCGCAGCGGCTACAAAGCAGCTAAATATCAGTTCAGGAAAGAACTGAAAGCAGCCAAGTCCCGGCACAGAGAACGACTACAGGAGCAGTTTGGTAACAACGATACTGCTTCTGTCTGGAGGGGCCTACGGGAGATCACCAACTACAAACCCAAAGCCCCCCCCTGTGCTGATGACCACAAGCTAGCTGACGATCTGAACTTATTTTTCAGTCGCTTTGATGCTGCCCCTGACACCTCTCCCCCCCCACCCCCCACTACTCTAACGACCCACCCATCAGCCCTGCCCCCAGCCTAACAATAGCCGCTAAAGAGACTAAACAACTCTTCTTGAGGCTGCACCCCCGCAAAGCTCCTGGCCCGGACCACGTGTCTCCGGCCACTCTGAGACACTGCGCCAGTGAGCTTACTCCTGTGTTCACGGACATTTTCAACTCCTCTCTGCAGTCCTGCCATGTCCCCGGCCTGCTTCAAATCCTCCATCATTGTCCCCGTTCCGAAGAAGCCCAGGATCACAGGACTCAATGACTACAGACCTGTAGCACTTACGTCTGTCGTCATGAAGTCATTTGAACGCCTGGTTCTCTCCCATCTCAAGTCCCTCACCTCCCCCCTCCTGGACCCCCTGCAGTTCGCCTACAGAGCCAACAGATCTGTAGACGACGCCATTAACCTGGCCCTCCACCACATCCTACAGCACCTGGACTCCCCGGGGACCTACCCAGGGTCCTGTTCGTGGACTTCAGCTCTGCCTTCAACACAATCCTGCCATCCCTGCTCCAGGACAAGCTCTCCCAGCTCAACGTGCCCGATTCCACCTGCAGGTGGATCACTGACTTCCTGACGGACAGGAAGCAGCGAGTGCGTCTGGGGAAGAATGTCTCGGACTCTCGGATTATAAATACAGGAGCCCCACAGGGCTGTGTTCTTTCTCCCCTGCTCTTCTCCCTGTACACCAACCACTGCACCTCCAGCCACGACTCCGTGAAGCTGATCAAGTTCGCGGACGACACCACCCTCATTGGACTCATCTCCAACAACGATGAGTCCGCCTACAGGAGGGAGGTGGACCGGCTGGTGTCCTGGTGCAGTGGTAACAACCTGGAGCTGAACGCCCAGAAGACAGTGGAGATGATTGTGGACTTCAGGAAGAGCACTGTCCCCCCGCCCCCACCCTCCGTGATGGACTCCCCCATCACCTCTGTGGAGTCCTTCCGTTTCCTGGGCACCACCATCACCCAGGACCTCAAGTGGGAGCCGACCATCAGCTCTCTCATCAAGAAGGCCCAGCAGAGGATGTACTTCCTGCGGCAGCTCAGGAAAGCCAAGCTGCCTGCACAGATGTTGGTGCAGTTCTACACGGCCATCATCGAGTCCATCCTCACCTCCTCCATCACCGTGTGGTTCGCTGGAGCCACAGTCAGGGACAAACAGAGACTACAGCGCATTGTGCGCTCTGCAGAGGAAGTGATCGGCCGCAGCCTTCCATCGCTGCAGGACCTGTACGTCGCCCGAGCTCGAGGCCGGGCTGGTCGTATCACAGCCGACCCCTCTCACCCTGCACATGGACTATTCCAACCACTCCCCTCAGGCAGGAGGCTGCGGTCCATCAGGACTAGAACCTCCCGCCACAAGAACAGTTTCTTCCCCTCTGCTGTTGGACTCTTGAACACTTCTTAACCTGTCCCCCCGCCCTTTATAAAGTCACTTTACTGCCCATCATACGTCACTTTACTTCACTGTACTGCTGTCACCTTACATTGTGTGCACCATGTGCACTTGTATATTGTAAATAGTAACTGTAACTCTATTTTAAATTTAAATTTATTCTTTAGAAGTGTTTTTTATTCTTATTTTTATTATCTCTTTTTGACTGTTGCACTGAGCCAAAGCAATTTCCAAGTCTGTGACCTCCCGTTACTTACGTTGGCAATAAAAATGATTCTGATTCTGATTCTGATTCTGATGAAACCACAGACATAAACTTTCCTTTACGAAACAATAGAGAGCTTTGTTTTTAAGAAAAGCATTTGACCTCAGTCAGCTCTTGGCCATCACCCAAAATGAGTTTTTTACCCTGCATGCCCTGTGTCTTTCCCTGGGGCTCCTCTTGAGATTCACTGCTCCACTGTGAGGTTTGGAGAAGGCTGCTCATCGTCACCTGTGGCTGTAATATTTATTATTGTTATTTCCTTTTTTTACTGACTGTAGTCTATGGTGTTTTAAAACGTTATCCCCAGAGGTAAATTTGACAAAAAAGACTGCTCTACTCCTATTTCTTTTTACAAAGAAGTTACAAAATGAACAAAAATTCTGGAGATTACAAATACAAGATTAAAAACCTACATTATGGAGTTTATAGCAGGCAACAGTATCAGTGTATCAGTACATTTCCTGAAAATAAATGGTTCAGCATATGTTATCTACTCTTCAACAGAAATATTACTGCATGTAAAAAAGAATAACCAAAATATTCTCAATAAAGAAAAAGCAGGTTACACGTCTCCAGAAATAGGTTGATAATCACTAGTTGCACCATAGAATGTGAAGCGCTGGGACAACAAGCTCCGTCCTGCTCCTACAGCTGTGAAACAAGTGCATAGAAAGAAACAGCCCCCGCAGACAAATATTAAACTGGCAGAAACCCAAATGACGGTGGTGACGATGAAAGCGAACAGGTAGAAAGGCCTGGAGCAGTAGTTTGTGGAGTCTGGGGAATTGTCAGGAGGATAGACGCTGTAGACCCACACTGAGCCTACGCAACGGAAAAGAGTTGAATTTAATCACTGCTTAAAAACATTTTAGTAATGTGTGATATAAGAAAGCCATAGAAAGGCCGGCGTATACTTCTGCCTTCTATTTTACTGGTAAACATTCTTTGTATTTGATTCATTTATCCATTTATTCATAAGCATTTATTTATTCCGACTCTAAGTCAAAACTAAAACAAGAAACACAGACAGAAAACCAAAAGACAAGACTCTATAAAACAGAAAAAGAGACTGCTCATGAAAATCAGCTATGCCAGAGTTTCCATGAAGGATATTTGTATCACGCAATACAAAAAGATTCAATTAATTTCAATCTTTGTCAGTAACTACAGTGCAATAATGTACGGTGTGGAGAAATGCTGGCAATATTCAGGAAGGGCCAGATGTTGAGCTGTAGAGAGGACTTTCAGATACAGTTTATATTTCAGGCAAAATTTGGTTTGTGAATCCGGACTTTTCACCGGTTTTAACAGAAGGGAGCACATAACCCCTGTGTTAGTGTCCCCGTGCGTTTTAAAATTGTTTTTAAGATTTTACTGATTACTTTTAATGCTCGTTTATGTCTGACACCCAGCTATTTTAATGAACTGTGATAGCAATTATCCCCAATCTCACCTGCAATGAACCAACACAAGTCGAAGAGATAGAGCAGACTGACACAAGACGCCGCCGCCTTAAACACGGCACCATCGCCCCAAATACTGTTGGTGTAAACCAGAGTCAGCGACATCAGAGTGACAGACCCCAGGACCATCATGTAGACGGGGATCAGAGGCTCCACAGGACAACTGCCCAGATGTAGGGCTCCTGGAGACACAGGATCCACACAAAACAGCTCAGAGTCATTTAGAAAACAAACAAACAAAAGGTGTAGAGAAAGGTGTGAGTTATTCATATTCTCTACAGTGAAAGGAAATAAATTAGTAAAGAAAAATATGTTACACAGTTCAGTGTCTGAAGTATAAAATCTTTGTGATTAAACTGATAAAATATGTAGAGTTTACAAACCGAATCCGATGGCTGCGAGTAAAATCATCCACCAAATGAAATTAAACAAAGCTGAAGACAGGAAAACAAAACAGGTTCAAATAATCTCTCTATGTTTCTATGTTTTTGAGTGAAAACAAACCCTGACTGATGGCAGAGTACAGAGCTACTCTCTGAGGTCTCGCTGCATCTTCAGGAGGAGAGTCCATGTCTAGAGAGAAATGTTCAATGAAAGATTAAATCATTACAATTGTTATGCTTTGTTTACATACAGCACCTGTTCAGACGCTTCTTATTCAACCTAAAGGTTATTCTTGGTCTTTTCAAGCAGCACAAAGTGAGCAGGATGTTAAGACATTCAGAGACAAACAGCTCAGAGGAAATGATGACACTTTGCTCATATCTGATGTGAGAGTTGTTATCAGCCTCAAACCCAAAACATTTTAGACAAACAAAACCAGCTCATATTAACGTGTCATTTAATGATTGTTAATCGTTCAGAAAGCATTGAAAGTGATGTTTTTTTTTGTCTAAATGTTCAAAAAGTAACTAAATGTACAAGTGCAGTATGGCAGAGTGGTTAACTATTTTTATTCCTCAAAAAAAAGTTGGTTTACCAATTATCAAACGATCAACGTTCCCATGACTTGTGCTTCTCTGTTTACAGCAATGACACAATATAAAACAATATTAAATGTGTGTGCATTAAAAATTATAATGAGATAATTTATGCACAAAAAGTTGTCATTATTTCATCATGTGAATTTTGAAAGTGAAATAATATCTGAAGTAGAACATTCATGGTAAAAACAAGTAAAGGTAGTAAACAAGGTAAAACATGCTTTCCATCTGTAACTCTCTCCTCTACCACCAGAGGGAGGTGTCCAAATGTGAAAATTACCAGCTTCAAACAATATAATTTAATTGAGAAATTGCAAACAAAATAAAAAGGACAAACTTTTTTCTTGTTGTAAAAGTACGAATGTTACTCGGTTAAGTTGTCAAATTAACTTATTTTGTTGAAAGATGTTCCATTTCGTACAGACACCAGACAAAACACAGCATCTGCTCTTTAACATTGATAATAGTGACGAACACAAAAGAAATCTCCACTTTCAGTCTCAAACATTTATTTTTATTTCAAGCAATGTTTTGGCTGATGATCTTATGCCTGATGTTTTCGATGGTGCTTTTCAGAGTGGCCACAGTCGGGACGGGCCTGAACTCTCTCCGCAGCTGAAAATCAATGATCATCTGGATCATGGGGGCAGCGGGGAAGTCCATGCAGATGATGCCCAGGCGGAGGCTCACGTCACTCTTGGAGCGGAGGTAGTCGTAGAGCTGCGGGTGGACGCGCTGAGCCACGGCCCGAGGGAACGCGAAGACCCCCGCACCGCTGCTGAAGGTGAGGAAGATCCGCGCCATGTCTCCTCCTGGAGCCGCTTCCAGATGTTTGTAGACGCTCTGCCATTTCTCCTCCACATGAAGAAGAGTGGGCACCTGTGGCACAAAGGAGAATATGCTGAATATGGGGAATTAAAGCTGGGGCACGTAACTTTTCCGCCGTAAACAATTTGAACGAATCAGATCACAACACGCTGCAGACCGGTCTTAATTTTTTTTAGAAAAACATTTAGCTTTTGCATACTTCGGAAAAGCCCTGTTGATAGAATGGGAATCTGCAAAACGTGACATTTAATAGTACTGCAATAATTGGGCCATAATTCAATATTACTGCGATCCTTAACCCTTGTATTATGTTAAGGGTCAATTTGACCCATTTCAGTTTTTTTGTTGATCAAAGTACTGGTTATCCTTTCTTTTTCTTGCTGAAATTTGGTGACTTTTCCTCATCTAGGGTCATGAACTGGTGTTTAAAATCTGGACACTTTGATGTGTAGTGGAATGTCTGTGCAGAGTTCGTATACAAAGATGATGTTGCGGGTCATTTTGACCCAGACGCTTTAATGTGGGTAAATAGTTGTTCTGATCAAAAAAACCATGTCTCTTTGACATTGTATTTTAATTCGGGCGTTCTGCTCTCCCAAAATTCCATCCACTGAGCGGCGCTGTGATCAAAAAATGACACCGTTTGTTGCCCAGTTCACTTCCGGTTGATTTCATACAATGGCGAATATGGCTCACGAAAACAACAAACGATTGACAGTGCCTGAATTGCGTGAAAGGTTGAAGCGAAAGGGTATTTGCAGTGTGGGAAAACGAAAGGAGGAATTGTTGTTGCTAGTTCAACGAGCGGATGGTGTTTATGAAGATTTAGAAGAAGATGACAGCGAGCAGAGTGAACGAAAACGGCTGTGTGTGCGAGTGACAGATGGTAACAATGAGAATGAAGTTCAGCTAAGAGGGAAGAATGTGAATTGGACGGATGATTTGCGCGATATGCCACTAGTTAGAGACGGGAATGTATTTGCATAATGTAAAATGACGAAAACACTCAACCATTTAGAGAAAATGCGCCGGGCAGAGAGAACCGGAAGTTGCGAAGGCAAGTGTTACCCATAATGCAACGCAAAATTCAGTCGCTCCCCCGCCCATCGGATGGAGACCCAGAGCCAGGTGTGTGAAGAGAGGGAACTTTCTCACACTTGTCCTTGTCACTGTTCGCATGTCATCTCTTTTGCCTAGCGTACATCGGACTGGCAACTGATTATATCCGTCGCCTTTGAGTTGCTGCCCCGCACACATCGACAATCTGTCGAAAACGGGCACCTCCTGTAGCAGGCCAGTCTCGGGAATAACAGCAACTGGCCTCAACTACAGTGTGTTTTCTGACATAAACTGTAGAGGGCGCAATACACACATGTTGTTGGAGCGCGCCATGGATCTATTAGGAGCGCGCACATCGAGTGATATCTCCGAAACTGAGGACAACAAGTTGCCGAAAAGTAGAACACGGGCAACTGACTGAATCCGGAGATCGACTGTTTATCTCCAGTTGTAAGAGCGCTCACATCGACCAATTTCAACTGATCATCTCCATCATCTTCTCTCAGTCGCCAAAAGCCGCCTTCAACTAGTTGTCCCCAGTTACTCTGTCGATGTACACTAGGCTTTAGACAAACTCACCAAAAATGAGCTCCAGAAGGATGACATCTAAGGAGGCTTTATCACAGATTTTTAACAGAGATAATGATGTAGAGGAAGAGATTTCCGAAACAGAGGACAGTGTTATTGCTGATCCAGATTGTCAATTTTCCTACGATAAGGAGGATTCAGAGGACGAATCTTTGTCAAGGAAAGAAGAAGGGAGGAAGGTAGGAAGGAAAGAAGGGAGACAGGAAGGAAGGAAGGAAGAGAAAAGAAGGGAATAGAGGAGGATGAACAGAGAGAAGGAAAACAGGATGAGAAAAAGGAAGGAGAAAGCATGGCAGGAGGAAAGAAGGAGTGAAGAATTGTCATTTGTCAAGAAGATTAGACAAAATAATTCTTAAATATAGCGTTGGAATTAAAAATGTATTGTATGTCACTTTTCTAAATATTTATATAACCTAAAATAAAGTTGTTATTGGTTTAACCAGTTTTTTTGACTGTTTTGAGTGCATTTACACAGTACTGATCAAAATGACCCGCAACATAATCAATGTAATTTTTTTTCAACATAATACAAGGGTTAAAAGTATATAGGAGGGTTTTCTACTTCCGGGTGGATCATCAAGACTGTTGGTCCTCTCAGTTGTCAATCATTCTGGTGATACGTGCTCGTCAAATAAGACCAGAGAGTTTTGTTAAAAAAGTGGAGAGGGCGGTTCTTTCGTAAAATTTGGGAAAATCCTTCTATTTACCTTTAAGATACTGGGACACAGCAAGTATCGTGATTCAATTCTGCGATATAATACGATTCATGTCCCTAATGTTATTCAAAAGCATTACCAAATTGAGGAAAATGAGACTCAACTCAAACGTCACATTGATCATAATCTGCACATTCATTTTCAGGGTAATGCTAAAACTTTATCCTTGAACATTCAGGACAAGAAAAGATGACAGCTCCCAGCACAAAACTGAAATTATTCAAATACACTGCACTAAAGTCATAGAGGAACAAAAACCTCAGATGTAATACTGCTCTACTGCATGCATTTAATTATGTGTATATACTGCAATACTGAACAGAATCGCCTTTCTCCTCCATCTCTACAGTTGACGTTTTGAGCTGAGAGCTGATTGGCTGAGGGGAAAACATGTGGCCGAGGCCAAAAATACATGTGTGAAAACTGGTGATAGAACCAAGCTGTTCTGAGAGCGTGGAACTATAGATGGATGGATTTATGACATTACATTACATTTGTGTGGTCTAAAAGTTAGGTACCCCAGCTTTAAAAGTGCTTGTTGGTGGTAATTTGATCATGGTCAGAATAGTGAGAAAGTAAAGTCAGTCAGTTTGCGACTCAGGCTCTTTATAAAAAGGTGGAAGTGTTATGCAATGTTTGTTTAGTGATTAGAGCTTTTGGTATTTGGTGTAAGAATAGTTTATCGGTGTCAGGAATTTGACTTTTTTGGTGCCTCAACTCCACAGTAATGAAGTAATAGTTTGAATCAGAAATAATAACTCATTTTTGTCATTCAAAATCAAATCTATTTAGACAGTATAATAAATATTGTCGTTGGTCCATTGGGCATTGGTCAACCCTCGACCCAATGGACCAATGACTTTTATATTATTATTTTATTTCCTTGTGTTCTGTTTGATTCTCTAATCTGCTGTTGGTGAAATTGCCATTTCTGTGACATCAATGACATGACTTCTGTTGTGATTTTGGGTGAAAATACAAAAATAAATTGATTTGTTTTGAATACTAAATCTTGAGGCCTCACTCCTTAAAGGTTAACAGGATGATTTTCCGAAATTTTAGGGAAGAACCGCATTCTCCATTTTTTACGTACCACCAGAATGATTGACAATTAGGAGGACCAATAGTCTTGATGATCCACCCGGACGTAGAAAATTCTCCTATATACCTTTAATGTGACCCGTCCTGCTCCACCCAGAGGCTACTCCACCTCTGCTGCTGTGACCCGTCCTGCTCCACCCAGAGGCTACTCCACCAGGGTGACCCGGCATGGATTTGCCCCTGTGTACGGAGGTCTGAGGGCGCCGCAATTCGGTTTAATTGGATTTAATAGAATATCTGCCTGCTTTTGACTGCTACATTGCATATAATATTGTCCCTCTCAGGCGATGTGTTTTCTCCTCCTGTGCCTTCTCTCCACTCTTATCTCACATTCCTTGTCCAAGGCCATAAAACAAGGTCCCACAATCTACAACAACTCACACTATTTCAGTCTCCAGCAAGGATCCCTCACCCCCGCCTCCCTCTACCTATCCATCTTGCTCCCTCCCTCCCCTCCACTCCTCATTGTGTTTCCGACTCACCCCCTCCCTGACCCTGCCCCCCTCTGACAGCCACATTGGGCCGGCAGTCGGAGGTGCTCATCCCGAGAAAAAAATCCGTGGTTTATACAAAGCACAATGTGTCTATCCAATTGTCTGTGAAACTGTATGTTATTGATCTCTGCTGTTTCTTGCTGCACACAGCGCCGCAAATGGCGAAGTGGCACGCTCTCTGCCAAAACAATTTCCAAGTGGTAACTTTGTTACTTACGTGGCAATAAAAATGATTCTGATTTTGATTCTGATTCTGATAAAGTAAATGTAAAGGTAAAGGTGCACTTTATTGATCCCCGTAGGGCAATGCATCCTCTCCATTTGACCCATCCTGATGCCACTAAGGCTTACGTCAGGAGCAGTGGTCGCCGTAGTAACAGCGCCCGGGAACCCATCTCCAGATGTGGATGCTCGGCTTGGTCAAGACCAGAGTTGGAGGATTTAACCTAGTGTGCATGTTTTTAGTGGTAGGGGAAACCGGAGTACCCGGAGGAAACTTACACATGCACAAGGAGAACATGCAAACCCAGGACCTTCTTGCTGAGAGGCGAGTGTCCAATCCACTCAGCCACCTTGCAGCCTATCTATCTATCTCTATCTCTCTCTCTCTGTCTCTCTCTCTATCTAATCAATTGCTGAGTTTTCTGCTTTCAATCTTTCTTCACATTTGTGAAGTGAGGAACAAGTTTAGCTCTTTCTGCACCTTCCAGTTGTCTGCGATGTCCATGGAGCCATAGCGCATGCCCAGGTCTGGACCAGGGAAGTCTTGCATGATGATGAGTTTTCCCCTGGCCTCCCCCACGGTGGGCACCAGGCGGCTGTGCCAGAGCAGGTCCCAGTGGGCAAAGCGGTGAATGTAGTCCACCACGGCGCCGTAGATGCCGTACGTCTCACTGAACTCCTCCTTCACCCTCATCAGCACCGTCTCCGTGGGGAACTCCGTGAGGAAGTCCACCACTCCCTCCAGCACGTGCCCAAAGTGCGCCCGCTGGTACGACACGCCGTGGTGAAGGGTGAGGTTGCCCCGAACGTGACGAACTCGGATGTCCAGGAAGCGCACGCCGGCCCGGAGCTGCGAGGCCAGGGTCCAGGTCTGGCACTCGGCGTAGACCCCCCCGAACAGGGCCATGGTGTTGTGGGTGCCGGGCATGGTGACCTCAGACAGCGGCTGGTCGTCAGGGAGGTGGGACATCCATGAGGGGTTCAGGAACTCGGGGTGGGGGGTGTCGTCGTAGTCCGGGCGCTGGATGGCCCCGGAGCCCAGGCCAGAGACTCTAGGACCAAGAAATGAGAGATTATTACACATGTCTCTTCTGTTCAATTCTATAGAGTTTTATAGTTTCTCCTGTTTGTCAAGAAAATGGTCACGGTTTGGGCTGTGGGGGTGATTCAAGTTCCATGCCTGCTCTTAGTCCCAGGTCCTGATTCTGGTCTTGGTGCAGACTGGTTTTGGTCCCAGGTCTGATCTGCGTTTGCTCTTGGCCCAGGTCTGATCTTAGTCCCAGTTCTGATCTTAGTCCCAGATCTGCTGGTGTTGGTCCCAGGTCATTTCTAGGTCTTGTCTTGGTCCCAGGTCTGATCTGGGTCTTGTCTTGGCCCCAGGCCTGATCAAGTCTTGGTCAAGTCTATTTCCTTTCATACTTTCTCAGATTCGAACTGTCTGTCTTCATAATACACCTTATCACTTTGTTTATTTTCTTTATATTCTCCTCACTCTGAATTCTCAATGGACATGAAGTTATATTATATAGATTATAACACATGAATACACAAAAATATCTGTCCTTTGAAACATAAATCAAATATATAAAATACTAATTTACCCTTTACCTTTGTTTTTCCAGAGTAATGAAATACTATAGGTTCTTAAAAAAAACCTGTTTAAGGTGGGGAAAATAAATATGGATGTGATTTTTTAAGAATATAGTGAAAATGTCAAGAGTAGTTTTGGGGTTATTTGTTCTTACCCCAACAGTAAAATGACTTCTAGAAACATGTCTCCCTGGATCTGAAAAATCTGTAAAGAAAAGGAAACATTTAATTATTGAAAATGAAAATGAAAAATAGTTTTGCAAATCTTCAAACGAATATTTCTCTCTTTCAAGCAGGAGTCTAAACTTTTTAACAAATGAAAATTCTGGTGGAATCAAAACAAAAACAGGCAGTTGTACCCGTCTGCTGTGAGTTCATCCCCAGTGCACCGTCTACACAGAGTGAATGGACGCTTAATCTCCATAATCCCAGAACATCAGCAGAGTGTGTGTGTGTGTGTGCCTCTGTCTCTGTGTGTGTGTGTGTGTGTGTGTGTGAGACGGTCCACATACCTGAGTCCGAAAGCTTCTCCCAGGTCCGGATCACCACGGACTGGGACAGACCGGTGCGACAGAGGAGACCGAGGGACTGTGTCGACCTGGGACTTTACTGTGGGAAATACCAAAATGGAGCAGATGACGTAGACCGTTGTGTGTGTGTGTGTGTGTGTGTGTGTGTGTGTGTGTGTCTGTGTGTGTGTGTGTGTGTGTGTGTCTGTGTGTGTTTGTGTGTGTGTGTGTGTGTGTGTACAGTTCTATGCAGCTAGTCAATGGTCACCAACTAAAATGATTTAAGAAGAATAGAATGGAATGACAGAGTTTAAGCATGAAAAAATGTACATAAAGTATACATTTTTCAACAACAAATACTTATCTTCCTTTAGTTTTAGGCATAAATACAACATAAAAACACATGAGTTTGCGTGATTTGTAGGTAAACAGCAAGAATAGTTTTTGTGTCTTTTTATACATTTAGCCTGCACAGTTGTGTCTAGAATTGTACAGGGACTGAAACAATCAGCCACATATATCTTTAATTAATAAAAGCTGGGGTGCCAAACTTTATCTATATATATGTAAAATGTATATCAATACTTCCTTGCTCCCAAAACAGTTTTCTCAAATATTTAATTATTTCTGTCATATCTTCGATCCCTTCAGAGCCTCACTCAGACAAAATACTTTCTTAAAATGTTTTACTTTAGACATTTTACTTTTAGGGTTAGACTCTTTTATTTCCATTTCAAAATATTATAGGTTTGGTTTTTTTATACACTGTACCCTATCCCTAACCCATAATTCAAAAACATTAACTATAATAATAACCAAATGTGTTATTAATAATAATAACAATACTCATAACTAGAAATGGTACAATGGCTGAAGCCATTGTGAGTGGCTGCATAGATGTTGGAAGGGTTAGGGATGAAGAAGGAAGAAGAATGGGAAGAAGAAGGAAGAAGAAGAAAGAAAAAAAGGGAAGAAGAGGAAAGAAGAAGGAGGAAGAGGAGGAGGAAGAAGAAGGGAAGGGGAAGAAGAAGGGGAAGAAGGGGGGGAAGAAGAGGAAGAAGGGGAAGAAGGGGAAGAAGAGGAAGAAGAGGAAGAAGAGGAAGAAGGGGAAGAAGAGGAAGAAGGGGAAGAAGAGGAAGAAGAGGAAGAAGAGAAAGAAGGGGAAGAAGAGGAAGAAGTGAATAAGATGCAGTAAGAAGAATGTGTTGTAAGGGGCTGAAAGTGTTGTAAAGTGCTAAATGTGTTGTAAAGTGCTGAATGTGTTGTAAAGAGCTAAATGTGTTGTAAAGTGCTAAATGTGTTGTAAAGTGCTGAATGTGTTGTAAAGTGCTGAATGTGTTGTAAAGAGCTAAATGTGTTGTAAAGTGCTAAATGTGTTGTAAAGTGCTGAATGTGTTGTAAAGTGCTGAATGTGTTGTAAAGTGCTGAATGTGTTGTAAAGTGCTTAATGTGTTGTAAAGTGCTGTAAGTGTGGTAAAGTGCTGTAAGTGTTGTAAGGTGCTGTAAGTGTTGTAAGATGTTGTAATGTATTGTATCTGTGGTAATGAATTGTTAGTGTGGTAATGTGTTGTATGGGGAGTAATCTGTTGTACTGGTCCAATGTAAGTCAATGGGAAAAAGTGCTTGAACTTTTGTTAATATCTGAAAAAGTGCTAGAGGTGGAAGTGTGAAAAGTAATAGCAATAATGAGACGGTGAAGCCGGTCGTAACGATGTATAATTTGTTGAATTTGGTGAAAGCGTTGAAGAGTTGAAAAGTGCCAAAATCTGGCGGAAGTGGAAGAAGAAGAAGAAGAAGAAGAAGAAGAAGAAGAAGAATAAACAGTAGGAGAGCATATAGTGGCTGCATAGTCTATGCAGCCACTCAACTAGAAATGGTACAATGGCTGAAGCCATTGTGAGTGGCTGCATAGATGTTGGAAGGGTTAGGGATGAAGAAGGAAGAAGAAGAAGAGGAAAGAAGAAGAAGGAAGAGGAGGAGGAAGAAGAAGAAGGGGAAGAAGAGGAGGAAGGGGAAGAAGAGGAAGAAGGGGAAGAAGAGGAAGAAGAGGAAGAAGAGGAAGAAGGGGAAGAAGAGGAAGAAGAGGAAGAAAGGGAAGAAGGGGAAGAAGGGAAAGAAGAGGAAGAAGGGGAAGAAGAGGAAGAAGAGGAAGAAGAGAAAGAAGGGGAAGAAGAGGAAGAAGTGAAGAAGATGAAGAAGAATGTGTTGTAAGGGGCTGAAAGTGTTGTAAAGTGCTAAATGTGTTGTTAGGTGTTGAATTTGTTGTAAAGTGCTAAATGTGTTGTAAGGTGTTGAATTTGTTGTAGGGTGCTAAATGTGTTGTAAGGTGTTGAATGTGTTGTAAAGTGCTAAATGTGTTGTAAGGTGTTGAATTTGTTGTAAAGTGCTAAATGTGTTGTAAGGTGTTGAATTTGTTGTAAAGTGCTAAATGTGTTGTAAGGTGTTGTAAGTATTGTAAGATGTTGTAATGTATTGTATCTGTGGTGATGAATTGTTAGTGTGGTAATGTGTTGTATGGGGAGTAATCTGTTGTATTGGTCCAATGTAAGTCAATGGGAAAAAGTGCTTGAACTTTTGTTAATATCTGAAAAAGTGCTAAAGGTGGAAGTGTGAAAAGTAATAGCAATAATGAGACGGTGAAGCCGGTCGTAACGATGTATAATTTGTTGAATTTGGTGAAAGCGTTGAAGAGTTGAAAAGTGCCAAAATCTGGCGGAAGTGGAAGAAGAAGAAGAAGAAGAAGAAGAAGAACTAGAAATGGTACAATGGCTGAAGCCATTGTGAGTGGCTGCATAGATGTTGGAAGGGTTAGGGATGAAGAAGGAAGAGGAAGGGGAAGAAGAAGGAAGAAGAAAGAAGAGGAAAGAAGAAGAAGGAAGAGGAGGAGGAAGAAGAAGAAGGGGAAGAAGGGGAAGAAGAAGAAGGGGAAGAAGGGGAAGAAGAGGAAGAAGGGGAAGATGAGGAATAAGAGGAAGAAGGGGAAGAAGAGGAAGAAGAGGAAGAAGGGGAAGAAGAGGAAGAAGGGGAAGAAGAGGAAGAAGTGAAGAAGATGAAGTAAGAAGAATGTGTTGTAAGGGGCTGAAAGTGTTGTAAAGTGCTGAATGTGTTGTAAGGTGTTGTAAAGTGCTAAATGTGTTGTAAAGTGCTGAATGTGTTGTAAAGTGCTGAATTTGTTGTAAAGTGCTGAATGTGTTGTAAAGTGCTAAATGTGTTGTAAAGTGCTGAATGTGTATTCAAGTGCTAAATGTGTTGTAAAGTGCTAAATGTGTTGTAAGGTGTTGAATTTGTTGTAAAGTGCTAAATGTGTTGTAAGGTATTGAATGTTTTGTAAAGTGCTAAATGTGTTGTAAGGTGTTGAATGTGTTGTAAAGTGCTAAATGTGTTGTAAGGTGTTGAATTTGTTGTAAAGTGCTAAATGTGTTGTAAGGTTTTGAATTTGTTGTAAAGTGCTAAATTTGTTGTAAGGTGTTGAATTTGTGTTAAAGTGCTAAATGTGTTGTAAGGTGTTGAATTTGTTGTAAAGTGCTAAATGTGTTTTAAGTTGTTGAATGTGTTGTAAAGTGCTAAATGTGTTGTAAGGTGTTGAATTTGTTGTAAGGTGCTAAATGTGTTGTAAGGTGTTGAATTTGTTGTAAAGTGCTAAATGTGTTGTAAGGTGTTGAATTTGTTGTAAAGTGCTAAATGTGTTGTAAGGTGTTGAATTTGTTGTAAGGTGCTAAATATGTTGTAAGGTGTTGAATTTGTTGTAAGGTGCTAAATGTGTTGTAAGGTGCTATAAGTGTTGTAAGGTGTAGAATTTGTTGTAAAGTGCTAAATGTGTTGTAAGGTGTTGAATGTGTTATAAAGTGCTAAATGTGTTGTAAGGTGTTGAATTTGTTGTAAGGTGCTGAATGTGTTGTAAGGTGTTGAATTTGTTGTAAGGTGCTAAATGTGTTGTAAGGTGTTGAATGTGTTGTAAAGTGCTAAATGTGTTGTAAGGTGTTGAATTGGTTGTAAAGTGCTAAATGTGTTGTAAGGTGCTGCAAGTTTTGTAAGATGCTGTAATGTATTGTATCTGTGGTAATGAATTGTTAGTGTGGTAATGTGTTGTATGGGGAGTAATCTGTTGTACTGGTCCAATGTAAGTCAATGGGAAAAAGTGCTTGAACTTTTGTTAATATTTGAAAAAGTGCTAAAGGTGGAAGTTTAAAAAGTAATAGCAATAATGAGACGGTGAAGCCGGTCGTAACGATGTATAATTTGTTGAATTTGGTGAAAGCGTTGAGGAGTTGAAAAGTGCCAAAATCTGGCGGAAGTGGAAGAAGAAGAAGAAGAAGAAGAAGAAGAAGAAGAAGAAGAATAAACAGTAGGAGAGCATATAGTGGCTGCATAGTCTATGCAGCCACTCAATAAACAGTAGGAGAGCATATAGTGGCTGCATAGTCTATGCAGCCACTCAATAAACAGTAGGAGAGCATATAGTGGCTGCATAGTCTATGCAGCCACTCAATTAACTAAAGAGGTAAACATATTTTTATTTTATTTTAAAAAGCATACGTACACACAAATACATCAACGAAGATATGCCTCCAAGCGCACGCACACACACGCACGCGCGCACACACACACACACACACACGCACACACACACACACACACACACACACACACACACAACCTTCCCCTCCCTACACGGGCAATATTAATTATTTAAATGTATATTTCCTCCTCAGCCATGGTCCCTTCACCAATATATCATAGATTCTGAGTTACAAGTTAATATTGTCACATAAAACCCCGAAACTCCTTTCTAAGCCTCCACTTCTGAAGAGTCTGGTTCCAAACTAAGTCCTGAGTCCTGAGTCCTGAGTCCTGAGTCCTACGTACTGAGCCCTGAGTGGAAAATGTGCAGGTGTCTTCATTCTGTCACTTATCTTTGTGTGAGAAGTGAAATATTTCACAACAGCCCGGTCCTTTTTTTGACAGACAATATTTGGCCAGCTGGCAGCAAACCTCTGTCTTCTCTCACACCAGGCACCGCATGCGACACAAAGTTACGTAATCCATATGAACAAAACGCAAATGTTCATATTTTCAACATTGTGGGAAAATTAATGATAACAAAGGCTTAAGTTTAATTTATATATTTATCTTTGTGTCATCGGTGAAGCGAGCGAGAGAGAGATAGTTCAAGTATAATTCATTTCAATCATACATACTGTTATGTGTGTGTCTGTGTGTGTGTGTGTGCGTGCGTGTGTGGGAGAAGAGAGTGATACATAATGAATGAGGGTGCATGTTTTGCTGAATGTCATGTATGTTCTGTGATACATTTTTAAAATGTTGTTGTTATTATTATTTCTTATTTATTTTGTTTGTTTGTTTTTTGTAATGTTCTGTTTGCGATTGTACTTCTGTGTTTTTGTTTTGTGTTGTATTTGTGCTTTTGTTAAATTTTGTTGTGTTTATGTTTCATTAAATAGTAATTATTTATTTATTTACCTAATACATGTGATAAACTGCTAATGTAACCACCGCTGCCCAGGGACAGACTGACGGAAGCGGTGCAGCCAACCTGTGCCACACACTCACAACAGATAAGATTTTTATTTACTATAGTTTCATTGCTTTGTCTTTAACATATCTTTAACATATCTTTATTACGAGGACTAGCCTCTTGAGATGCATCATCTCGTTTTCAGGAGGGTCCTCAAAAATAGCAACACAAGTAGCAGCAGCGGTTGTCAAATAAATGCAGTTACAGTAAAGTGTAACAAATAAAAAACAAATGCAGCTTTGTAAAATCTACCTGTGTGAAGCAATCACATGGTAAACTTAAAATAAGGCATTGACTATTTACTGTCCATTTCTGGGATTTTCATTTCACAAGATCGCATCGAGAAGCAGATACAACTTCAACAACAACAACTTATTCTTGTACAGCCCTAAATCACAACAGAAGTCATCTCAGAGGACTTAACAAAACCATTGAAATCCAACACAGATCAGAGAATCAACAGTTAAAAAATAGTGCTCGAGTTACCATACTTCTCCAGCAGGGGGCTCCCTATGCAGCTTGACTGACAGTCTGAGGAGTTTAGCCTTCCCTGAGCCATATGCTAAACTAAAGAGGACTGTTTTAAGCCTAGCCTTGACTGTAGAGACTGTGTCCGAACGAAGACAGATAATAGTGTTGTTTAACCCCGAGGCTCATTATATTTGTGTTTGTTGTAATTACATATAGTCACCACCAGAGAGCGCTGCACAGATGATACAGGAAAAGGGAAAACAGCAGAAGTGTCAGGTGTCTGCAGCCACAACCTCATGTAATATGTATATTTGAATAAGACTCAGTTTCCTAGTATTTTGCTTTGAAATCTAACCATAAAACAATCAAAACACAGCTGTATTCTGGGCTCTTCAGAAAAAAATTTGGTTTAAAGTTTTGACCATTCATCAAGTATGAAAAAGGGAAATGTATTTGCACATGTAAGGCCAAAACATGCACCAAAATGTCTGATAAAGGAGATAAGAAAGTTTTACCTTATTATCAATATTCTGTGTTTGATTCTGTACAAAATGTAGTTACTTTAAAAAAACATAGTACAGCTTAATTTGACCTTTAGATTCAGATTCCGATTCATTTTATTCGCCATTTGCAGTAACACTACATTGGAATACATTAGTAAAAGTTCCCAGTGTGCACAGGACAAGTACAGACATAAAACAACATTAAAAGACATAAATAAAACAAATTTTAACTTTAGCGTGTACTTCTTGGGTTGTTTTACTTCCTGCCTGATTTTCCTGTTTATAAAACTCTTCCTGCCAACTTTAAAAGTTACATTTTTCAGACAGAACAATATGTTTTTTTCCAGACACACTTTATACTTTCATCATCATGTGTATTTTTGAAGCTGAGTTTTGGCTTGTGAATGCTTTGGTTGACCTCGGTCTGTAAAAATGCACTATATAAATAAAGATTACTTACTTATTTACTTAAATCTGATGGTGAATGTAACAAATATCAATCTCTGCAAAGAATTTTACTAAATTAAGTGAGTAAAGTGGTGTCTGTTGGGACAATAGAATTCCATATTCCTCTTTCCCAGCTAAGATAGATTTCAATAAGATTTTGATAAGATTTCAGTAAAATTTCAAAAAGATTTCAATAAGACATGTATTTATAATAGAGTGGAAAAAGTCCAGGAGAAATCAATTTTACTTTCCTTTTCTTTGTGTGAATCATTCATTCATTTGATCTAATTTTGTATAGCCCTAAACCACAGCAGCAGTTGTCTCGGATGATTTAACAAAGTTCCTGATTCCACAACAGCAGATCAGAGAATAAAACTGTTTACAATAACAACAAACATTATTATTTTTTACAGTCTATGACAAACACACAAGGAGGGTCCATAGGAAGTGGGATGATCCATGTCCATAAATGTCCTTAAATGACGAGCATGTCTTGCCTCAGTGTGTTTAAATTGATAAAAATACCGCCTTAAATGGATGTTATAATTACACAGGAGAGTCACAATTCTTCTTTTAGCTTGACTAAAAATCAAATGCAAAGGGCTCATATATGGGCTCATAATGCTCTCTCCCAATTGAATATAACATTATCCCCTTTAAAACGATGCCGGAACCAGACACGCCCGTTTAATTTTCACCCAAGATTTTTTCTGTCTTGAAATCCCCCTGGGGCTAGACCTTTGTGGTGGGAGCTAGGACAAGTGTGAAAGAACAGGAGGAGATGGGGAGGAGGAGGGTTGTGGCATGAATGAAGCTTCCTCGTGATATGAGGCGAGGAAGCTCCATGTTCTTCCCCTAATCCAGTTCTGAGTTGGGGGCAATCAGAGCTGCCACCCAATTCACACAGCCCCATTCAGGATCGTATGTGCTAATTATTGTGTCGTCGTAGTAGTAGGTGCACTTTATTTATCCCTGTAGGGCAATTTACCCTCTACATTTGACCCTGATGCCGCGACCCTGATGCCACGATCCTGATGCCACCAGGCCCCACGGGTCAGGGGCAGTGGTCGCTAGTACCGCGCGGGAACCATCTCCAGATGTTGAAGCTCTTGGTCACGACTGGAGCTGGAAGTTTAATAAAATGGTACAGATCATTCAGTAAACAAATAATACTTACCTAGACAATAATACACTACAGAAGGATAAGATAAGGCCATAAAACCATTGTGAGAGTGGGAGAGAAGAGGGGGGTGGGAGCCAAGGTTGTTATGAAAAAAAGCAATATTTCTACAATTAACACAGTAAAACAAAAACAAAGAAAATGTGTGACTGTTTCAAAGCCTGTGGTTGCGCTGGAGTCCCCAAGTCCCGCAGTGCATGAGGAAAAACAGCTCTCAGCCAATCAGAGGAGGCAGGATGGGCTGACTACTTCCGCCTTTCTTCTTCCTTATTTGGCAAAAATGGGCGTGGTTAGTGTGACTGGGGGAAAATGGTGGAAAGGAGACAGCAGTAGACACAACACAGCTACAAATTATCTTCATCTCGAGGTGAGTAAACATCTTCCTGACACTGATTTATACGATTTTAAAAGTGTTTGGGTTGAGTTTGTGACAGTGTAGAGTGGGATTGGGGATAAAACGTGAGCAGATGTTGTTTCAAAGCTCTTTCCTCTTTGTGTGAGAGGCAGGAAATGATAGAAAGGCTGTCTGCTAAACAAATTAGACTGGATTTAAGTTTGAGAATCTTTCACATAATATCTTACTATTTTGTTGCCTGTAAAACGTGTGTTTACTTTAGGATATGTTACTATGAGGACACACCCACTGTTCCACTGTTGTTAATTTTCCAGAAAGACAACATTGAGAAGGATGAATAATGCTGAAGATATGCCAGGATGGAATGGTATTATTATTACAGTCAGTGGTCTTACCAATAAAACAACAACAGTCACTTTAAAATAGTATCTGTAAAAGCAAACCAACCTTGGTTACTATGTCATAGAAATATTCACGTTGTAAACATTAACAGAACGTAGTAGTAGTAGTATCAGATTGACAAATTAATTAAAAAAATCAAAAAATATAGGAAAGCTTTATTTGTCGCTGTAGTGAAAGTGTCTCATGTAGAAATTCAACATTCCTTTGAAACAGATTACATTTGATTACATCTACATAATGAAACATAATTACTGTCATATTCCAAAGAAAGTTCATAAAAGGGGATTTCTTTAAATCTGCTGATACTGCGTAAAATGTATTATATATAGTGACGGCCCACTGCTTTTATACTGCCATATCATGGTAATGCTAAAGTTGACAATAATGACAAGGTAAACAATACTCTAATTATTATTACTACTATTATTAAATTATTTCATTATATCAAACCCAATCACATCATGTGTTTCAGAGTGATGAAAAATGAGGACCAGTCACAAAAATTAAATTTCAATTGAATTCAATCCAAGGTATTCTTGTATTGCCCTAAATCACAACAATAGTTATCTCAGGTGACTTAACAAAACCATTGAATTTGCCAACACAGATCAGAGAATCATACACAAAGAATAGAGAACCTAGGAGTAGGAATTGGTCCATGTCCAATGTCCATAAGTGATGATAAATATCCATAGATGTTGAAGAATGTGGAGTGTCCTGGATCATCACCACAGTCCTTTCTGTTAGACCCACAAAGAGACAACTGCATCAGAGGAAAAACTCTAAAACTCAGTGGGAAAAAAGTGAGAAACCTCAGGGAGAACCACTTTGAGAGAGGGATCTGCTCCCACAAAAAATGGAAAGGATCCTTAAAACCGTTGAATGAAATGGGAAGCCAAACCCATAGCCATAGTCTTATCATAACTTCTACACATCCCCCAAAGGTTCGAAAGGCTGTGCTTATTCACCCAGTATCTCCCGCTCGGTAAAACCTGAGCCCGCAGTTGTTGTGTGGTGGTAACAGAGTTGAACCGTCTTTTGTGCGTATGGCATATGTTCAGCAGCTGCAGAGGCAGAGGCTACAGGCCATGCAACTCGAGACTTGGCCTGAAGCTTGTACAATAGTGTGAGCTCATCTGGAAATCTTTTTGGCTGGCTTCATCCAAAAACATGTTCAAGCAAAGAAATCGAGGCATAAAAGATTTGAATTGGCACACACACCCACAAGAAGAGAATACAGAGTGAATCATAACTTTGTTGCATATTTGTGGTTGTTAGAGGGGTTTGAATGGGCTTGTTGGACTTGTGCTTTAATGTTTGCATTTGAGAAGGCCCGTTATGCTAAATAAGGAGAAAACTAGTAACGATTTTAGATGATTGAGCCACGCAAACGTATTATTCATGTCTGGAAAACTTAAATCCTTATGTGTTGATCAGACTTAAAGCTGGGGTACCTAACTTGTTTTGTTTAATAAATAATACATGTTGTGTGTCCCAATTGAAAGAGTCTTAAACGTAAAGTTTTGTAAACAAATCAGACCTGAGAGAGCAGTGATGTTTTGGACTGAGAGCTGATTGGCTGAGTGAGGGTGGTCCTCTCTTTTTAGAGAAAGTACCAAGCTGTTTTGAGAGCTATATACTGTAGGGACTAGTTGGATGTAGCCTGGCCTTAGTCATCCATAAACTCTGGTCAATTCATATTTTCGTTTGAAATGAAATGAGTATGATATGGTTTGGTAAGACCAGGCTAAGTTGGATGGATTTGAAGTGGTTTTGAGAAGTGTCTGATTTTCTGTAGGGCTTTGTGGTAAGATTTTGGGCTGGGTGAAAAAAGTAAAATCTCGATTTTATTTCCTGCTTTGGACGATTTCGATTTAAAATCTATTTTCATTGAAGTCACCAACGACAGACTTTGCCCTTAAATATTCTTTTTTATTTTTCCGCTCAATATTCAAGTTTCAAAACAATTTTTAATTTCTTGTACAGACTGTGCTGATATACGTATAATTCATGTGCTGCTGGAACTCTCACATCCTTCATTCCATTTCACCATTTTCACATTATTCACATTGAATTTTTTAAATTTGATTAATTGCCTAAATTTGATTTATTGCCCAGCCCTATTAAAAATATATATAATTTATTATGTATGTTTGTTTGGTGTCTAGTAATAATGGCGATGTAGGCATGGGTGTGTATAGACATATTTTCCTAAGTCAACTATGACAAAAGTAGAACTCTATATAAATGTTCTTGTCTTTTTCTGTCTTCAACAAATGTAATATCCGGTTTCTAACTATATTTGTGCTCTGTCTAGGTCACATACTCACACTTGTCTGGGTGAGGAGTCGTTGCGATGATGGCTGACGCAGCAAAGATAAAGAAACATGCCGCTACGGTCCTGTGTTGCGTGGAAAAGGTGTCCTCCTTCGCCTCCTCCATAGATCCTCTCTTTGGGATCGTTTCGTCTCTGGTTGGAATTGCCCGGAAAGGCCTGGTGGACGAGGAGGGCCACCCGCTGGACGGAGACTTCCAGGAGATCAACTCTAAACTGGAGACCATATCCAAGAAGAACCACAAGTGCCTGAAACAAATCCAAATCGACGAGATAAACGAAAATTACGGCAAGTATGAGGAGTACATCAAACATCAGTACGCGGCTTTTAACTCGATGGTGGCGAAGCTGAAGAAGGATCCGGACAGAACCCAGATCCACATGGAAACCTTTGAGAAAATCTATGAACGAGACAAGAGTGATCTCAGTCTCAATGTGTATTACAACGGTGTGATGGGATCGAGCTCTCTGTTTGGAAGGAACCTGCTCCGAGTGTATATGGAGCACTGCGATGGCGATTTGGAGATCATGGAGCACAGATGTTCGCACCTGACACACCTCTTTCACATGGGATTAATCTCACTGATGGCCTACACTTCTGTTACCGAAGACGACGAGGATGAGGTCCGGGAGAAGTGGGCGAAGCGGGTGGCCGACATCCAGGGTGAAATGCAGAAGGTGCTGAGTCAATGCAAAGATAAGCAAGCGCCCGCCTCGTAAAAAAAACGCAATTGTCTGCTATAGAGATGAAGGAAAAGCAGTAACCAAAGTCTACAGCTGTGGACCGACAGGAAAGACATGTTAACTACTACAGGATGCTGTACAAAGAAGCCATTGTTATAGTTGCATTTAAAACTATAAATATATACAGTAATATTATTTTTGTCTGCTGGAGTGTATGTATGTATATGCTGAGATGTTTATGTTTTAATTTAATAGAAGTTACTATGCTTCCAAATAAACTGGGATCTTGTGCAGACTTGTTTTTCATATATTTAACATTACATCCTTTATGGGCCTCCAGGCATAACATTTCAAAAGGGCGGCAAAATATGGAGACTTTTTATTTTACAGGAGTGACTATAGTTCCAACAGGTCTAAACCTAACCAGGGATTATACCTGAATGTGTTCAAATACTACAGTATCGTGTGTCTGGTTTAGGTATTTACTGGTTTTGCCATTTGAATGAACTTGTGGCTAAGTGATACAACCTGCTGTAATACCTGTTTAGGAAGTTAGGAATGAAGAAAATCCACAATTAACAAATGATTATTGCTGTCTATGAGATACTGGTAATCATGGTGAATAATTCAACTCAATTCATTCTTGTATCGCCCTAAATCACAACAGTATATCTCAGAGGACTTCTCAAAACCACTGAAATCGGCAACACAGATCAGAGAATCAAGCAGTTTAAACACAAAGAATAGAGAATACAGTAGGTATTGATCCATAGGGAGTTGACCAATGTCCGTAAATGTTGGTTGTCGGGCGGCACGGTGGCTGAGTGGATAGCACTCTCGCCTCTCAGCAAGAAGGTCCTGGGTTCGAATCCTGGTCGGACCAGGGCCTTTCTGAGTGGAGTTTGCATGTTCTCCCCGTGTCTGCGTAGGTTTCCTCAGGGTACTCCGGTTTCCCCTACCACTAAAAATATGTCCAATAGTTCTGGCATGCGCCTCCTGTACTGGCCCCGCTCCCATCTCTGTGTGGAGTGAGAGACAAATGCCCATAATTAACAATTGTAAACCGCTTTGAGACTCAGATCTGCAGTGAAAAGGCGGTATATAAATAAAGATTACTACAGTATTACTACTGCAGTTGTCCTGGATCATCACCACAGTCCCTTTTGTTAGACCCAGAAAAATAATAGTAATAGCATTTGTCAGAGCAGATTTAGGGCAAAGATTTCACCTGCTTCTACAACCTTTGGGCTGCAGATTCTCCAACGTATAAAGTGTTAATTATAATGTCTTTAAAGATTAGGAAACCCCCGCTTCGAGGACAACTCATGTAAAATATGTATTTACTTTTAAAACTGTTTTGGACTTGGACTGGTCTAGTTTGATTTGACTCAAAATAAAATATACATTTTTCTTTCACATTTCCAGGGGTCACATGTTTATATTTCACCTATTGTTTGACAAAAAATGAAACTTGAAGTGAACTTAGGTTGTACCAGTCTTGTACCATTGACCAGTCATGTCAAACTCAGGCTCGTGGGCTAAATCCGGCCTGCAAGACCATTTTTAGTGGCCCCTAAAATGGTTTTGATGTATTACTATTAATACAATTTCTATTTCTATTTTTAAATTGCAATATGCATACAAATACACAGAACTCTTGAGAGCAGCTGTGTTCAAGGTATTACTAAAAAATAAAACTACAAACTAACAAAAACAACATACATTCAGTAAGACAATTAATAATAATAATAATGATAAGAAGAAGATATGTTATTTATAATGCACTTTACATTTTACACCAAATCTCAAAGTGCTACAAAGTCAGCAGCATAGATAAAAGCATAACACATATAAAATCAAATAAAGAGACTAAGAAATTAGTTCATTTGTTAATTACGCCTTGGTAAAAAGATATATTTTTATCATCACAGATACTTTCAATATGTTCAATATGAGTTCTTTATTAATGACAGGGAAGCAAATTATGCTTTGGGATCAATTTCATTTTTCGTGAGGGGGGGAATTTTATTTTGCCATTTGTTTTTGTTTACGTGGTATTTACCCATAACCAGAGACAGTAAATAACACAGAGAGCTAATCTTATGTTGGGCCCTGCCTGCACTGAGTCCCCCTGGCCACCAGAGGCCGCTGTTTCTACGCAGCGATGGAACATGACGCCTCCGCCTGTGTGCGCCGCCCTGCCCCAAGTTACAGGCCTTTAATACACATTTATAACTAACATATTAACTGCACAACTACCTGCTTTTAATGCGAATACCATGCGGGGACAGACGGAGGACAGAGCAGCACGGAACAAGACGAGGACAGTTTTCTGCGCCTCTGGAAAAGTCGCATCTCCGTCGGTAAGTTTCTACAGTCTGTGGTTCCGATCAAAGTGAATATGTTTGTGGCTTTTGTGCTGCTGCTGTGGATGCTACTGTCCATATGTGACCAGGCTCGCGTTAGCAAACAAACGAGCTTAAAAGACATGATTATGCATTAAAATATTCAGTCCGACTTTGTTAAAAGATCTTTGTTATTATTACATTTTACACAGCGCCTGGTTTCCGGGGCGTGGCCTTCCTCTGAAGTTTATTTTGAACTCTTTGTACAAAAGCTTATTACCATGTTATTTAAAGCTATATTGGAGGATTTTCCCAAAATTTTAGGAAAGAATCGCCCTCTCCTCTTTCTGAACAAAACTCTGGTCTTGTTTGATGAGCACGTATCACCAGAATGATTGACAATTAGAAAGACCAATAGTGTTGATGATCCACCCGGAAGTAGAAAATCTTCCTATATACTTTTAAGTAAGTAAAGTTTATTTGTGTAGTGCCTTTCACAGATCAGGATCACAAAGTGTTTTGATTAGTTAAGCTAAAGAACACATTGAATATTATACATTTGAAACAGGCACGTGATACATTTAATCTGATAAAATATACACTGCCCAACTTTACTTACATCTTACTATTTACAGTCTATGCATCTTACACATATGAACAAGTAGTGTCAACCTGAAATTTCACTCATTGTTGTAGCTCTCATAAAAGTGGCATCCCAAACTGTATTTACAATAAAAATCACATTGACCACTTATTTCATAATTAACACAGTGTAAGTAACCCGTGCTGATCCTATTACAGTCATAGTGATGTATCTAAGATGAAAGCTTTACTGTTAAATAACTAATGGCTCTTCTGGCTTGCACTTGCTTTGAGAGCTCATATGGGTCCAAGAAATTATTGATGCACTGAGCTTGATATGCAGCCAAATCAATCTCAATAATCAATAGTCTTTTAATCCTATGCAGTCATTACTGATGGACTTTTGGAATGCCTTGAGATGACTTGTAATCATCTCTTTCTACAGTTTATGGCTGTAATCTGAATATAATGCAATTACAAAGGCTGTTTAATGCTGTGGTATAACAATAGTGGCATGTTTTCTGTTGACTAGGCATGAGTCTGCTCGGTATTTGGCCCGTTATAAAGATGCTGGATTAGGACTAGAGTAAAAAGACAGCGCTATGGGCAACGAAGACAGCCTGGAGGATGCTTTCGTGGCTGTCGTTCGCCCGAAAAGTCAAGTCAGTTTGAGCTCCAAGGAGTACAGAGCCAAAGCTTATGAGGTAAGCTTTATCATCATTAATGGACGTTGGTCTCTGCCCCTTATGGACCAATGGCTCTATGTGTTTCTTTGTATTTCTTGTGTTGAACTGTTTGATTCTCTAATCTGTGTTAGCGAATTCAACGGTTTTGTGAAGTCTTTCGAGAGAACTACTGATACAAGATTACATTGAATTGAAGCCATCAATTTACATGAAAAAACAGAATTCGTTCAAGAGCTATTTATTAGACTAGGTTTGACAGTAACATTGGTCCAACATAACACAGTGCTGATCATTTCAAAGTTATCACCAACTTTGGCCTGTTTTACTTAAACACATTTGAATATTGTCCAAGTTTATTTTACTACTACTCACTCACTGTAGATTGGTTGCAGAATAACATACTTCTGAAGATAAGTTAGTTAGTTGATTACTCTTTGCCTGTGGCCTCATCCATTTTTCATGACATTTTTTAGTGGGATCAATAATTTTTGGCTCATTTTATGTACTTTCCATTTATTTTCACTAAGATTCTACTGATTGAAGTGCCTTTGGAAGGAAAGGAGAAAAAACGAAAGAAAGTTCTGTTGGCGACAAAGATCCAGTCTGGAGGTGACAAGTCCAAGTCTATTTTGGATTATGTCGATGAAACTGTGAAAACAATGGCCAACACTCAAGGCTTCGTAGGTGAGTGGACAGAAATGACTATTATGGTATGTTTATATTATGCTACAATCATTTATGGTAAAAATGAAAGAACCATCTACCCTTTCAAGTGGGAGGTGATACTTTGTTTTTAAAGACCTTATGACGGGTTTTTTAAAAAAAAATAGTGGATATCAAAATTGCATGACAATATCAATTTGAAAGAGATTCCGGCAAAAAAAATCCTATATTTTATAAAAAGAACGTGTTTTTCATGAATTTAAGTTGTCTATGCTCTAACCTGTGTGTGACGTCATAGCGGGTTACGCCCATGCATTGAAAACCATGGATCTATGCCACAGGACTGCCTTTTCTCTCTCTTCTCTCCACTGGTGCCCAACACAATACTGCCCTCTACAGGTGACAATTGCTCACTACACATAAATTGCCGTTTTGAGTGTGAAAAAGTGTCCGAAGTGGGATTTGAACCCCAGTTTCTGGATTGGCAGTCCATCCACACAACCACTGGACTATCTCAGTGACAACGAAATGAAATATTCTAGTAGTTATATTAGACTCGCTGTACACGGCCTTGTCATCTTGAATATCCGCGAAAAAAGAACGAATACAAAATTGTAAACAACTTACAGCATTGAAACGTACCCGTTCTGACGTCACCAAGGGCTGTGAAGTTTTTTCGTTTCTAAGGGCGTTGCTATGGGGTTATTTCGATTTGGGGGGATCAGACAAAAAAAACAACAACTGATTTTGAAACCTTTAGTAGTTCTCTTCTAATATAAAATGGTATTACAACTGTATTTCTAAATAAATCAAACCCGTCATAAGGTCTTTAATGTTCTGTTTTTGACATAAACAAAATAAAGGTCAGAGTTGTGGAGAGGCAACATGGGTCACTGCTAAAATGTCTGTCTCAAGTTTCTCTTGATAGAGACTTTATTGATCCCTGAAGGAGAAATTCATGTGTCCAGTAGCTGCAGAAATACATGCATCCAAACAAAACAAATAAATAGATAATTTTAAAAGAAGCTGACAATAGTAATAAAATGCAACAGCAGAAGAAGGGGAGCAGGCGCTGGGTTTGGACCATTTTCTCTGCTCTGGTCCAAAGTAAAACGCTGAATGCTTTGTTAGCATTTTTCAGCATTTCAGAAAAAATAATAATTCAGATCTGCTTGGTTCGGACCATGAATCCTCTCCGCTCTGGTCTGGATCAGTGCAAAACCTTGAACACTGTACTGAAAGAAAAAAACCTATTGTAAAGCACAAAACAACAACTGTTTCAGAGTGACTCAGGACTTGCTGCCGTTTCCAGCGCGTTCACAATAAAAAAATACCAATTCTCACAGTTACCGCAACTAACAAGGAATTTTCTATAGGCCCAAAAATGTAAAACAATCATGAAAATGTACACATTCCTAAACCCATTTCTAAGCATTTTACCCATTCACAAGTCCTAACAGTATCAGTCTGTACTCTCTCTGCAGCAAAGAGAGTGGTGTATATGAAGAAATTCACCCTCGACGGAGAGAATGAAGGACGTGAGGCTTCTTTATTTGTAGTTCCGGCCAGTGTTAAAGGTGAGGCCCAGATGACATTACAACTAAACATATATCATTATGTTTTATCCGATATCTATGTTTTAATGTTGTTGTCTGGAGCAGATAATACCAAACCTGTTTACAATGCTGGGAGCCCAAACTTCTACTGCTTCCAGGACATGATGAGGGTCTGCAGCGAGACCAGCGCACACCTCGGCACAACCACCTCCAGGATGCTCCTCGCTTTAGACAAGTAAGACCTTCAACAGGGGAAAGGTCTAAGAGGCTTAGACTGACCATGTTCAAAACTAGGCTGAAAACATATATTATTAGCTCTGCATGAAACTGATTCTATTTAGTACTATTTACTGCTTTTATCTCCCTTTTTAAACCCACATTTTAGAGTTTTAACTTTTGTGCTATCCTCATGTCAAAGTTACCTGCCACGTGATTTGAAAATACCCTAAATAAAAGATTTTTTAGCTGAATTTTGATGATATTTACCACCCTGACCAGCCCTTAGTCATTTAGACCCTTTGAGACCCTAACTTAGGTATTTTTCTTCCATTTTTCTTAATCTGTGGTGGATAATTTTGACCCGAGGATACTTTTTGCTGCGCTGTTTTAAAATGAAATGATTGTATATTTATTTACTTTTTTTAATGCATCTTGATCTGTGTTTTTAAATTGCTTGGAATTGCCATAAAATTAAATGATTGATTGTTAAATTTACAACCGCTGCTTGTTGATACAGAAGTACTCTACTGTTCTGTGTTTGTGAGTTGAGATGGAGCATGGATACATTTAGGTAAATTCCTCATGGCAAGGCAAGTTTATCTGAATAGCACAGTTAATACCCGTGGCAACTTAAAGCAACTTTGAAATGGGGTGAAGAAGGAAGGACAGAAACAGGACAATTCTATGACTTTGTGATTTTCTTACACCAACACTTTCCTCGTTCAGGTGGTTAGCAGAGCAGCACACAGTACCTCACGCCATCCCAGCTTTGTTTCGACCGGCACCACTGGAGCGGGTGAAGACTAGCGTGAATAACCCGGCCTATGGTAACGACGGCAGCAAGCTGAGTGAGGAGGGTCTGCACATGGGATACACCGCTCTGGAGATCAAGAGTAAAATGATGTCTCTGGAAAAGGCCGAAATGTGCATCCACAACCCTCTGTACGGCTCCGACCTGCAGTACACCAACAGGGTGAGTGCTGCAAGGAGAGAATCCACACAGAATTATACAAGAATGTGGTTATAAGTTACGATATTGACATTAAAAAAGAGAATATAAAACATGAAAATGGCTCAAACAGAATTATATGCAAACTGTATATTGGAAATGTGCTGTAAATAGAACTGCAACCTGCTGGTTTTAGAAAATTATCTTTAGAATACTTGTAAGAAGAACCCTGTGAGTCACTATTGGACTATTTGAGTGATGGTAGTTCTTTCTGATTAACTTTTCTGTATGAAAAAGCTGATGTATAGATGTGACAGAGGTTAACAATGCATGCATCTGAAAACTGGTGAATGAAGAAAACTAAACCAAACTTGCTCTCAGGTGTTTGTGTGTTCGTGTGTGAGTGAGTGAGAGAGATGTGTGTTTAACCAGTATAAATGAGCAATATGAAGGTGAGGTTTTAACAAATTGTGAACGTGAAGACTTGTATTTTGACCCAATGTAAACCGTACATCCATGAATATCTGTTATAATTAATGTAATAACATTATATAACAGTAATGTTAACATCAGCCCAGGGACTACAGGTGGAAATGATCTCTTGATATAATATGGTACAATGCATCTTTCCCTTTGAGCTTAATGTTTATTTTACACTGTCCCTGTCGACTTAAATAAATAAACTAAACTATACTAAACTAATAAAATGTCATAAAACTAGTCCCTCGCTTTCACAACATTGTTCCATTTGTTGTGATGTTAAAGTCAAAGTTATGACATGTTGTTTTCTGACCATATTGCCTTAGTTTGATCAAAATCTAACTAAAATATCTGCTGAAAGTTACATGATCACAATGTAAACGAAGTCTGCGTCACATATTTCTCCTGTTCCTCATTTCAGTTTGTACTGAGACTAGTGAAGGCCAACGTCTTTCCACAGGATTCATTTCTATAGTGATGAAGTTTTATTCACAGGTAGACAAAGTCATTATTAATCCATATTTCGGACTTGGAGCTCCCGATTACTCCAAGATCCAAATCCCCACAAGAGAGAAGTGGCCCCACCCCAACTGCGTGTCAGAAGACAAGTGAGTTTTACAGCTGTTTGTGTATTGCAATTAATATCTGACAGAAAAGTTTGAATTATATTTTCTCTTCTCTCTTCAGAGACCGTCAGTGGGTGGATGACTTCCCCCTCCATCGCAGCGCCTGTGAGGGAGACACAGCGCTCCTTTTAAAACTTATAGACAGTGGATTTTCAGTCAAGCAGCTCGACAGCGACCACTGGGCCCCGATTCACTATGCATGCTGGTCAGTTTTATTAGTCAAAAAAATCTGCAGCTAGGGCTCTCTGGAATGAGACAAACTATTCCACATCAAGTTGTTGAGCTTTTAACCATGTTGCATCATCAGAAACAGACCTAGAGTTTTGTTCAGATTTATCCACGCTAATATCAGAGACTTCTGGCACAAACATGTAATTCTGTCCTTCTGTCTAAAAGCTTCTGTCTCTGTCCTGTAATATTGTTATCCTTCTGCAAAAGTAATGCACCTTTTCAAAATTGGAAAAAACCACAAAACCAATTGAAGTCTTCCCTCTAGTGGTAGCATAGGGAACGACAGGCAGAAAGGTTTTATCCCTTCATACTTGTTTGTAGGGCGACAGTAGCTCAGTTGGTAGAGCATTGGCCTTAAGGCCAGAAGGTCGTGTGTTCAATTCCCACCTCTGCACCTTCTCCACCAACTCCCACTGATGACTGCTGTCGTTGTGTCCTTGGGCAAGACACTTAACCCCACTTTGCCCAAAGCCCCCACTGAAAGATCAAGGCTATGCTCACAATCAGAGAGTAGCCGTCCTCCTGTGGACTCACCACCTGCAGAGGGTCAGTGAGGGGCTGGTGCTATGAGACTTGGGTGGCATCTCTGATTGCCACCCCCCTGACCCAGAAATGGATTAAAGGATAGAAAATGGATGGATGGATGGACTTGTTTGTACATTTTCTACTAAGTCCCTTAATAATTTCATTGGCCTGAATTGATGCATAATATATACTCTTCAATTTATCTATGTCAATGATGTCCAAACCTGTCCTCAAAGGCCACTACGGCTGCAGGTTTTACATCAGACCAAGTTCCTCCAGTGAGTTCAGTCTCATCCTGAAGATTTGAGGAAATGAGTGGAGTCTGCTCTGCTCCTGCTTGGTCTGAGATAAAACCGATTTGGAGACTTCTGATCTGTGCTAATTAAATCAACTTATTTCTTATGTAAATTTAGGCATGGGAAAGCTGAAGCCACCAAACTTCTGCTGGAAAAGGGAAACTGCAATCCGAATCTTCTGAACGGTCAGCTCAGCTCCCCTCTGCACTTCGCTGCCAGAGGAGGCCACGCTGAGATCGTTCAGCTGCTCCTGCAACACACCGAGATCGACCGGGTACTGGGCATATACTCATTTATACGCATTATTTACACTATGTTCATATGACCGAAGAATGATTTTAACCACAGCACATAGAAGACCAGCAGAAGAAGACGCCTCTTCAAGTGTGTGAGGAGAACAAACAGAATGAATGGGAAGAAACTGTGAAACTGCTGCAGCAAGCCGTCACCAAACCTGTAAGTCTGTATTTAGCTAAACTGAAACTGACACAATCCTCTGTCCATGCTGCTTTTGACTGGATTTGAGTGGACTGTCTAGAAAGGCGCCTATAATGTATTTTTATTATTATTATTGAAGAATTATGGTGTTTTCTCGTGTGTGTGCAATTTACAGTTATGCACATATCTTAAAATTCACTGACACAAGAATTATAGGAGTTTTATTTCTCTTTGTGGCGATTTTGGTTTATGTAGGATCAGTAGAAACTAAAAATCTTTGAACCATTTATCACAAAGGACAGTTACCTTTACAAGCCATCTCAAAATATTTATGAGAACGCATGAGCACATCTGAATGTACTGTAGTTAGTTTAGTTTTATAAAAAGACGTTAAATCCTCTCTTCCCTATTTTTTTATTTTTATTTTTAGATAATTTATGGCACACAATAAAACACACAAAACCAAAGACTATTAGACAATGTCAAATTCTACTGTAGCCGACACATAATTCTACACTCCTTCTTTACAGTACGAGAAAGTGCGCATCTATCGCATGGACGGCTCGTATCGATCGGTGGAGCTCAAACACGGGAACAACACCACAGTGCAGCAGATCATGGAAGGGATGAGGCTTTCCCCAGAAACACAGCAGTACTTCACCATCTGGATCTGCTCCGAGAATCTGCGTAAGTGCCACAAATATGCATTATCTACAACCGAAAATGATCAAATGATAAGGTTTAATTGTGAGGTAAAATATCACTATCTGAGCAAATATTTTAGGTCCTATTTGAGGAGTGGAGTGACGGAGAAGTGTGTGTCTGCTGAATGTGGAAGAAGCCTATTTGAGCATAAGCTAGCTGGAGCCAATGAACTGATATTTCGGGATTAGGGCAGCAGTAGCTCAGTTGGTAGAGCATTGGCCTTTGAGCCAGAAGGTCATGGGTTCGAGCCCACCTTTCACCATCGACTCCCACTGATGTCTGCTGTTGTTGTGTCCTTAGGCAAGACACTTCACCCCCAATGCCTAGAATGAGTCTGGTGTGTGTGAATGGTTGGTGGTGGTGGGAGGGGCCGATGGCACAGACTGGTTGCCTCACTTCTGTCAGTGTGCCCCAGGGCAGCTGTGGCTACAGTAGTAGTTTATCACCACTGTGTCTGGGGTGAATAATGACACATGTGAAGCGTCTTTGAGTGTCCGAATAAGCGCGATATAAAACCGATGCATTATTTTTATGAAATGGGCATTTCATTAAGCAGGAGGGTTATCATCCATAACCCTCAGGGTTATCATTTATTTACAGTTCCATGTTGCACACTTTCTCTGACTTTAACATAAAGTATATAAAAACTAACCAAACTAATACGTTTACAGATCCTAGCACCATTTTCTGGTTCATGTTTAATTTTATTATAATGACATTGAAAATATTCAGATTTTGTATTCATTTTCTTTGCCTAAATGGTGACCTTGTGGGACCTAAAAGACCGTGACTTTCAGATCTGCAGTTGAAGCCGTACCACAAGCCGCTGCAGCACCTCCGCATCTGGAGCGAGATCGTGAACGACCTCACGGTGCTCGACCCCCAACGAGAGGCGCCTCAGCTGTTCCTGCGTCGGGACGTCCGGCTGCCGCTGGACGCAGAGAAAAAGGTAAATATCAAAAGTCCTTGTTTATTCAAAACTTCTTTTTAGTAAGATGGGTCGCTTTTCTCTCTGAACCATTCCCCAAAGGACCTTCACACTGGTCCAAATGTCTATAAAGGGTTTGCACAAGAAAAAATGTAATTCAGGTAAAAATAGGGCTTTATAAGATACAGATTTATATGTGGGCTTTCAGGCTTTTTCATTTTTTGTCCAATGTAGACATTTTAGACCAGATTTCAATGAGTAAATTACCAGTCATAGAAATAATAATAATAAAAAAAGGTAAACATCAAAAGTCCTTGTTTATTTAGAACTTCTTTTTAGTAAGATGGGTCGCTTTTCTCTCTGGACCATTCCCCAAAGGCCCTTTAAACTGATCCAAATGTCTATTAAGGGTTTGTATAAATAATAAAGAATAAAATCAGGTCAAACAGGCCTTTTTATAAGATACAGATTTGTATGTGATTTTTTTCAGTTTTTGTCCAATGTAGACATTTTAGACCAGATTTCAATGAGTGAGTTACCAGTCATAACAAAAACATGATTCAAAATGTACTGTTTATTTTCTGTCTCTTCCTTCTCTCATCTCTCTGTGTGGTTTCGTAGGTGGAGGATCCATTGGCCATTCTCATCCTGTTTGACGAGGCTCGGCACAGTTTTTTAAAAGGTTTTTATCCGGCTCCGGACAGCAAACTGATCACACTGGCCAGTCTCCTGCTGCAGATCATCTACGGGAACTATGAGAGCAAGAAGCACAAGCAAGGATTCCTCAAGTAATTTACATTTTAATGAAACATTCTCAGCTTTCATTTTGATGTATAAAACTTTACTATGAATGTATGAAACTTGTTAAGAATCCATTATGGAAGGAAGAGAATTAACAATGGTAATACTGTGCTTGAGATGCATAAATTAACTGATTATAACATGTTTTCGCAGTGAGGAAAATCTGAAATCCATTGTGCCGATTTCTAAAGTTAAAAGCAAAGCCTATCACTGGACCAACCGGATCCTCCACGAGTACAAGGTAAAACCAGTGGGGGAGGGTCCCAGCTCAAAAGTGGCCAAAATGACGTGCGCTGACATGCTGCAATACCACCCCGGGCCGATGGGGGTGGACCCAGAAGAAGAATTAGCCAATGCTAACATATAGCGTTAGTAGACCTCTCAAAAACGTCTTTACAGGATGGACCAAAAGTTGGCTCTTGGCCCAAAGCTCCGTTCCACATGTGTGTCAATGCTGAGGGGGGTGATTTTTTTGGTCCACTCTAGTTTACTTGCTGTGAATTTTTGAAGTCTCTCGTTCAAATGAATGGAGCTGCGCCGGCTGACGCATGCGCAGATGCGTTTTTCCACAATTTTCTTGTGGGCGGGACCACTCGCGGCCATCTTGGATTGCTCCATGAAAGCACTTTTCATGGCCAACTCCTATGAACGGCGGAGATAGGCGTGACTCTGTCCGTTAATATATACAGTGTATGGGTAAAACACTATTAAAACATTATTTAGATTTTACTCTATAAACATTTCATTTAGGTCCAATTGAAATATGCAGTGAGGTTTCTTTATTAGGATTGAGGGCATAAAAAAGTACAGCATATGAATAAACAGAAACTTAAAAGGTTTTGATTCTCGTTTCTCTACAAAAACACCAACGAACCAATTGGACAAAATTGCTCATTTCAAAGTCAAGACCAACTTGGTGAATTCAAAGCCACATTCGTAACACTTTTGTTCATACATTTTGCAATAAAATGTGTTACAATTACCACTCCATCCATCCATGTTCTTCCCCTTAATCCATTTCTGGGTCAGGGGGGTGGCCAGAGATGTCACCCAGTACATAGAGCACCAGCCCCTCACTGATCCTCCTGCAGGTGCTGAGTCCACAGGAGGATGACTGCTCTTTGGCATAGCCTCAGTCTTTCAGCAGGGGCTTCAAGCAAAGTAGGGTTAAGTGTCTTGCCCAAGGACACAACGACAGCAGACATTAGTGGGAGTCAGTGGAGAAGGTCTCATGGTGGGCTCGAACCCACGACTTTCAGGCTCAAAGGCCAATGCTCTACCAAATGAGCCACTGTACGTAATTACCAATATTTCTGTAAAAAGAATCCCACCTCATGAAGAATCTCTGACGGGTTGATCCCTAAAAACAGTTGATGTTTATGGACACAGAAATGTTTTTTCTACTGGGTTAATCACAATAATCACTTCCAGGCTCTGAGCACGAGTGAAGGAGTGAGCAAAGAGATGCATCACCTGCAGCGGCTCTTCCTGCAGAGCTGCTGGGACGTCCCCTCGTACGGCGCCGCCTTCTTCACCGGACAGGTCTACACCAAGGCCAGCGCCAGCAGCCACAAGTGCATCCGTGTCTACGTGGGCGTCAACACCAAAGGCCTGCACCTCATGAACATGGAGACTAAGGTCAGAGCCGGAGATCAGTCACTACCACCAAACGAGTCACATCTTTGAAACAGATCTGAGAAGCTTTGACCTGCTCCTGTTAAAGTGAACCAGACCAACAATCATGAACATGCTCTAAGTCTGTGGATAATGTCTGTGGCTGGTTTTTTATCACAGAGCAGTCCTGATCTCCTCTGCTAAAGCCCATATAATTAATGTATATACTACCAATAGCAGCTTTGTACAGTCTCACTAATATGCAAATATATTTATCTGTGTTGTAAATATTATCCTATAAATTGCACTGATAAGATGCTAAACTGCATTTTGTTGCGTTGTTCTGACTTTGTAATGACTATCAAGTTGAATCTACACTAATCTAGTAGGTAAAGTATCATCTGGGAACTGGGTTATTTCCCATTTCTGATCGATAAAATACCCTTGAACCCCACTCACACTGGTGACTCCCACTTTGGAACTGGGCGGTTATTGAGGTGGTCCCACTTCACTTATGAGATGAACTTAGACAATATTGTCAAAAAATGTAGATTTGTAAAACACCATATAAACTTATAATGTTTGCAGTTTGTTAGGATATGGTTATCTAATTTATATACAAGCAGGTTCATTTGCCAAAACCCTCTGAAGAAGGAACTACTGTTTTTCAACGGAGACATATCCAACGTCTCAACACAACACTGCATTAAGCTGCTATTACCCCCAGACATCCTACTATATGTCTGGGGGTACTGTATGTACTGTATATGTACTGTATATATACTGTATATATACTGTATACGTATGAACTGGATATACACTTATTATCTTTGTCAATATATATTTAAGTGCGCTAAGTCGTCCAGAATTCCCCCCAACATTAATTCACACATATTTCTGACATAATTATACAGTATTTCCACCATGTGACCCGCCTCACACGTAAACTTTCTCACTAAATAGGAATGGTCCATAAAAAGACAAGTAGAAGTCTTTTGTTCATCTCGCTGTGGGGAAATTTCAGTTCGATGAATACGCATCAGGACATGCAGGGTACATTACTTCCGCGCTGCTTATAGGCACAGTGGGTAAAGTGTCTTGCCCAAGGACACAGCAACAGTTGGTGGAGAAGGTCTCATGGTGGGCTCAATCCCAGGATCTTCCGACTCAAAGGACAAAGCTCAAGCAACTGATCCACTGTCGACCCAAATGTAATTTTAGATTTTTCAGCCTCATGCAACAGAAGTCAGATGTGTTTTTGAAGCTTATTAAACGATCCATATTTCTGCTGTTTATGAATTGTTCAGTAACGTTCAGTCTGATGTTTCTCTCCTCTTCTGCAGGTGCTGCTGATCAGTTTAGAATATGGAACCTTCATGTGGCAGCTGGGACACGCAGACCAGTATTTTCAGATTCACAGCGGAGAAAACAAAATGAACTTCATAGTGCACACAAAACAGGTACGCATTTCATTTCAACTTGAAGTGGCTAAAGAAAGAGTAAATCTGGGTTTATCATCATTTCAATTGATCTTTTATGTTAAAGCTGGGGTACCTGAATTCTTTATTGTTCCATTATAGCTGTTTGACTCAACAGAAGGAGTCTTGTAAAAGTAAAATGTGAACAAATCAGACCATGATTTTTTTCATATACTTGTAAGAAAGAGCCCTGAGTGAGTCACTATTTGACGCTTTGGGCTGAGAGCTGATTGGACGAATGTGGGTGGGATAAAAAAAAAAAAATACATGTGAGAGAGACCAAAGAATACATGCTTGGGAAAACTAGTGGGGGCAGGTCCTGGTTCAAACAGGTCAATCTCACTCCTTGGCGGTGGGGGTGTACCCAGAGACAGAATTACCCAATGCTTCTGTATACAGCCTTCTTTCTTCTTGCAAACGGCTTTACAGGATGGTCCAAAAGTCACTTTTGCCTCAACGCTACGTTCCAGAGGCTGTCAATGCTGAGGACCAGCCTAGTTTAGCCGCTGTGGACTTTTGAATGCACTCGTTAAAAGAATGGGGCTCGTGCAGCTAACGTGTGCGCAAATGCGTTTACTCACATTATCCTGCGGGAGTGATATCAGATTCAGATTCAGATTCATTTATTTGCCATTTGCAGTAAAACCACATTGGATATTCATAGACTATGGATAGAACCCAATTGCTTTGAGAGCGAGGAAATAGCTTTATGGAGGTTTGTTGTTTTAAAGTTTTGTAACCAAGCTTTAATTGACTTTAATTGTGTAATGAATATTGTCCACATCATAACCATATTCTATTGTGTTTTTCTGTTTTGTTTTTCAGGCCGGTCTTATCGTGAAGCTCCTCATGAAGCTCAGTGGACAGATGACCACCAACGATAAAACCCAGACTTCAGATAAATACACTTTTGGTTAAACTCTCCGCTGCCAAACACCAGCTCCTCTGACGCCGCAATAACCTTTGGATCAAAGAGTCTACTTTTGTACAAGCAAATCCCTCTCATTTTACCAAGACAAAAATGTGTTGTTTGTAAATATGTTTATTTAATGTTTTGTTAAAATAAAGGGACAGATTTTGTGAACGTTTCTCAACATTTGTTTTTAGGGAAAAAAAGGATTTAAATTCTGTGTCTTTGGGTTTGTTTCAGGTTCACATCCTACCAGAGAGTTTTACTTGTCTCGCAGTGAGGATACGCAACACTAAATTCAAGAGCCCTCAAAAATAACAAACAAACATTGATTATTGCCTCTGAAATAATCAGAATTTTATCTTAAAACTGGGGCATCTTACTTTTTTCCTTGTAAATGCAAATCAAATCAAAGTTGTATATACCTCTTTTTATTTTCATTTTTAAAATCTTTTTCTTGCTTGTCAGTTGTGTTGCGTCTCCTCCTGGAGAAAGCCTGATCCATAGACTGTCTCTTTGGTCCATGGCCTTTGCTTGTTAGATCTTAGAAGCTGGGAGACGAATAAAGGTTATCTTATCTTAAGCAGGGCAGGGCCTGGTTAGTACGTGATGGGAGAGCTTTGGAATCCCGAGGCACCACAGTAGGGCAGCTGTGGCTGTAAAGTGTCTTTGTGTTCTTTGGCAAGACACTTAAGTCACATTTCCTGGGATGAGTCTGGTGTGTGAGTTCTGATTGGTGGTGGTCATAGACACAGGCGGCACGGTGGCTGAGTGGATAGCACTCTCGCCTCTCAGCAAGAAGGTCCTGGGTTCGAATCCCGGTCGGACCAGGGCCTTTCTGAGTGGAGTTTGCATGTTCTCCCCGTGTCTGCGTAGGTTTCCTCCGGGTACTCCGGTTTCCCCTACCACTAAAAAATATGTACAATAGGTCTGACATGCGCCTTGTGTACTGGTGACCCCGCTCCCATCTCTGTGTGGAGTGGGAGACAAATGCCCAAAAAATTAACAATTGTAAACCGCTTTGAGACTCAGATTTGCAGGTTCCCAAGGCAACCAGGGTTGCAGTAGTTTACCACATTATTCTAGTTTACTGCCAATTGTCCCGTTTTCTTAATTGTATTTCCAACTCTAATTCAATTGGTCCATATTAAAATATAGGGCAAAGATACAGTATCACCCATTATTGCTATTAAACATTACAGGTAAATGACACGTGCACAGTCAGCAGCAGTGTTCGTTGTACCGTCTGCAGAGATGTGAAGTGTGTGATCGATGTTTTAATTAAGACGTGCTTGAAAGTTTTAAACTCGTTTGAGCCTAAAAAGTCAATACAGAGAATGTTGTGACATCATATAAGCAGACATGGGTTCAGGAGCAGTGACCAATCAACGCTGCGCTTGAATGACTGACATGAAGGCTGTGGCCAATCAGAGTGCAGCGTTGATGAGGCGGGGGCGGTCCTACACTGACAGAGGAAAGCGATATACAAGTGGATGTGCAGGACCAGGGTTCAGGATTCGGTAGATTTGACACTGGAGCAGCCATGTCTTTGCACTTTTACAGCTTGAGCTCCAAACTTCTCTCAGAAACAGTGGAAAAGATGTGCGAGAACATGACGTCAGTGCTGCTCGCTGCGTCTGTCTTTACTCTGACCATTGGATACATCTCAAAAACCCTGCTGCAGAAGACCTCGGACTTGGATAAGGTAAGAAATCCACAAACTTAATATAGATGTGCCAATTAAAAGGCGTGTTCATGAATGTGTGCGGCGTGTGTTGCAGAAGCACCCCCCGTACATCTCCTCTGCTCTCCCATTCCTGGGTCATGCCATCGCCTTTGGGAAAAGTCCCATAGATTTCCTTGAAAACGCCTATGAAAAGGTAAGATTTCAATAATAATGTGTTTGTCAGCTCGCATGCAGTCTTCTAATACAGTTTATTTAATTTGACTTAAAAAATTAACTGAATTATGGATGAAAAAATGTGTATGTTAAATTTATTTATTTTCATACTTTAAAATCAAAGAAATGCAGGTGTCGCATACAGAGTTATAGTCATTAAATCTAGTAAGTCTGCAAGTCAACACTCTTTATAATTGATGACGTAAAACACTGCGCTTCCGGGTCCTGGCTGAAACTAATTTCTGCAACTACCACTAAGCAATCAACATTCAATTTCAAGATATAATCACTCAATTCTACCACAAATAAAAAACATTGAACACATTGGTAACCTATGATACTATTTGGAAAATATCATATTCATAAATCAAAAGGTTCTCAACCATAACCCCAATTGGAAATAAAACGGTGTCTACAATCATTCCAAAGCAGGTCAAATAAGAGAACAGTAACTTGACTTTTCATATTTAAATAAATAGAAAATAATAATATTCAACTCCTTGACTTTACGAGCATAGTTCACAACACCTGTGTGTGTGTGTGTATATGTTTTTATTTTTTTTTAAACTGATTAAAAACTGGCATAAAATCAAGTAAGAGCAAAAGTTGAGCTGTACAGTAGCAGTTTTGAACAATTTACAGCCCTAGTGTCTTTTTACACTGAACTCTACTTTCCTCACGACAGGAGATGTTTCCGTAGATGTAATGGAGGTTACGTGGCACATCCATGGATCAAGGGCACATTACACCAATCCACCTTTGCACTGGCTGCCTTTTCATTTTAGAATTGATTTTAAGATTGTATTTTTTACCTGTAAAGCTTTGAATGAGCTGGTCCTGCAGTACATCTCAGACCTCATTGAAACTTAGTTATTCCTATGTGGATTTACTGCAAATGGAAAATAGATTGAATCTTATATTTGCTTGTCATTGGTTTCACTTGTATTTGTGCAGCTCGCAGACCTGCATGATTAAACACAATTTCATCTTTCAATCCAATCCAATCCACTTTATCTATACAGCACATTAAATAAAACATATACTGTACAGAGATCAAATCAACACTTTTAGATTTATAGGTTTGCCAGCTTGACTCTGAGGAGCACAGGGACTGGACTCCTGTTAGTGCCCAGAGTCAGAACTAAACATGGGGAGGCTGCTTTTCAGATTCATGCTGCTAAAATCTGGAACAGTCTTCCTGAAGATGTGAGACAGGCTTCCTCTCTGACAATGTTTAAAACCAGGTTAAAAAGCTGTGCATGACCTGAGGGATTTTATATTTTTATCTTTCTTTTTAATGTTCTGTGATTATTTATGATTTTAATGCTTTCTTGTTCAGCACTTTGAGTTGCCTTGTGTATGAATTGTGCTATACTAATAAACTTGCCTTGCCTTTATATAATGTGCCGTCTGTGAATAAACGTGGTTCCTCTTGTCCCCTCAGTACGGTCCGGTCTTCAGCTTCACGATGGTGGGAAAGACCTTCACGTACCTTCTGGGCAGTGAAGCAGCCACTCTCATGTTCAACAGTAGGAACGAGGATCTGAACGCGGAGGACGTTTACTCCAAACTCACCACTCCAGTGTTCGGGAAAGGAGTGGCCTACGACGTCCCCAACGCTGTACGCCCCGCGACATATCTATACATGTTATTGTTCATATGTGAGGTTTTTGGGTTTAATGGTTAATGTTCGTTTGCAGCTGTTTTTAGAGCAGAAGAAGTTACTGAAGACTGGTCTGAACATTGCTCATTTTAAACAACATGTCAAGATCATAGAAGACGAGACCATCGAGTATTTCCAGAGATGGGGAGACAGCGGGGAAGAAAGTAAGTCTATTTAATGATGTATACCTGCCCCTGTATCCATCGTGACTCATTCAGTGGGATAGAATAGTCTCCGTAAGTTTAGTTTTGCATTTAGCAGTTTAGATGTAATTATGTAGCCTGGCCTTATCCATCCGTACTCTCCGCTTAATCATCATGTCCTGCATGTTTCGACCAATCAGAGAGCGCGGGAGGCGGGTGTTGTAGTTAGATGTGGGTGACGTCAAGAGTTTGCGTCGAACGGGCAGGTTGTAGTTTGGCGAAGAATGCGATAGTAAAGTATTCTGGTCTGGATCTATCATGAAACTGAAGCCGGAGCAAGAGGAATGTTTAGCAAATGTAATCGCTGCAAAGATTGTGGCGCTACTCTCCACAGGCTCCGTTAACGGCAAAGGAGATGGCTAAAGCTAGGCTAAATGCTAACGACTCACTCGGGCGCATTACATACGTCACAGTAAACTCAGATCCAATCGTTTCAATCTGCAAAAGGAGTTAACCCCTCCCTCCTGTTAACGGAGTCAATGGAGCAAATCCAGACCTTAGTATGAAATGTAATGTGTACTATGGTGTGGTAAGACCAGTTTTTCAACCTGTGGGCCGTGGCATGTTAGTGTGCCTTAAGTTGTTATTTAATGTGCCTTGGGAAATGATCCAATCTCACCTACTTGGTCAAAATAATGTGAAAAACAATGATTATAAGATTATAAATACTTCTTTGCTCTTCTCTGATTTTCTTTATAATACACTTTGAGAATGACTTTGTTTTGCTAATAAAGGCTGCAGAGTTACATCAGTTTGGCTCAGGTTCAGCTGTCGGTGTGACACGGCTCAAAAAGGTTGGGGAAAGCTGCAATAGTGTTATGCCATGTAGTAGGAGCTCTGTGTAATGTATTTTAAAGCTGGGGTACCTAACTTCCAACATCCTGTAAAAGCAGCTGAGTCAGAGTGTCTCGTTTACACTTTTCTGTCTGAAATATCTGCTCTTAAAGATGTGACCAAGGCCAAAAATACATACAACTAACAGAACCAAACTAGCTGAATATTTAGAATTTTATATTTGATTTTTTTGTGTTTTTGAAACATTGGTTCCTCAGTTTTTAAACAGAGACGAGTCATTTCATTTGGAGATGTCGTGGAGATATTGTTTCTCATAACACTGTGAAAAATTACTAAAATACAATGTGATAAATTGCTGGAATCAAGGTTTTTTATTTTATTTTGACTGTCTTAAAACAAGCTTTGCCTACGGGAAAAGCTTTTTGGTATTATTTCAAGTTCTGTTGCAATTTATTTTTTCATTCCAACAAGACATTTCTATTTTTTTCTTGTCCCATTGGTAAATCTTGGTCTTGAGTCTTGAGTCAAAATGTGCTGAAATTTAGATAAAAACACTGCACTCATTACCTTTTTTAAAATTATTTTTTGCAGTGAAAACGCCTAAACGTCTCTAAATGTTTTTGTTTATTTTCTCCAGATTTGTTCGAAGCCTTGTCGGAGCTGATCATCCTGACGGCCAGCAGCTGTCTCCACGGTAACGAGATCCGGGCCATGTTGGACGAGAAGGTGGCCCAGCTCTACGCCGACCTGGACGGAGGCTTCAGTCACGCCGCGTGGCTCCTCCCCGGCTGGCTGCCCCTGCCCAGCTTCAGGTAACGTCATCACACATTCATAAAGTCATGGATAGTGGAAAAGAATACTGAATACTGTATCTATATCAGAAGAAGTGATGGACATGTGATAATTACAATTAAATACATTAGTAATCGGATACTTGTGGCATTTTGCTAATTTGGTGATTCAGTGATCTCTGGTTGACAAGTCTCCACAGATACAGTACTTTATCTCACTGGAAGAACCTGCTCTACCCGAGGTCTTTGATCCTGTAAATATTCCTGAAATATTTCATTACGGAGACTTTTTTTTTCTTGACATAAAAATCTGTTTGGAAATTGTCTTTGCGCTGAATAGATGGCCGTAATTTAGATCCTGATAATCCCAGTCTACACACCATAAAGAGCAGCAGCAAACATATATTTTTCTAAGTATAAAATAGAAACAGGTCTAAAATGCTTTTATGGCCACTTTACTGAGTTCTTATGCAAATATATTTTTACTGTTTTTGTTTTAGTCAAATGTTGTGAATTTGTTTGTAGTGTGTTTGAGTAAATATGTAACTTTTTTTTTTTTTTTTTAAATAGAAAACGGGACAGAGCTCACAGAGAAATCAAGAATATTTTCTTCAAAGTGATTCAGAGGAGGAGACAGTCGGAGGAGAAGGTGGACGACATCCTGCAAACGCTCATCGACGCCAGCTACAAGTAATTATCATAGAAATACTAATAATCTAAATGTAATCAGAGGGACATTGGATTTTGGTCATTTTAACCATGAACTGAACTTCACAACCTAAAATGTCGGAAAACCATTTTTAAAGCTCTACAAAACAGTATTGTTTTTCATTACTTAGAATTGATGTTTTTCTCTGGGTACGGAGCTGCAAAGTCTCCGCCCTCCTCCCATGGATCTACTCTATTATCCTGTTATAATTCAATGGGGAGAGACACAGAAGTTTAAAAGACTGCTGGGGGCTAATTAACAATGCAGTGATTAATGACAATAAAACCTGAATGCTCTAGTCCACATTTGTTTCTTAAAAATCTGCTGAATTGTACACTTTTGAATACGGAAAGAACATGCAAACTGCTCTCAGAAAGCCGGGGAATGGAGTCTGTTTCCAAACTCCAATTAGAGAGGACTGTGAAGGAGGCGGGACTTAGCCGCTCTGTAGACCAATCCTCGCTTTAGGTCGACACTCACAATATTATCAAATCAACACAGATTTGGCCTAATTCAAGCAAGAATTACCCTAATTTTTCAGTGACTAGCAGTTATCTCAAAATCCTTGAAATGATTCTCACCTTAATGATGTAAGAAAATAAAAAGTCAATATACAAAAGGAATGATCACAAAGTCACTAAACTATAGTCTAAACCCTGGTGTTGTGCAGAGACGGGCGTCCTCTGAGCGATGATGAGATCTCGGGGATGCTGATCGGGCTGCTCCTGGCCGGGCAGCACACCTCCTCCACCACCTCCTCCTGGATGGGCTTCTTTCTGGCTCGGGACAAGTCTCTGCAGGATCGATGCTTCGCTGAACAGAAAACTGTGTTTGGAGACGACCTGCCGCCGCTAAACTTCGATCAGGTCAGACATGATTTTTTTCACTCATTTTCAGGACTTCCAACGTCCTGGCCCCAAATGTCCTGAAAAAGAGATTCTGCAAACTCTGTGGGAAGTTTCTGGTTTAATAAAGGTCGACCACATTAGACTCTTTTAACCCAAAACATCTGCGATTATAGATATTGTCAAAAAGCTACAGGGACTCAGTTGGTGGAGCATTGGCCTTTGAGCCTGAAGGTCGTACTCTCACTGCTCCAACTGATGTCTGCTGTCGTTGTGTCCCTGGGCAAGACACTGAACCCCACTTTGCCTGAAGCCCCCTCTGATACACGAAGGCCATGCCATCGCTGTCGGAGCAGCTGGTGCTATGAGCGTTGGGTGGCAGCTCTGATTACCACCCCCCGACCCAGAAATGGATTAATAAAGGGGTTGAAATTGAATGAATATATTCTCAAAATAGAAGATGCCAAATTACAGTATTTATTTATTCTGCAGCTGCAAACTGAACCAGGAGCTCTGTTAAAACAATTAAGGAAGTAATCGGATTTAAACCTTTTCCAAAACACTTAATTGTAATGATTGTGACCTGGACATTTCAGCTGCTGCATACCAACATCCAGACCAAAGCTTTTTTTTACTTCTATGACTTTTGTTTGAACTAGATCTTCTCAATGAAACAATCTTAATATGTTTGTTTTAGTTGAAAGACCTGAGTTTGCTGGATCGCTGTTTAAAAGAGACCCTCCGCCTTCGCCCTCCGATCATGACCATGATGAGAATGGCTCGTTCCCCTCAGGTACAGGACGCTCTTCTGCTATTTCAGTCCATTGTCACATGACGGTTTTCCTCTTATCTGTGTTTAATTATATTTGCGATGTGTATTTCCCAGACTGCAGCGGGCTACACCATCCCTGTGGGTCACCAGGTCTGCGTGTCTCCCACCGTGAACCACCGCTTACAAGACACGTGGAACGAAAGACTGGAATTCAACCCCGATCGGTACCTCCTCGATAATCCTGCTGCTGGGGAGAAGTTTGCATACATCCCGTTTGGAGCCGGTGAGAGCCACAAACTCAGTATTTACAACTTGCATGCAAAAGCCAGAACCCGTCAGACCTCTGAAGCTGTGGAGGGCTTTGGCAGAGATAGTATCACTCAGATTGGGAAAAAAGACATGACGTGTGCAAACATGTTAAATATGGTTTGTCTCGCCTCTGTCAGTGTGCCCCAGGGCAGCTGTGGCTACAGTAGTTTATCTCCACCACATATGGAGTGAAAGAATATTGACATGTGAAGCGTCTTTGAGTGTTCTGATTATTATTATTTGTGTTGAAAGTTCTCAAACGTCATTACTACAAAGTGCCAACATAAGTATAGCAGCAGCTCACAATAGTGAATAGTGCCTTTTTATTATACAATATAATCTGGGATATCGATTCTTGTCAGTAAATATAGAGCAGTGTCTGTGTGAAAAGTGATTTTATGAATGCAGTAACAAGAAACACAAAAAGTGGGTAAATGGTGGTCTGGCCTTATCCATCCGTACTCTCCGCTCAATCATCATTTCATGTAACGTCTGGGTCTGGTCCCTGTGTTAGCGAATACAATCGGTTGGCTTCCACCTGACCAATCAGAGCGCGGGAGGCCGGTGTTGTAGTTAGTTGTGGGATAAGTCAAGAATTTGCGGCGAACGGGCAGGTTGTAGTTTGACGAAGAATGCGATAGTAAAGTAATCCGGTCTGGTTCTATCAGGAAATTGAAGCCGGAACAATAGGAATGTTTAGCAAATGTAATCGCTGCAAAGATTGTGGCGCTACTCCCCACAGGCTCCGTTAGCGGCAAAGGAGATGGCTAAAGCTAGGCTAAATGCTAACGATTCACTCGGGCACATTACATACGTCACGGTAAACTCAGATCTAATGGTTTCAATCTGCAAAAGGAGTTAACCCCTCCCACCTGTTCACGGAGGACCATAGTACAAAATGTGTACTATGGTGTGGTGCGACCAGGCTTGGTTAATGGTTAAGTAGGAAGAAAATGTGATAATTTGGATGAGAGTAAATGTCTCGCTGTATGACAAATATAAAGCACTATTAAAATACGTCTCTGTGAAAACTATGGCGCTGTTTCCAGGTCGTCATCGGTGCATTGGGGAAAACTTTGCCTACGTCCAAATCAAAACCATCTGGTCGACGATGCTGCGGCTGTTCGAGTTCGAGCTCGTGGACGGCTACTTTCCGACGATCAACTACACAACAATGATCCACACTCCACACAATCCCGTCATCAGATACAGAAGGAGGAACCTGTGAGACTTTTCCACAGAGAACCACACGTGTCCGATCTCTGCACTTTCTGCCTCTCGCCTTAACCGGGACTTTCCTTTTGTAAAAATACATCGACATCTTACTGTGACTAAGGATTGCCTCTCCACAGAACTGACTCGGCCTCATTCTCTCCATACTGGAACCAATCCAAGCAAAGCGATAACAGCAAATGTTATGTGGTGCATCTTCATCTGTGGTGTTTTAAACCTTTGTAGAATAGCGTGGGAGAAAATATGATTTGGTGAGAACAGCATTCTATATTTACCATCATTTCCGGATTATTAGGTGCAGTTATTTGAACTCTGCAGACTTAATTTTGTGATGTTTATGCATTTTTAGCTGTTGATCTGTTGAATGACATGAAAAAGTCCCAAAATGTCTGCGGCCGTTACCGCTGAATGTTCAGACCCACTCTTGTTTTGTCCCCAGCTTGTTTGTCCAGTGGAGGGCGCTCTACTTCAACACTGATTCGTTCATGCCCATATTAACAGCGCTCCAAGACGCCGTTTTGGACGTAACAAAAGTGGACACAATTGTTACGTCCAAAACGCCCACTTTTGGACGAAACAATATTTTGTTTTGCATATTGTAAAATCTATAATTACATATATTATAGTTATATCTCCAACCTTTAATCATTGAATAGTCTGTCCTGTTATTTCTTCCGTTCACAAAGCCTCCAACACGACATGCCCTGAATGTAACAATTATGTCCCCAAAGTTCAATAGTTTTTTTGAAAGGCATCCATTTTTCTTGAAATAGTTTTAGCCGCCCTTCAGAGATTATACTATATATATATAGGCTACATAGTATTTATTTTATTTTAATTAAGGTACAATTTTTTTTTTGTTTACATTTTATTGTTGCTTGAAGTTAGATCGAGCAACTGTACAGATTAGTGTGGAGGGCGCCAGATTCCTGGTGTTTACGTGAACAGCAGAGAGCCGACACAGAGCCCTATTTATCAGCTGTTGATCTCTAGAGCTATTGTAGACACATTCCTGCTTCCTGGTTTGTTTATGTGAACAGTAGAGAGCCGACCTGCAGCTATTTGATAAAAGGAGTATTACTATTGTGTCTGTATTAAGTTTCCGAATAAAGAGGATTACCAATGCAGATTAGAGAATTAGATTAAAAAAAATAGTATGAACAACTTAAGATGAGATTTGTAGGTTTCCCACTTGTTAAAATTTGACATTGCTCTTACAATCATTCCTTGTAAATTGACATTATTTTTGTATTACTAGTATTTTTATAATTTAGTGATTTATCGAGTCCAGAAGCAATAAAACATTTGAACAACATTTCAAGATAGCGTATTTCTCTTTAATTCAGTTTTTGACAAAATATCCCAAAAATTCGTAGGTCCTGGGCTTTACAAAAATACGTTCTCTACAAATGTCTGTCGGCCTTAAACAAAACACAGTGTAGTGAAGATCCAGTAGCAGCCTTCGTGACAGTAAACCCATCCACTCCCATTCAACAAACACATACTTATAAATTAACTCATCATAAATTAGCAGTAGACAAAAATACATGATTACAGACACAACAGAGAGGCAGATTTAAATACAAACATAGCCGTGTTTTCAAGTGCTGGCCAGAAACAGCCTGATAACATGTCGAACAATAATAAAAAAAAAAAAAAGGGTTTTGGTCCAGATGAAAAAGTCTACAGCGAGAACAGCAGAGAGCGCTCAGCACACGGAAAAGGCAACTGAGTTTCTTCAAGCCAAAGTAATCTCCCTCTACCTCCTTAAGCCAAAGTGCAATTGAGAATATGAAGAAGAAGCACCTGCGGAGACGAGAGCAGAAAGAAATTAGCAATAATTAAACTGGAAATGAGACATGGGCAAAGAGGCGTCTGAGAGCGCCGCGCTGAAGAGGCTGTTCACAAGTTACTACAGGGTGCTTGTTCTTTTTCCTAATTAAGATTCCAGACTTCTTAAACTGATTTATTTCCCCCCAAGACCTCAACTTTATTTACTTGTATACTTGTGTTCCAACTGCATTTGACAACACGCAACGACCCATTTCTGTTGACCACTAGGCTGGCTATGTGTCTCAGCAGTGACATCACGTTGATTGGATCATTCAGGTTAATACAGTACGTGACCAGTTTGTGAAATTATAGATTTATGGCCTACCTTCCTGTTTCTCACATCACGATGCCTTTGAGCACACTGTCAAATTCTACCATACATTTTTCCCCCATACTTTTTTAAGATTTTCACACAAAATTCAAGACTTTTCAAGGTCTGGAAAAGAGTGTTTCAAAATTCCATACTTATTAAGAATTTCACGACTTGCGCACACACCCTGTACACAACTTATTCATTAGAACAATTAGAGAAATATATATGTTTCTACTTCTTCTGTCAATCAACTTTTATTCGTGGAGCACCTTCCTACATGAGGCAACACAAAGAGCCTCAACCCACGTCACATCAAGCATAAACCTTCAAATCTACATATATTAAAGAATACCATAAAAACAAAGATTAAGATCACGAGAAATATTAAAAATACAGAATAAAATCACTAGTAATTGAAAACCTTAAAATCACACACAGGATTAAAGTAATAAAAAGCCATAGTGTATTAAAATGAGTAAAGAAATGTTGACTTTTCATGACAATTACCAAACAAAGTCTAAATGATGGGTTTTTGTATTTGAAATAGGTCTAAACTATTAAACTCACATGTATGAGAGGCTGGCAGCTGTCGACAAGTTAGAAATACTTTGTGATTTTTAGATTAGATTTATCCTGGTATAAGCCATCCATAAACATATGATGAGACAAGAGATACGTTAAGCCCAGACTAGACTAGATTGACAAATGATTGAAAATGGATTTATCAGGGGCCTGCAGGACATGGTTAGGGTTAGGCTAATCTCGAGTGGTGTATTTGGCATGAAAAAAAAACATATCTAAAAATGTCAAACACACGAACTGCTCTTGTTTATCTCCGATCGTGTCCACTAGATGGCGCCTGTGTTCTGAAGGCAGGAGAGATAATTGATCAAATTGTCTCTCATACAAAACTAGCCTTGAGCTTATTCCCCCTAATTCTCTGGAGTAGGTTTTAATACACACTGTTCCATTCAAATAAATCGCATCACAAAAGTCTGTATGGTCAACTATGAAGCAGTATTTAAGTATTTCATTACAACATGTTTTAGAAGTCCTCATTAGTCATCATTTTTCACTATATTCGGCCCAGGAGGTTGGACTGTCTTTGTGCCTGGGTCCAAACTACAGCGGTTCATTTGGAGCACTGTCCCCTTTTCAACTAAACTAAACTAAACTAAGCTAAAGTAAAGTCTTGTACCTGATGTGACGGTCCCCAGCCGCCGCTGCAGAGCCTCCAGTCTGGAGATGTAGTCTGTGAGCGCTCGGTCCGGGTCGTAGCTTTGGAGATGAGAACACGTGAGCGGCTCCGTGGACATGTGCAACCTGCAAACACATGTCCAAGAGTTAGCGACACAGACAGTAGCACAATGTGTGATCCAGTCCCACAATTCATCCTCTACATTACTATTACAATCTAAAAGAAAGACCCAGAAGAAACCCATAGGTAGTAAATGTGTTCTCATCTTACCGGTGTTGAGCGGAGGAGGATCTGGGAGATTCTCGTCCACTTCGGCCTCTGCTGCTGGAGCCCCCTTTGTCTCGGTCTCTGTCTCTGCAGATTTCCACGCTGCCCGGGTGTAGATACGGCGAATCCCTCACGTCTGTACCTTACATTTAACATAAAAACATCAACTCAAGACTTTGTAGCTTTGGGAACTGTTTGTGAAAGTTTTATAAAAGACATATTTTTTTACCTAGACTTTGACCCGAGCCATTTTTATTGGCTGTGGAGGACGGAGAGCCGCTCATTCCAGTCGCTTTGGTCCATCTCCTCACAAGAAACCGCATTCTGTAAGAAAAAAGGCAGTTCATTTTACCGTTCTACTGTTCTAATACAAATATTCACGCTTCGTTTTGTTCCTGTTTCTTGGACAATAAAATGCTGAGTAATCATAATATAAACACACTAAGAGCTGCTTTGTAAGAAACAATTGGATACAGCCTCTTAAAAGCTGGGGTACCCAACTTCATTTTACAAGTTTATTTTGCATGGCAAATCAAAATACTTTACAAAACAAGAAAAAAAACATTAAAATTGCGCAAGGCATTACATTGAGGGTATTAAAGAGCATAGAAAAGAACCTGATTGAATTATTTGTGGTTTCCTACTGTATTTTTGATGTATACTGGAGCCTCTTACTTGAAAACATGATATTTTTTGCACTATTTGACGCTTTGGGCTGAGAGTCCTCTAAAGAAGTGACAGATACAAAACTGTGCATGTGAAAACTAGTGACAGAAGCAACCGTTTAGAGCGCGAGGTCAGTGAGATGGCTTGCATGTTGGTACGCATGTTCCGGCGTTCACCTGGAGAGGGCGATAGAGACGCGCACTGCAGATCTGAAGCGTGTGAGCCCCTTCCTGCGCTGGCTGAAGGAGTCGAGGCCGGACAGAGCGGGGCGACCTCCCATCCGGGACAGCAGCGTCAGGGTGGCCTCCTCACACTCCTGGAAGCCCCCGAGCAGCAGCAGCAGATACTTCTTCTGATACACCAGAGCTTTACGAAAACTCTCCGACCGCAAGTACCTCCCGTACATCCTCTGCAGAGAGAGAGGCGCAGACTGCAGTTAGTTTGATACTTTTGGACACAGACGACCACCAACACACCACACACAGAAGCAGATTTGGAGACGCTCTGATCCAATGCTCCACCTATTATTATACTTTTTATTGATGCTAGAGTTAGAGATTTTGTTTTATTTTATTTAGTATAGCTATTGTTCACTTATATTTCCCCACTGTGGGACCAATAAAGGATCTCTTAATCTAATTTGTGCCAATCTGCCACAAGACTTGTTGACACATTCTCTACAGTTACACACAGGAATGATTGGCTTCTCAGCTGAAACTATGAAACTGTAAACTTTTTCATTGTCCAGAGTGTGGGGGACAATTATACAGAGTTATTCATTTCCATGATCATCTACTGCAGGGAAAGCATTGCCTTTGTATTCTGTCCTCGCTAAATGCTGAGAAATATTTATCCAAAACAGACAGCGGACAGATAAGTTTGTTTGAGAAGTTCGCTGTCTGTCTTGGCTAAATATCTCTCAACATTTAGGACAGAACACTATGTATCCAGCTTTAACCATGTTTGTTTCTGCTTCTGGATAAACTTTGATGACAGGATATTGTATTCAGTTGTTTTTGCCACAATATTAAGTCTACAGTGGAAGTCAGAGCCATGGTGTTTTTTTACATTTGATAGATGATGTCATTAATAAAGTGTATCACTGATATCATTAATGTGGTCACCTTTAGTGCAGCGTTGTCAGCCTCCGGTCCGCTGAGTTCTCTCAGAGTCTCGGTCCGTACTTCAGTCCTGAGCCGGGCTAACTGGCTCTGAGCCTGAAGTAGGGCTTTGTCGAGTCTGGCTCTCTCCCGTGTCCAGGCCTCACGCTCCTGAGCCAGAAGCAAACTGGAGCTGTCGGGTTTTGAGGTCGTTCTCCTGCTGCTGATCTGCACCAGCACAACAAAGACAAATACTTAGACTTAGACAGACTTTATTGATCCATAAGGGAAATAGTGTTGTCACAGCAGCTTGCACAGTACTCAACTTAAAAATAACTATAAAAATATCAATAAATAATAACAAGATACTATTGTGAGAATAGAATTATCTGGATGGACATTATTATTATGTATTTGGAGACATACGGTAAAAGTATATTAGGGTTATTCCACTTAATTTCCCCACTGGCCAAGGCAGGATACGTGCACATGTCACCACTTTGTTATCCATGTTTTAACAATGCAGTTATACAGTATTATAGAAAACGTTTGTTATATATACCCTTTGTTGGCAATAATAGAGCTCAAAGTATTGATTAACTTTTGTTATCAACCGAATGCTTATTTTCCATCATAGTTTCTTGAAAAATGTGAATATCTGGAGGGCGGCACGGTGGCTGAGTGGATAGCACTCTCGCCTCTCAGCAAGAAGGTCCTGGGTTCGAATCCCGGCCGGACCAGGGCCTTTCTGAGTGGAGTTTGCATGTTCTCCCCGTGTCTGCGTAGGTTTCCTCCGGGTACTCCGGTTTCCCCTACCACTAAAAATATGTCCAATAGTTCTGGCATGTGCCTCCTGTACTGGCCCCGCTCCCATCTCTGTGTGGAGTGAGAGACAAATGCCCAAAATTAACAATTGTAAACCGCTTTGAGACTCAGATCTGCAGTGAAAAGGCGGTATATAAATAAAAACTTAAAACTTAAACTTAACTTTTATTTACAATGGAATGAGAAGTCTCCCTTTTAATATTATTTTTTAATTAGATTATGGATTTCTGTAATTATCCCATTATTAGCTATTCAATTATCCAATCCAGCCGTGGTCCCGAGGAAAGGTGTGTGATGTGTGACTGACCGTGTCCGCGGCGCCGTGGTGCCGGTGCCGCCGCAGCTCGTCCTCCAGCCTCAGCGTGTGGTTCCGCAGCTCGTTCTTCTCTTCGGTCAAACGACTGACGAACCCCGTGAGCTCCGCGTTCTGTCGCAGCAGCCGCTCGGTGAGGGAGCTGGAGCCGCCGGATAAAGACGAGCTCTGTGTGAAGGAAGATCAATAATGAGATTAGGTTTGATCACGAGCCGCAGGTGTCTGTGGTTTGAACTAAAAACAAAACAAAACCAAACAAAAGGCTGAGAACGATCCCACTCCCTTCAGGTTCATGGCTCCAGGACATCCACAGGACACACATGTTCTCTGCTTTTTCACTTTTATACCTTGATGTTTTTATTGGTGTGTGAATGGACAGTCTGAGAAGCACCACCACTTGCCCAAGACACATTTTCCCAATTTTTCTTTTAACAAATATTTGGTATTTTACTATTCCTGCATTCTGAAAATCCATTCTGTGACTGACATCAATGGAAAAGGCAAGGTCTCATAAACATGTATATCATGGACAACATAAGTAAACATATAGTTCATAAATGATAACTATAAGACCGAGATTAAGACTTAGAAACATGAAAACAGACTTGCCTCGGGGAGAGGAGGGAGACCTGGAGACTGCTTCAAAAGTGAAATGACGTCATCGATGTTGGACTGAAGCCAGGAAAGCTCCTCAGAGTCGACCTCTGCTGTGGGTCTAAAGAGTTCATTCAGTTATTAAAGAGTTCGTTCAGTTATTAAAGAGTTCGTTCAGTTATTAAAGAGTTCATTCAGTTATTAAAGAGTTCGTTCAGTTATTAAAGAGTTCGTTCAGTTATTAAAGAGTTCGTTCAGTCATTAAAGAGTTCGTTCAGTTATTAAAGAGTTCGTTCAGTTATTAAAGAGTTCGTTCAGTTATTAAAGAGTTCGTTCAGTTATTAAAGAGTCCATTCAGTCATTAAAGAGTTCATTCAGTTATTAAAGAGTTTGTTCAGTTATTATAGAGTTCATTCAGTTATTAAAGAGTTTGTTCAGTTATTATAGAGTTCATTCAGTTATTAAAGAGTTTGTTCAGTTATTATAGAGTTCATTCAGTTATTAAAGAGTTTGTTCAGTTATTATAGAGTTCATTCAGTTATTAAAGAGTTCATTCAGTTATTAAAAACCAAGAAAGACTGAGATGTTCTATATTCAGATCTGGTGAGGAGTATGGTGTATAAAAAGGTGTAGTACCTCCCAGCAGCTTTGTCCGAGAGGCTGTGGACCTTAGAAGAAACCAGGTGCAGTTTTCCCAAGATGTTGTCGACCGTGCGCCATGGCCCATGATGCAATGCAGGTCCAGCCCGGTCCAGACTTGAGGTCTTCTGCTGCAACACCCAGTCCTTAGTCCGGTCCGAGGTCTCCCACAAAGTCTGTCAGACAATATTAATTGTCAATGTTAATGATTCATTTATAGTCCCAGATTTGAACCACAACAAACAGAGCGATGCTACTAACAATATTATGAACAGATGTATGTGTGAGGAGAGAGAAAGTTGTGTTGTTATGTTTCTGACCTTGACAAATAGGACATAATAACAAAAAGATGACACACAAGTAATAATAGTAAGTAATAAACTAAATACATAAAAACTCACAGCATGACCCTCAGTTTGCACAGGTCCGTCTCCGGTGTCTTCTCCTCTCTTCAGCCTCATCTGCTGTTTGCCCCACTCCTCCTCCAGCCTCTTGCCCTTCTGCACCTCTGTGTCCAGCTGCTCCTGCATGTGTTGCATTTGGGTTCTGAGTTTCTCCAGTTGAGCCTGAGCCTCCAGCAGAGCCTGGTGGTCCCGGGTCGAGCTCTGATTCACCAAAACCAGCTCCTCGTCTTTTCGCACCGCCACAAGTTTCTGTGCCTCAATTTGACCCAAGAGCTGAACGACCTGTGGAAGAATCACAGAGATCAAAGCTCCCTCACAGCCGACGGGTATGACGATGATATATTATTATTTAACATTAAGATTGAAATACACAGAGGCTATCATCCAGGGCTGCTCATGTAGATTAGATGTATCTGTTATGTTGTAAATCTAAGAGACTGATATCTATTCCAGTACACAGCTTATCCTCCCAAAACTCATCCAGCTCCCATTCAATAAAGTCACTTCACCTTTTTTTGTTTTCTTAATGTGCTCCACCAAAATGGGTCAAAAATAAATCAATATTAAGCAACTCATAGCTGGGGTCCGGTCAAATAATGTTGGAGTCTGCTCGTAAAAAGCTCTGTCTACTTTCGTTTGAATTTCTTTATCAAAGGTGCTAACTCAATGGTAATCATGATATGTGCTTAATGCCTATTGATGACATCAGGACTGCTTGTTGAACTTGAAATTTGACTGTTGATCCACAGCTATGGGTGTAGAACATATGTCCTTTTGTCATGGAAAGACCGTGATGGTAACCCCTCCCCCTCTCCTTTCCGTTTGGAGATGTCTCGTGTTCCTGTCTGATGTTTTTTAAAATCTATTTATTATTCTATTCCACAAAATATTTATACAAAAAATCTAAATCAAATATATATCAAAAGAAGACAATAATTCTATTCTATTTCTGTCAAAAAAATAGTTGAACTCTGCCACCAATTTGATATTTTTCTTCCCATCAAACACAAACCTGAGCATGTTTGTCGTCCAGTTGTGTTTGTAGTCTCTCTAACAGATTCTCCTCAGGCCCCTCTCCTCCTCCTCCTACTTCTCCTTCTCCTCCTTCAGCAGTACCAGGACCACCCTCTGAGGAGCCGGCCCTGCGGAGCTGCCTCTCGCGGCCCAGGGCGGAGCTCATCTCCTGGGCTTTGGCTCGCTCTGAGTCCAGCTGCACCTGGAGCTCCTGGAGGCGGTGGTGGAGGCTGAGGCGCTCCTGCTCCTCCTGCTGTGACGTCTGTCGCTGCTGCTGGAGCTCCGTGTTGAGCTGAGACAGGAGGGCTTTCTGCTCCTCCAGCTCCAACTGCACGTCCTGTGAACACACTCATGGTTAGCTATTTGTGCTGCCTCTGTCTCTCTCTATGTTAAAAAAGTAACGTTATGCATTTTGGTCGCCTGGTCTTACCATACATCGTACTCATTTCATTTAATTTCGACTAAGATCTGGATTTGCTCCATTGAGCTCCATTAACAGGTGGGAGGGGTAAACTCCTTTTACAGATTGAAACGATGGGATCTGAGTTTACTGTGACATATGTAATGAGCCCGAGTGAGTAAGGAATTTAGAATTTAGCATTTAGCCTAGCTTTAACGGAGCCTGTGGGGAGTAGAGCCACAAAATCTTTGCCAGCAATGAAACTTGCTAAACATTTCTCTTGTTACGGCTTCAATTTCTTGATACTTGGAGCAGAACCAAAACAGATTACTTTACTATCGCATTCTCAGCCATTGCCAATCTACAACCAGCAAATTTGCTGCAAACTCTTGATGTCACCAACACCGACACCAACCTACAACACCCGCCTCCCCCGCTCGCTGAAGGGTCGGATGGGATTCAACCGAGGAAACTGCAGCCACTAGGATCAGACCCAGATGTACATGTAGGAAATGATCATGGGCCGGAGTTTACAGATGGATAAGACCAGGCTAGTATTTTGGTAAAGTGGAGACAAAACGCTGAAAAAGCTGAAACACCAAGGCTGTGGCACCACTGATGGAGCAGCCATCCTCCTGTGGACCCACCTCTTGCAGAAGATCAGAGGGACTGGTGCTATGAGCATTGGGTGCAGCTCTCATTGCCACCCCCCTGACCCAGAAATGGACTAGTAAAGGGGTTGAAAATAAATGAATGAATGAAGGACACAAAACGATCCTTCTAATTGTGCTGGTGGTACAGCATAGATACTGAACAGTGAGACATTGTGGGAAACAAAATGGCGTCTGCACAAACCTCCAGCTCCTCTCGTTGGCTCTCCTCACTCCTCCCGGTCCGACAGCGCTCCTTCTCCATGCTCCACTGCAGCTCGCGGCTCCTCTTCTTCTCCTCGATCAGCTGGTCACTCAGAGCGTCCACCTCTGAGGCCTTTTGAGTCACCTCCGCCCTTTAGACAACGGAAATAACATAATTAAGAAATAAAGTTAAGTTTAGATGACAACAATATCATCTGTTCTTAAACAAACCTCAGAGTGTCCAGTTCTTTGATGTGTTTGTGCTGCGTCTTCAGCGTCGTCTCCAATTCCAGTTTAGTTTGAGACAGTTCAATTTTCAGGTCCTCCAGCAGCAGCCGGTCCATCCCCACCGCCTCCATCCCCACCTCCGCACGCTCAGTCAGGCTGAACTCAGAACTCAACAGGGCCCCAGAACCACCACCTGAACACAGCAGCAAAGAGCTTGTAGTGAAACATGGTCCAATAGATAAAAAGTGCCTGATCTTTGTGTATAATGTACTGAAATGCTACATTGTATTTAAAGAGTATTTAGGAGCCGCTGATGTTGTTTACCTTGTTGAAGCTCCTCCATTTGACATCGCAGCTGATGGATTTCTGAGAGGAGACTGGAGCGGTCGGTGCTGTGCAGAAACTCAAGAGCTTCCCTCTGATGAGCATCCTAAAAAAAAATCAAGAACGCTGTTAAAAAACACGTCAAAACATCATTGTAGGAATGGCTAGTTTTATCAGATATGGATCAGTTATCCCATGATCAAGTCCCGCTTCTCCTCAGAGCCTCACATCAGATTTGTAAAAATGTACAAGAAGAGTTTGTAAAGCTAAAGGGATGGGATTCCTGCCAGAGCCCAGAGTCAGGACAAACAGGAAGCTGCAATTCAGATTTATGCAGCTAAAATATAGTGCAATCTTCCTGAAAATGTGAGACAGGCTTCTTCTCTGACAATGTTTGAATCCAGACTAAAAGCAGTTCTGTTTAGCTGCTACTATAATATGAGGGATTATATATTATTCTTAATGTACTGTGATTATTTATGATTTTAATTGTTAGTATTAGATAGCAATATGGCCTACGTGCAGGACTCTACAAGGACTCTGATTATTTTGACTATGATGTGACTGTCTCTGTGTGACACGTACGTCTTTCCATGTGTGACGTGACAATGACTATATAAACTGTGTACTGACTCCATTCTGTCTGAGAGAAAGAAACAATGGAAACCACTGGAACTTGAGAGAAACTTAAATAAACTTCCAGAGTTTGGCGCACCACGATCCGTCTCTGTCTGCTTCATCCCTGACATAAGTAAGTAAGTAAGTAATGTTTATTTATATACCACCTTTCACAGACCAGAGTCACAAAGCGGTTAACAATTGTTATTTTTTGGGCATTTGTCCTCTCACTCCACACAGAGATGGGAGCGGGGCCAGTACAGGAGGCGCATGCCCGACCTATTGTACATATTTTTAGTGGTAGGGGAAACCGGAGTACCCAGATGAAACCTACGCAGACACGGGGAGAACATGCAAACTCCACTCAGAAAGGCCCTGGTCCGAGCGGGATTCAAACCCAGGACCTTCTCGCTGAGAGGCGAGAGTGCTATCCACTCAGCCACCGTGCCGCCTTCTTTGATCGTTTCTATCTTGTTTTGTTCAGCCCTTTGAGTTGCCTTATGTATGAATTGTGCTATAAATAATAAACTTGCCTTGCCTAACCAAGCCAAACATTTTAACATTTTAACTCCAACGATTTATATTAAAAAAAAATTACTTTTGAAAATGCAGGTTCAGATAGAAAATAACTCTCAGATCATATTTCTGAATAAAAATTAAAATCTAGGAAATCGACGACTACAATAATGACATCTATATTTTTGTGAAAGTTACGTCAATTGTCAGTATCGTAATTTACGCTGCAATGAACTAAAACAAGAGCAGAGTGACTGATGCCGGCCCAGAATGCCACTTGTTTCAGAGACAACACTCAAAGCGTTAAATAGCGTCTTTGATTATGAAACGGATGCATTAAATATGAAAGAGTGATTAGTTGAAGGCGGGAGACTGCAGACCTGCTCGGAGAGGCGCTGCTCCAGCTGGTTGAGGTGGACGATGGCGTCGCTGGTGTCCAGTAAATCCAGCTGACTGTACAAGGTGTTTTTCAAGACGCTTCTCTCGCTGTGGAAAACCTTCTGCACTGCATCCAGCAGCTGCCCGCGCCAGTCCACACCGCCACACGTCTGCGGGAGGAACACAACGAATGGCATCAAAAAGGTCAGACTTCTGAGGATGTTTATGAGCCACTCGGAAGTTTGATTCAATGAACAGCTGACGACCGAAATGAAAAACATGTCCAGGATTTTCTGTCAATAAGGATTCATTTTAAAGTACTATCACTAAATTTCAATTAGAATCTATACAAATGACAACTTTAGTAACGACTGACTAAGGAAATATTATGGCTGCAAAACCGTCATGGGCTCGATAAAAAGTTTATTATTCAGACTCCCAAAGCAACAACAATATCTCAATAATAAGCTGGAGTTCCTCATGTGTGTGTTTAAGGGATAATACATTTAGTTTATAGAGACAATTTTGTATACTTTTGTTGTCAAAGCAAAGATTGATGAACAAACCAGACCTCCAAACACTGTCTCCATCTAATCTGGTATAAAAAATAAAAAAAATAATTCAAGTGAATACGAGAGTTTGTACGAGAGGGTTTTGCATTTTCCATTTGAAGTTCCGTTCTGTTTGTTTATTTTGTATACTTTTGAGCCCAGTGTTATTTCAAATGAGCAAGTCCTATAGTTTCCTTCTTATGTTGGGTAAAACTGGACCTTTTATGGTCATATCACTACTTTACTATTTTTTTTTCATGTAAAGAGAACAATCTATTCATCCATTTTCTTCTGCTTAATCTGTTTCCAGGTCTGAGCAGAGACGCCTAGATTTCCCTTTGCCCACACACAATCCAGCTCATCCTCTCCCTCCAACCACCCAACCATAAACGGACGTCTTAAATGTTGACGCTTCTTACATGCTCTAACATGCACAGAATAGAATCATCATATTGGTTTCGGTCTTCTCTTAATGTGCACTCTGACCAACATTCCTAAATGATCATAAGATGTTTCTTCTTGTGCCGCTGTACCTGTGTCTCTCTTTGCGTCTGCATGGAGGTGATGAGGCCTTTCAGAGACTGCACCGTGGACAGCAGGGCCTCTCGCTCCTTCATCCAGCCCTGAACGTTGAAGTGAGCGCTGGGATCGGACTCCAGGGGGGGCAGCTCCGACAGAGACAGGACCTGCATGCCCTCCTGATGGACCTCCCGAAGCAACGTCTGCAGAAATGATCAAAGGAAGAGGAATCAACCACAACTAGGACAATATTAGCCTGGTCTTACCAAACCATCGTACTCATTTCATTTTGTACTAAGGTCTGGGTTTGCTCCATTGGGCTCCGTTAACAGGTGGGAGGGGTTAACTCCTTTTGCAGATTGAAACGATTGGATCTGAGTTTAGTATGTAGTGCGTCAATGAGCGAGTGAGGCATTTAGCATTTAGCCTAGCTTTAGCATTTAGCCTCCTTTTCCTCTAACGAAGCCGTGGGGAGTAAAGCCACAACATCTTTGCAGCAATGACATTTGCTAAACACTCCTCTTGCTCCGGCTTCAATTTATTGATATTTGGATTGAACCAGAACAGACTTTACTATCGCATTCTCTGCCAAACTACAACCTGCGCAAACTCTTGACGTCACTGACACCTAGCTATAACACCCGCCTCCCCCGCTCTCTGATTGGTCGGAGGGGATTCAAACGAGGAAACTGCAGCCACTAGGATCAGACCCAGACGTACATGTAGGAAATGATAATTGACCAAAGTTTACGGATGATAAGAGCAGGCTAGGACACTATATGATCCAAGAATGATTGTGTTTACAGCTTTAGGCACATAATCCCCTGTGTATGTATTTAGAGTGGTCGTTATACCTTGATTCGGTCTGGGAGTGTCTCGTCATTGTCTCTCCTCGCTCCCTCTGGAGTCGCCCGGAACTCGTGTTGGAGACTGGGAAGGTCATATCCGGTCCGCTGACTGAAGTCTGAACTACTGTCTGCAACAGGCCAATAACAAATAAATATGAATTCATCTCATTCAGACTCATTGGATTGGACTCATTGTGATTGTGTGAAGCCATTTATTGTCAAATGAATGTTTTTTATATTCCAATGTAGGCCAATGCTCTACCTACTGAGCGACAGTAGCTCAGTAGGTAGAGCATTGGCCTTTGGGCCTGAAGGTTGTGGGTTCGAGCCCACCACAAGACCTACTTCACGACTCCCACTGATGACTGCTGTCGTTGTGTCCTTGGGCAAGACACTTAACCCCACTTTGCCTGAAGCCCCCACTGAAAGATCTCAGCTCCTGTGGACTCACCACCTGCAGGAGGATCAGTGAGGGGCTGGTGCTAAGTGTACTGGGTGTAGCTCTGACTGCCACCCCCCCGACCCAGAAATGGATTAAGGGGAAGAAGATGGATGGATGGATGAATGTTTTTTGTTTTCATTTTCAAATTTCATTGACAAAATATACCACTTTTTGGCCCCAAGTTTCCCCTTTCCTAGTTCTCAATATTGTCCCCATTAAGATAGTTGTGGTTCTATATTTTCTCTAAAGGTAAAGATGCTTATTCTTGGAAAACGCCACCAGTTCCTGTAAATTCCTGGACAGGCTCGCATGAAGTGCACATTTTGCTGAATATTATAATTCAAAAAATAGAAACACATCACAAAGCGCTTTACTATTGCTGTGGTCATTTGTCTCTCAGTCCACCCTAGTGTACATGTAGTTAGTGGTAGGGGAAGCCGGAGCAGACACGGGGAGAACATACAAACTCCACTCAGAAAGGCCCTGTTCCGACTAGGATTCGAACCCAGGACCTTATTGCTGCGAAACGATAGTGCTAACCACTCAGCCACCATGCTGCTGTTCAATTAACAATATATGGCTTCACACAAACACTAATGATGAGTGAGGTGAATGAAGCTGGATATGGATATGATATGGGTTGTGAGGCGCCTTGTGTTGCCTTGTGTACGAAAGGCGCTCTACAAATAAACGTTGATTGATTGATTGAAGTTGTGTTAATGTTGTGATATCATTGTGTTACAAAGGCGCGACTAGATAAAATAAACCTTACCACTTGTGTAGCCATCTTTGAACTGAGAAGCCGACTGCTCTCGTCGTACCGAGGAGGCCTTGGAAACAGAACAAAAAAGTTACAGCTCCCATTTCATTGTCATAAACTCTCAAACTAGCTTTTGTACCCGGATCTAAGGGCCCATTTGTATGCTCCGTATTGCATTCATGTACATTTATATACTTTTTTTGTAAGTAAAGGAAATAAATAAAAAGGAGATTGAAATTGTAGGTCACATACACAATGCTAGCCTCTATTGCAGGTCAAATACAGACGGGGAAAGTACCTCATTTGCTCGCAGTTTCTCGATGACAGCCTTCAGCGCTTTGCATTCGTTCTCGAGCAGCTGCGTGTCATGCCGCAGATTCTCGCTTTCTGCAATGTGCCTCGACTCCATGTCCAAGATTTCGGCCGCGTGGAGTTCCTGCATCTGCTCCATCTTCTCCTGAAACGTCTCGATCACCTCCTCCACCTCGTCTTTCACCGCAGACTCGAAAGCGCTTCGATCCAGACCTTGCAGATTCTCGGTTTGCGTGAAGGCGTCGGTGACCGGGTGTTGCTCAGTGCTGCCGTTCGACCTCGGACTGTGAGACTTGTGGGATGAGTGGCTTGAGGAGGAGTTTTTCCGGGAGGGATTGGGTTTGTCTTTGGCGCTGCTGCCTTTTGGAGCAGGCTGTTTCACCGCTTTCCTTTTAGATTGAGAGACGGAGGAAGCAGACGAGGCCGGCTGGGGTGAAGGAGATGGCGAAGGCGAAGGCAATGGCGTGATCTCGGTTTGTTTTAAAGCCGTGCGTGCTTCTTCTAATTCCGCTTTGAGACTTGAAATGAAGCTTCCGCGCTCGCTGGCCTCATCTTGTAACTTTTCGTTTTCCTCTTTGTATCCGATTAGTGCTTCTTTGGTGTTTTCCATGTTGTTCCTGGCCTCCTGGAGCTGCTCTTTCAGCTTGGAGATGCGAGCCTCACTAGACTTAAGTTCATCCTGAAGGTCGTCATTCTGCCGTTTGATGCTGTCCAGTTCGTCTTTGGTCGAGGCTGCTGTTTTTGTCGTTTGCTCAAGTTTCCCGAGAACTTCTGTAAAGCTGTTTCCGTCCTCATTTACTTTAACCTGATGGACAAGTGAAGACAGAGCAAATATAAACGATAATGTGCAAAAACACTAGCTAGATCTAAGGGTCCATTTGTATGATCTGTGATGCATTTACATAAATATATATACTTTTTCTGTTAAGAAATGGACAGCTAAAGGAATTGAATAAAAAGAAGATTGGATTATTTGTATTATTATTTTATTTTATTAGCATTAGTTTCACTTATTGTCTAATTGGTGCCTTTTTTGTTTTTCTGAATGGTTGAATGTTTGCTTATCTTGCCATCTTATGTGTATATGTACGTATATAGATATATGTACAGTGCCTTGCAAAGGTATGGTTCTCTCTGCGCTTTAAACAGAACCCTGAGACTATCAAAGAGCAGGTGCATTTATACGGAGACTTGATTAAACACAGGTGCATTCTATTTATCATCATCAGTCATTTAGGACAACATTGGATCATTCAAAGATCCTCACTGAACTTCTGGAGTGAGTTTGCTGCACTGAAAGTAAAGGGGCCGAATAATATTGCACACCCCACTTTTCAGTTTTTTATTTGTTAAAAAAGTTGAAATTATCCAACAAATTTCATTCCACTTCATGATTGTGTCCCACTTGTTGATTCATGACAAAAAAGTAAAATTTTATATCTTTATGTTTGAAGCCTGAAATGTGGCGAAATGTTGAAAGGTTCAAGGGGGCCGAATACTTTCGCAAGGCACTGTATAAGTTTATGTATGGGTGTGTATATGTATATATGCATATATGTAGGGGTTCTGGAGAAAAAACCCCAACACAAATCATCTTAATCTGTAAATATGTATGACAAAAATGTGTTTCTTCAATAAAAAATTATGAAAAAAAGGAGACTGTATTAAAATAATGTGCAAAAATACAAGAATATTCTTACTTGGTAAAGTTCTCCTTTCAGTTGCGCGATGGTCATTTCTCGCTCCTTTGAAAACAAACAAGCACATAACAAACAGTTGAAAGGAGCGAGGGCAAAAGTGTACTTTAAAACCTGCTTGTACAGATCAGCTGTTGTGTGTCAGTACCTGGAGCAGATCCTGGAGCTTGTCCACGCTCTCCCTGCAGCTGCTCAGCTCTTCTTTGGCGACGGAAGCTTCCTTTTGAGCCTCTTGAAGCTGCTGCTGAAGCTCAGAGGTCCTTGTCTCCTCACCGCGGTTAGAAGCGGCCTGTGTGGGTGAAAAGACAACATCATAAGCATGGAATAACACTGAAAGATAAGAGAAGAGATCATTTAATAGTCCCGCAGTGGAGAAATGTCTATGTTGCAGCGCATATATATAGGACAGTTGTAAGCGCAAACAGGGAGCACACAAAATATACAATAAAAGAAGCTGCTGTGTTTTTTAGCTCGCTGTAAACTCTTCAAATGCCCAAAAATAACAGTTGTAGAAGTGCTTTGTGACTCTGGTCGTTAGAAAGGCGCTATATAAATAAAGATCACATACTTACTTACTTAATATCAATATATCTCTGTCTATCTATATATTGTGCAAAGTTATATACATATAGGACAGGGTAAAAGTAAGTAGATAAAGTGACATTCCGTGGACATTCTGAAGTTACAGTATTTACTATTTGCAGATGAATGACATGTACAGACTCAACAGTTCTCATTGTACAGTCTGACAGCAGCGGGAAGGAAAGACCTGCAGAACCTCTCCTTCCTGCTGCTGTCAGACTGTACAAACGACCAATAATGCAGGCAGATCATTCCACTCACTTGGGAAAGGTCTTGTTTGAGTTGAGCTATGGTCATCTCCCGCTCCTTTAACAAACACAATATATTACCAAAAGCATAACATGTTCTCCACACTAAACCTCATACGTGTGACTTACCTGTAACAGCACTTGTAACTTGTGCAGACTGTCCTTGCAGCTGCTCAGCTCTTCTTTGGCGACAGAAGCGTCACTTTGAGCCTCTCTGAGTTCTTGTTGGAGCTTTGAGAACCTGGCGTCCTCACCACTGTTTGAAGACGTCTACAAAAGGGGCTGATGTTAGTCGCACCGTCACAGCTCATGAATACATATTATTTAAAATGAATGAATGAATATCGCACCATTTGAAGTTGTTCTTCTAGTTTCTGTATTGCTTTAGCTTTCTCCTGATTAAATACAAAAATTATGTTATTCAATCCAATCCAATCCACTTTAGTCATACAGCAGATTTCAACTGTTTCCAAATACTAATTAAAACAAGTCCATAGTAAAACAGTCAAATCATGAAAAATAAAATAGGAAAAACCCTGTGTGCATGCATGTATAAATATAAAAAATAACAATAAAACAAAATCAAATCAAATGAATATTGTTAATAATTGTATTTTATTTGAAACAATGAAATCAGGAGGAGTAGAACTTACAGTGAGCTCTTCCTGCAAGCGGTTAATGGTCTCCTTGAAGTTTTCTCCTTGTTCTTTGGTGAGTGACGCCTCGACCTCCACAGACGGTGGGTCAGCAGAAGAAGAGGTCTGTTGAGAATCACAATCAGAATCAATGAATTGCCATTTGCAGAAAACAACTCCATTGGAATACAAACAGGAGACACCGGAGAGAATAAAAAGGCTTGATTATGTTATGACTTTAGGGTTAAAACCATTACAAAACTGTTAATATTTGAAAATAGAAATCTCATTGAACATCTATCAATGAGACTCATAACGTACACTACCAATGGAATCTTTGAATACTATTACCCAGGTGATTGGACTGTGTATTTACCTGTAACAATGGTGCAGGTCTGCGTGCGGCCCCGCTCTTCATCTGAGTGAGCAGGTTCATGAGGACGCTCAGTCTGCGCTCGTATTCTAGAACATCCTCCTCTGAACTGGACAGCAGCTGGTTCTGGAGCTCCTGGTCTCTCTGCATCCAGCTCAGCCCCACCTCCAGCTCCCGCAGCTTCTCTGTCAGGCGTACGATGCCTGTGGGGCCTCCTCCAGTCGGACTAGATTGACTGAAGTCCAAACAAGGAATGTTGAAGCTACCAAAATCATAGACTGTGGACTCGTGTTTTGGTTGTGGGGATTGCTGTTGAAAGGCCTCGAGTGTGGCTTGGCTGACCAGCGCCGCCGCCACTTTGTCCCTTAGATTAGCCTCTAATTTATAAACTTTGTCTTGAAGTCCGTCTGCGTAGTTTTGCATTTGCTCCATCAGTCCACGACAGCGACTCAACTCAGCGTCTCTCTCTCTCACTAAAGCCTCCAGTTCATGCACTCGCCTGTCCATCTCCTCCACTCTGTAGGTGGCGCTCTGCTCTAGCGCCTGCACCTCGGCCTGCATCACCACAAGAGCTGCGGTCTTTTCCCTCAGAGCATCTTCCAGCTCCCTCTCGGAATTTCCCGCCTCTTCCGACTCTGCTAAAGCTTCTGCGCTTTCTTTCAAACGCAGATACGTGCCGAAAAGTTTACCGTGCTCAGATTTGACGGTAACTAGTTCTTTGGTGGCGGAATCCATTTTCTGCTTCATTTCATCATACTCCTCAGTTGTTGGTCTGTCTTGTATTCTCTTATCTTCCTCATCGTCTTCCACCGTGGTTTTCTGCTCGATATTGACCAGTTCTTGCTGCAGTTTGTCGATGACGGCGTTGAGTTGGTCCGTCTCCTCTTCATGGTCCCTTCTCAGACGCTGCTGTTCACTTTGGAGGCACTCCACCTGGGACTCCAAGTCTCTGACCTTCTCTCCCCTGTCGTCCATTTCCTACAAATATACAAAATGTAATTAGAACATTTTTGGTCAATGACTTCACTGTCGGTGCAGTCATATCGACGCACAAACAGTGATCATAATGAATGCAACAATCCTTCTACCGACAATAACATTCAAACACTTCAGACACAGAAACTTGTGAAATGGACCTGATATAATTTTATACAAAAGCAATAGATTCAAAAACGATCACGACAACATTTGGTGCTGAAACTTACCACAACAACAAATGAAAAACAACCAAACACAAATCTGATGCAAAACATGATGGAAGTGAAACTAAAAGACTCACAACACGTTGCACTACCACAAAACTATGCGTATTTGAAATGGGCTTGTTGCATTTCGTATACGCATATTGTTACCTTATTATCAGAGGCAGTGTCCGTGTGTTGAAGTTTAGAGATCTGTTCATTAAGAACTGCTATTTCCCTGTCCTTCTCCTCCACCACCTTTAAAACCAAGAGATTATGCTGAGACGCCGTTCAATACAATGAGCAGCAGCCAACGTCTACAAGCTGCGAGGATTTCTATGTTCAGTATATTATAAAAGAAAAGATTCCTGTAGCAAAAGGGAGCGATTTATGGGAAACTGCATGTGCCAAATCCAACAGCAGTCTGCATCTTTAAAAAGCCAAAGCCCTCAGTGGTTGTGTACCTGCAGTAGACTGTCCCGGGTGTCCAGGTCTTGTTGTTGGCTGTCGATCTCTTTTCTCTGAATCTCCAGCTGCATCTGAAGCTGCTGAAGCTCTTCACCCTTGTTCTCCAGCTCCTCTTTGAACTGCTCCAGCTGTTCCTCCAGATTACAGATCTGACAAAGTGACGGACCATTTCATTGGGCCACAGTGCATCAGTGGAACAGCAAACATAGGCTCATAAAACATAAGAGTGAGAGTGAGAGCACTGAGGTACCTCTTTTTCTTTTCTCTCCAAAGCCTCTCTCTCAGATTGGAGCTGAGTCTCCAGACTCGGGTGCTTGGCTTCTGTGATGGACGCATGCTGCTTATTTTGTTCAGTCTGTAGCATAAACAAGCGAATATCTCAGTAGTCAGCGTTTACAGGCAGTGAGGAGGGAGATGCATAATCTAATGGAAGCATATTTTATATGGAAACACAGACTGTCATCAGCTGTACATGTTGAGCGGACACAGGGGGCCATGTGAACAGTTGCTAGCAGCTTCAGTATTAGACAGTAACTGCCGGGAAGCTTCAGCACACCCGCACATTGTTCTTTCTCACGGCACGCCGTCTTCTCTGCGCTGTCTGTCACCTCATTCACATTCATCAGTGCCATTGCGGCTCTATGGCTATTGTTCTGTGCCTCTAGATCCCGGCCCTCCCCTCACTCACCTCCAGGGATTCCGCGCTGGCCAGCAGGGCCTGCTCCAGCTCGCGGATGCGGCTCTCCAGTTTGTCAATCTCCTCGCCGCGCTCCCCCAGCTCTCGCTGCAGCTGCTCCGAGCTCAGCAGCAGCTCACTGCAGCAGTCCGTCTTCTCCTTGAGCTGTGAGCTCAGCCGCTCCACCTGACACACACAGAGGAGAGGAGGAGAGGAGAGGAGAGGAGAGGAGAGGAGAGGAGAGGAGAGGAGAGGAGGAGAGGAGAGAGGGCTTTAATGAGATTTTCTCTCAACACGCCGCAGCATCAGAGCTGGTACATGTGCAGCTAGCCGTATGGTCAGCTGATCCACCTGAGAAAGGAGGGTGCAGGGACAGAAGGAGCCAGGACTCATTCAGGGACTACAGACTAAAGTGTACAATGTACAGGAAGCACAGCTATAATCAAGGTAAAGGGGCTAAACTAGGGACCCAAACAGATCCTCTGTGGGAACTGTGGAAAACAGTGGAAAGACCAGGGAGTGACAACCTGACAAATACATAAACATCTGTCCACTTGACAAAACAAATGCAGATTAGTTTTTTCTTGATTGGATAAAAAACAAAAGGTGGACAAAATAATAATAGACAGACATGTGGGTGATGCAAGGAGAACATGAAAAGCATCCCAAGTGAATACGACAAAGGGAGACAGAGTGCATGTGTCAATATAGAAGAGAGCAGAGGAGGAGGTGGGGATACTAATTTAATATTTTCAGGAGGACAGTTCGCTCTACATACAGCTAGAAGCAATACCTGTCGGGTCAATCGATCCACCTGTAACGGTCAAAGGAGAGAGGCAGAGCGGGTCAGGGCCAGTTACAAGGCACAGGGGCGGAGCAGAGGCAGAAGAAGCACTTAGTAATGGAAGGGCAGCGGGAATATCCAATGGGCATTCTAATTAGTACTTTGATATGAATAGAAAAGCCAACTGTTTCACATTATTGTAGGGAAGAGACAAGGTTTCATGGTCACATTACAAAAATGGAATAGGATCTTTTCCGTGTTTACATTTTTGCTTGGACAAAAAATGGTTAAATGAATGGCCTGTGCTGAATATTCTGAAGAGCCATAGAAGTAGATGGTACAAAGTACAAACACAGTGCTATAATGAATCAACAATGAAATAAAGTAAATAACAAATTGTGAGGACAGGATGAACATTGCTTTTCAATGATACCTCTGTGTTAGGCTAAGTTTAAGGTTAAGGTTCACTTTGTTCCTGAGCATTTGACCCATCCTGTAATCCTGTAATATAATGGTTTGAACCAGAGCAGGAGGATTTTACGTATTGTACATGTTTTTAGTTGTTAGGGAAACCCAGAGCACCTGAAGGAAAACTACGCAGACATGGAGAAGACAAAACTGCACTCAAAAAGTCCCTGTTACGACTGTGTTTCGAAACTAGGACCTTTTTTTTGCTGAGCAGCGAGTGCAAACCACTTAACCACCTTCCATGGTTTGATAAACAATAACATGTCCAGTGTCTGAACTCTGCTCCAATGTAGTAATCTATGGCAAAATTTTGTTTTTATCTTATCCTTTTCATAATACTATTTTTATTGCAGAATATATATCAATAAGATAGAATAAATCGATATTACAGAAGAAAAACAAGGTAGGATCATATATCATTTTCCAGAACATTTTACCCCATCCACACCCCCCCCACCAACGTAAAAAAAAAAGAAAGAAAAAGTAAACAACCACACGGTCCAAAGCATTGTATCACATGGTCTTATGTGTTAAATGACATGGTCCTTTCTCCTGCTCCCGACGACACACAGAAATCAGTTGAACGCCACATTTGGAGCCCACTCCCAAACCCCCCACCCCCGAAACCCGGCATGTCATAAAGCCGAGTCTATAGGAGCAGTGATTACCTAAACAGACTTACGTCACAAGCTGCAGTCGGCTCAAAACAGCAGGTGACAGTGACGGTAAATATTCTTTTTTATAAGCGACACTTCATAAATAAGTGATATCGATGCTTATGACCAATGACACATAAAAGTGGTAAAAGGACAAATGCAAATGATGTCAAATGAGTTTTCCCATTCAAGTCACAAAAGCCCCCAGAGAAGCTTATACTCAAGCCTCACACTGCTCCAAAGGGAATTAATTAAATGCATGTTCAGTGGAAAAGGGTGATGTGACGACAGACGCAGCAGGTAATCTGTTTTCTGGTTATTCCTTTGAGAGATTTAAAGCTACACAGATATTACAAGTGTCTCTGAAAACTATCAAGAGCTGTGTTTTGAAATCATGTCCATAAACACAAACTTTAAAGATAGAAAATGTGTTTTGATCGGTAATTATTGTCATTAGCTTATGGTGATTTGACATTACAGACTGCTTTCACTTGTAACATGACATTAGGTTTATCGTCAACTCCCCGACATTATTATTATTATTATTATGGGAAACTCTGGCTTACATCACTTACACAGCACAGCCCCTGTTCTCACTCAGGATCGCTTTCAGTAATCCTAGCAGCTCCATTGTTCTGCTGCAACTATCATCACACGCTGTTATGTGCAGATATAATAAGTGTTTTCTCCAGTTACCTCCAGGTTTCTTTGCTCAGAGCCAGACTGAGGCCTCTGGGACGACTTCAGCTGATCCTCCAGCTTCTGAATCTCTGTCTGGAAGAAGTCTCTCTCGTGCTCCCTGTCCACAGCTTGTTCCTGCACAGAAAAGGCAAAATGAATGAATAAACAACTGATTAACTTCAAATCTGCTGCGTATCAACATCAAATACATCCTCAAAATGACTTGTGTTTAAGCTGGAGTATATTCAATGACAAAATAACAGCAATGGCGGCATGGTGGTGAGAGCTCTACACAGCAAGAAGGTCCTGGGTTCAATTCCACCTCCAGGCCTTTCTGGGGAGAGTTTGCATGTTCTTCCGTGTCTTCCTCCGGTTTCCCCGACCACTAAATGAATGTAATGTGTTGTGTTGATTGGGGCTTTGTTGCGCCAGTGTGTTATGCGTCTCGCTTCTGTCATCACCGAGTGTGTAAATAAATGTAAAAAATGTAAATGTGCACTTTATCGTCAAAATAAAGCACAAAATATGCACTTGTATACTTATTTGCTCGAAATAAACATGGCTTAATAATAATAATAACTGTCCTGACCCATCCTGATGCCACTAAGGCTTCAGTTCGGATGTTGTGCTTGGCTTGGTCAGTACAGGTGTAACGCCGAGATACACTGTCTTGAAGAGATGCACTGCCTCAGCTGTTTATGATGTAATGCAAACCTGCGCATGCGCGTCTCACGGCAACCGAAGCATACCAAGATGGCGGACCGTGAATTGCTTTAAAAGTTGAAATACGAACGAATTAAGACACGAATGTCACTTTTAATGCAATTTGAGGCGAGATGTTGATGGTTCCGTTTTGTCACATGTGGGTTTTAAGAGTCAAAGTTTTGTGCAAAGTTTAGTTTAAGCAGTCAACTGCGCCTGTGAAACCACAAAGCTAATGTTTTCATAGCAGTCCGCGGCTGCTGACGTAGGCTGATGACGCGTCCTGTGGCAACTCTACACTCTCAACTGGTCTGTCGGGTTGATAATGGAAATAATAAATTTCATTCAATACATGTATCGTACTGTATTTAATATGATTAACAATAGTGTGTTCAAACAAAATATTTAATTAGATTGATTTTTTTTCCCCATTTTCCATTATCAACCCGACAGACCAGTTGTAAGCTGTAGAGTTGCCACAGGACGAGTCATCAGCCTACGTCAGCAGCCGCGGACTGCTATGAAAACATTAGCTTTGTGGTTTCACAGGCGCAGTTGACTGCTTAAACTAAACTTTGCACGAAACTTTGACTCTTAAAACCCACATGTGACAAAACGGGACCATCAACATCTCGCCTCAAATTGCATTAAAAGTGACATTCGTGTCTTGATTCGTTCGTATTTCAACTTTTAGCAATTCACGGTCCGCCATCTTGGTATGCTTCGGCTGCCGTGAGACGCGCATGCGCAGGTTTGCATTACATCATAAACAGCTGAGGCAGTGCATCTCTTCAAGACAGTGTATCTCGGCGTTACGTATCTCGGCGTTACACCTGTGATGGAGGATTTTACCTATTGTGCATATTTCAGAAAGACCCTGTTCTGACTGGGATTTGAACCCAGGACCTTCTTGCTGAGAGACGAGGGTGCTATCCACTCAGCCACCGTGCCGAGAAAATGATAAATATCTGAGCCCTTTTTTTACAGACCTTGGTGTGTAAAATGCACTATATAAATAAATATTGCATACTTCAAGCAAACATTGTTGGCTCACATGAAGATTTCTCAACTGTCGGTAATCTCCATAATACACACCCTTTTTTTCTTTTTTCAGATGCTTGTGGTTGTTGAACAGAGCCTGAAGACTAAACGGTTTGTTATGATCTTTGTGTTTACAAAATAAGAGTTCCAGTGTGATGATTAGACGTGTGAGATAATGAGTAACAAACTCCATCTTGTTGTAACACTTTAACTTCTACCAACAAAGTTACTCAGCAACCACATTCTACCATGAGCCTCTTGGAGAAATACAATCGCTGAATGTGTGACTACCTCCGAAGGCATCTAACCTACTTCAGGTCACACCATTCTCTTCATAGTAATGTAGAAGCAAACACATTAATACTAAACAATAGGTTTCAATATAGGTTTTTAACTCGTGGATCTGCCATTAGTTGTAGTAATCGTGTCTTAGTTCGACCAAAACTATATAAACAAACTGTCATTAAAAGGCTGGAGGTCAGGTCATGCAGATTTGGGAGTGTTTGTTTGTCATTGTTTTATTGTTGTAAGAGGGAGCTGGTTGTAATAGTAGTAGCAGTTGTAGAAATAATAGTCAAAAGTCAAAACTAGCTTAGTTAAGTGTATTATTTTATGGTTTCTTAAGAGACAACCAAACTTTCAACTAGAATTATAAAACGGCTTCTTTTATATAGCTGGAAACTACTTCATTCAAGCATCCATCCATCCATCCATTTTCTTCCCCTTAATCCATTTCTGGGTCGGGGGTGGCAGTCAGAGCTGCACCCAGTCGACAGAGCACCAGCTCCTCACTGATCCTCCTGCAGGTGGTGAGTCCACAGGAGCCTTGATCTTTCAGGCAAAGTGGGGTTAAGTGTCTTGCCCAAGGACACAACGACAGCAGTCATCAGTGGGAGAGTTCTTTCAAGCATTTTCTACCTTATTACCCCCACATGCAAGTGGGTGTTTGTAAGCAAGATTGCGCAAAAACTGTTGGACAGATTGACCTGAAATGAGGTGTGTAGGTGGCTGTGAAAGTAGGAAGACCCTATTCATATGTTGAGATGATCCATGGTGTTGGCGGGGAATGAACTCTTCAAGTTTTAGTGCTTTTTACACAATAGTGAGTAAAGCTCAAACTCACATCCAGAAACCTCCTGTTCTTGTCGAGCTGTTTCTCCAGAGCGTAGACCTGTTGCTGCAGGTCTTCGGTCTCGTTGGTCTGGGAGTGCTCCATCTCCATGACGCGGGTCACCTGCTCCTCCAGCTCCACCTCCAGCAGCTTCACCTGCTTCAGGAGGTCTGCGCTCTGCTTCTCCGCCTGACGCTGCACCTCCACCTTCTCCTGCATCAGCTTCTCCGTCTCCTCCAGAAGGTCTGCCCAGGGACCAGCCACAAGTTAGTGAGTGTTCAAACAATCACACCAGAGTGAAGCTATGGAAGCAGAGAAAGAGCCATCGAAGAGTCTGGTGCTTAGGATCTTCTTATCCAGTATGTCATGATTACTATATCGACTAATGGATAAAGCTGAATATTTTGAACCTCAGTTTTAGCTTTAGAGAGATCAAAATGACTAATGACTGCTGTATTGTATATCAATATTGTTTATCGAAATAATATATCAAAGTAATCAATTGTCTGCCAAAAGGAGTCATGATACGAGTTATTTACTGCCTGTTGTTAAGCCAGATTGCTAAAAAAGTTTTTACTTTTACTTACTTACTTACACTTGGAGGATAAATACCTAAGACTATTGGTTTCTAACATGTTATCTGTGATTTGAGGGAAAGTCCCTTCACAAATCGGTATTTGTAAATATCAGATGAGGTTCCCTAATCTGGAATCCCCAATTATGCCATTGATAATGTTGGCAGCAAAAATTCCAGTTAACTTCTAACGGTTTCCAAAGAGGAATCCGTAAGAGTTCCACATGGAGTTATTACCGCAAAGAACATAAATAAGACATTTATAAAAGATAAACATTAAATACATGTCATAGATCTGGCATTTACTTTTTAACAAAAAGTTGATATAGTCCTGATCATGACAAACCTATTCATGAAAAGCAGGTGTAGAAATAAAGCAACATGTGTAATATCTGTAACCAGACTCTTCTTAGGTCTTTTTCAACATCGCTACATCATGCCCAGTCCCAAACACCCTCCGTCACCATGATCCGACCCACATCTACCACCAGTGAATCAGCCCCTCCACCTCACGTACCCCCTTCAGTATTAGTGGCAATGTGAAAAAGTCAAAGGAGCAGGAGTGCAGACAGCGTGGACATGTGGACAGGCACTTTCCATGCCCCATGAGCATGAACAGGCAAAGGGGGAGGAGGTTCCTGGACTGCCAATCATTCGAGATTTTGAACATGCCAGAGACACCGATTGGAAAAGTCAGATAACTTTACAGAGGCTTAATTTGAGGATGATTGACATTAAGGAAAGCGGCATACAAATAAAGGTCTCAAGCATACTTGCCTTTATGCATGCCTTGATATATGCTAACAATATTGATTCAAAAACATAAAAGTGACAAGACGTACGATCAAATGAAAAGCTGAAGCCAAGGATAGTGATAGCATCGAGTATGTGAGAGCCCATAGCAAGCAAGCTTCAAGTCTGTGTCGATGAGTCGCTGGATTAATGTTAGAAACGTATAATAGCACGCAGCTAAAATACTTATAAAAAAGAGAAATGAGACATGACCGAGCCATGCGTGAAGTGGACACACCTGCTTCTGGAGCTGCAACCATTGCAGCTTCAACTAGGCCTACAGGAGAATCAGAAAGCACAGTATTTGTCATGCTGCGGTCTTTAAATGAACAGAAAAGTGGAGGAGAACAGGTTTCCTCAGTGAGACGTGAAGAACAGGAAGTGAAAGTAAAGCTCTACTGTTACGGTAAAAGCCCAGTGGTTTGTTCTGCTACGACAAATACTCACCATTTTATCATTGAATGTGGTCAAGAAACACCTTATCGATAATAAATATATGTTATGGTTCAACAATACAATTATTTCATTAAAACTATTTCAAATAAATAAGTGACAAACCTCTCAATGTAAACAATATACAGAATGTAATGTTACAAAAGTATTATCTATGGTGCTATCTAAATACAGTCTGAGTTATGAGACACATTAATACCATAATTTTGTTAGTAAATTCAATAAGGAGGCTAAAAATCTAATCTACAAATACATATTTATAGACTTCATGACATTCAACCCTCTCTAGGGTGTCATTATTTGTAATCCACACACTGTGTAGTAGTTGTCACAGTAGTAGTACTTACGTAGCTCTCGGGGCCCCGCCTCCTCCCTCATGGCATCCTGTTGCCGTGACAACAGCTCTCTCTCCTCCAGCATCTGAAGTCTCTCTTGCTCCAGCTCTTGCAGACGGGAGCCGGTCACCTAACACCACAGTAGAACACATGAAAGCTTTGTAACAGACCTCTACAGTAAATCTCTCATGTTCCATTTTGTTAAAACTAATCAATTCATAGTTTGTGAATATTTCATTTAATTTTTTTCTCACATGTGCACATCTGCACATGTGAGAGCTGAAACATGTACTGATCCGAATAATGCATGGACTAAATGTATATTTCATCAACATTGGTGGATGAAGAGCTGAATGTATAATAAATACTGATGCATGGATTGGTCTGGCTCTATGTTTCATGAGGACCCTTCACCTCCAGCTCCTGCTCCAAGGTCAGCTGCAGCTCCTCTTTCTGACGCAGCTGCTCCTCCAGCGCGGCCCGTTCCCCCGTGTAGCCATCGATCACACCTTCAAACAACACAGAACAAATACTTAACAATGATTTAACATGTAAAGTAAACAGTGCTTCTAACTCATGTATCACAGTTGGTGAAGTATAACATGCAGCATGTGTCACTGTGACTGGTACTGTACATTAAAACCTACAAAGAGTGTCGTAAGGGAGTCTTTTTCTTGCACCACTTAACACAGGAATTTATGGCGATTACTTTGAGTCTTGCCTCATTACCACAAACACATTCAGAGCAGCTATCCAGAAGAATGAGCGTTTTAAAACATTGACCAGCTCTATAAAAACAATGCATTATTTATTGGATGTTTAACTGAAATTCACCAGACTCCTAATGTTTAGGATTGTAAAAGATTGCTTCTGATTTCAACATTGGATACAACATCATACTAATACTTTTGCCTGTGTTTTTGATTATGACTATGGTTGTACATGGGAAACATTGAACTGGCATCCGGGCAAAAGTACTGTATGAACAAATGCAAAGTGACCCATTTAGCTTTAAAAGAGTGGCACAATGAACTGCTGTATTACTGTCGTGCTCACAGGCCAGTGAGCATCAGAGACGGCCCTCACTTCACTGAGAGGTCTAACAAACATAATACCAGTTACCAGAAACGGTCAGGGCTAGCGTGATGACAAAACCCTGTCAATGTTTCTTACACATTTCAAATCTAACACAATTTTCAGGACAATTTGCTTAAAGTGTTGGTACAATACCAGGCTTTCAGACATTTTTCATCTCAATGATAGACATGTATTGTGTTTGTGTACCCTTGCTTACCGTATCAAACTTTTTTTGTGCCCTCACTCCTTTATTTATTCATTAATTTGACAGGGACAATGTATTTGAATGTAGTTACAGCAGAAAAGATGCAACACATGCCACAGAGTGTATAGATAATGCTAATTTTCAACTCCTGTCCCTATATAATCCTTTTCTTATTGCGTTGTAACAAAAAACAAAAAACAAAAAGTAAAAAACATTTACTATAGTTCAAGATGATTTCATGATTAAAATGCATCAATTTGAACTAAACAAAACCAAACGCCTGCTGTGTCAGACGTCAGGTGATTGTTTTATTTCCTAGACCAGGAACTAAAGGAGTCACGTTTGTTTAAGGAGGGACACAGACAACAGCTGCACATAATCACTATTCTACTCTGTGACACGTAATAGAAACATGTCCTGAAGCAGCAGCAACAGAATCCTTATGCAGTATGTGGAGGCAGTTCAAAAGGGAACAATACTTCATACTTTTTTACACAGATACATTTGACTTTGAAGACATGATTAATATAATAATAAAAATAAGTTGACTCAAGATTAACTCTTCTTGGATTGACTTCAAAATCTTTTGCCTTTTTGCCTGATTTTCTTTTGCCTTATGGCAGCCTCAAATGATCTAACCTGAACCATTTCCATGTGTAAAAAACTGAAAGTAGAAGATACAGCTTTCTCCCAATATGCTTCTTCTAAATGGAACGCTCTCAGTTTATTTATATACTAGTAATAATGTATACTATATATATGTCAATCACTAGTATACATTATTTACTAGTGATTGACTTTTGTAAGTGCTTTGTACAAGAGAACTCCCAAAAGCTGCATGAGTGAATGAGTGCGGGCCATTTATGTACAATATTAGTTGTATTTCCACATATTTAATGCCAAGGTGAGAGGATTTGGTTGTTGCATTTCAAAGACAAAACACACAACTTCACAAAACTAAATGCAGTACAACTACATTTTTCATGCATCAAAACTCCAACTCATGCGACGCACAGCAACAGTTTTGACAATATGTTTCATTGCCAAATCTGATTCTTTCAAAAATTATGTAAAATGCAAGTTAAAATATACAATTGGCATTTTTCACATTGAAAGAATTGTTGAATGTTATAAGCAAAGTCATAATTTGCCCATTCAGTAATCTTTACGGACTGCCATGTTTGCTCATCGACATCTGACACTGACAAAGATCTATTTGCAGCTTGAGCCTCATCTTTGGTTAAATTCAAAACCTGTTTGAATAGACCACACCTGTTGCTTTGAGCTGCCTCAATCACCAACACAAATCAAAGGACAAATAATTCCTCCACCTAACGCGTAATAGATTTGAATCAATCATTCTTAATTAATAATATAACACGTCAAATGAACCACCCTATTTTTAATGATATTTTATAACATACTGCTCCTAAAGGTTACTATAACTATAACAACTTAAAGTAAATATTAGCTTGATTGAAAACAAACCTTGTAGCAGGACACTGCACAGGCTGAGAAAGTGACACTAAAAACACAGAGTCGCTTTAGGAGGCAATACTCACAATTGGTTTGTTCCCAAAGGGAGAAAGGACAAGAGTTGTATTGTGTCTCCAGCTTTAGATGTGGGAGAATGAGTTCCTGTGAACCAGGTGCTCATGACATCGATGGGAATTAACCGTTTTAAGCTCTAAGCGGTTTTCTCAACGTTACTGTACCCCACAGAGCAAGATGGGAATATGTTTTGTATTGTAAAGAAGCCATTGCTTGCTTAAACTCAGTGACCAGACAAGTAGAATGTCTGGCCCAAGGACACATAAAAAGGAATTGAAAACCTTAGGAATTTCATGAAAACAAAAACCAACAACGTAATGTTAATGGAATATGGATTCTCCTCACACTAAAGCAGAATCAGTAGGAAACAATAAAAACACATTCATTATGGTTTCAGTCCAAACGCATCTAATTATCAAGCAAGTGTCTGAGAAAGTAGAGGTGCAATGTAGCCAGCTGTTGTTAGCTTAGCATGATGGCAAAGTGCACAGTGGGATGTTAAAATATGAAAAGCTTTCATAGACTCATGGAATGTGAGAGAAATGGAGGAATGAGCTGTAAAACTATGGTTGAGGATTTAGATACAGTTCCATCATGTTTGGTAACGTGTGGAGGTGGTGCAGGTAGAGGTGGTGCTTGGGGAGGTGCAGGTGGAGGTGTTGCTGTGAAGGTGGTGCAGGTGGAGGTGGTGTATGTTGAAGTGGTGCAGGTAGAGGTGGTGCTTGGGGAGGTGCAGGTGGAGGTGTTGCTGTGAAGGTGGTGCAGGTGGAGGTGGTGTATGTTGAAGTGGTGCATGTGGAGGTGGTGCTTGGGGAGGTGGAAGAGGTGCATGTGGAGGTGGTGCAGGTGGAAAAGGTGCAGGTGGTGCTTCCTGCTTCTGGACAGAGCAGTCGCATTCTCTTGCTGCTCCTCGCTTGCTGCTTTTTTATCTCCTTTAATCATTTTTGCTTACATTTTTATTCCACAAAACACGGATTACTCCTTTTTACAAACTTCAACACAAGACTTGTGGAATTTACCTAACTTACAGCATGTCGGGAGGACGGGAAAGAACAAAACTTTGCGACGGCTGTTTTTCACTCAAACAGGAGCTAAAACTTCTTCAAGACCGAATGTTTGTGCTTGAATCAGAATTGGGGCTGAACACAACAATACCAGTGAAAGGAAATGGACCACATGGACAGAACGTAAGTTATGATGACGCTATTTCATTTCCCAAAATCAACAGAGACAATTGTTGGAACACATATGGTGCCAAGCCCAAACAAGGCAAAGCTAATGATAACAAGAGTGTCATAATGCCACAGCAAAAATCTTTAATTACAAGAAACCGCTTTTCACCACTTTTGGAAGATGAATCAGCAGTAGTCTCTACAACAAAGCTGCTAAAAACTGCAGCGCCTCCACCAAGGACAAACTGTGTCCTTATCGGAGATGGCTCGGTGAAAAATGTAAACATGGAGTCCATGCTCACTGTCTCAGTTCACTCTGCTAAAGTTGCTGAGATAAGAACTCTCCTGCCTAAAGTGTTATCTGAGAACAGTGGTGTGCGTACATTATTGATCCACACGGGGGCGGTAGATATCTATGAGAAGGCAAGCGAGAAGTTACGAATGGATTTAACGCTGTTACTGGATGACCTCAAGAAAATGGACATAACAATTTTTCTTAGTGGCCCACTGCCAAATATAGATGGAAAAATGGAGAAGTTTAGCCGTCTGTATCAGCTAAACACATTCCTACTCAATGAGTGTTCACGCAGAGGACTTGGATTCATTGAAAACTTTAATCTGTTCTGGAATAGGCACGAGCTTTTTGAAGAAAAAGGCCCACATCTGAACAACTACGGAGTAAAAGTGCTGATGGATAACTTTGCATCTGCCCTAAGACCTCAGCCTGCGCAGCGCGTGCAGCCGTTGAAAGGGAGAAAGAAGAAGCAAAGGGCACAGACATCACGACCATCTCCACCGACTCCCGAGGTCTCTGCACCCCCACCGCCTCAAAAGAACTCCACACCTCCACGATTCAAGAAGAACTCAACACCTCCAAGGTTCCAAAAGAACTCAATACCTCCACGGCTTCGAAAGAGCTCAACGCCTCCACCCCCAGCATCATCAGCAGCTGCCACATCTTCATCAGCGCCATCAGCATATACAGCACCACCAGCAGCAGTGGATACAGCCGCAGCAGTGGCTGCTCCATCATCTTCAGCAGCAGCAGTGGATACAGCAGCAGCAGTGGCTGCTCCATCATCTTCAGCAGCAGCAGTGGATACAGCCGCAGCAGTGGCTGCTCCATCATCTTCAGCAGCAGCAGTGGCTGCTCCATCATCTTCACCAGCAGCAGTGGATACAGCAGCAGCAGTGGCTGCTCCATCATCTTCAGCAGCAGCAGTGGCTGCTCCGTCATCTTCAGCAGCACCTTCCCCACCTACAGCTCCCGTGAAGCTTCCCCCATTACTCCAGGCTACAGTCAGGCCTGTACTGGGGGTTCCTCAACCACCTCTGTCTCCACCAAAGACTCCCTCATCACCTTCCATGGACCCGGCTTGGGTCCCCCCCGCTACATCCACTCCATCTAGGGAAAATGAGGACGACCTTTCCCTTTGTTTTCTATCCCCGCCTTCACTACTGGATTTACCGGAACACTCTGCAGGCATGATAAGATCGGCGATGAAGACTATTCCTCTCACACCCACTGTAGCCAGATCAAGAGTCCTATCTAACATTCAAAACTACTCCCCATACGTACCTCCAAAGCCACCTAGGGCGTCCAACTCAAATTCTCCCACAAAATCCACCCGTCCCTCCTCTAACCCCATAAGTATTCCACCCCCCCCTCCTGCTCATTTAGCCCACCTCCCCCCCCCTAACTCAGCACCAAGAAACCCTCCACCTCCACTCCCCCCTCGTCCACCACCCAACTCAGCCTGCCCCTCCCCTAACCCATCACCAAAAACCCATCCACCTCCCTGCCCCCCTCGTTCAACACCCAAAAGCCACCCACCTCTCCATCCTCCTCCCCCGCCTTCCCCTACCCCTCTTTTCTCTAAACACTAGGATGCACAGGGTCTCTGCTTCGCAGCCACTGGCAGTCTAGTTAGAGGAGAGACCCGGCTGGGGCCCTGTCATGAAGCCACCTGTGCCATTCCCTTAGTGATAACACAAAGAATACATTACAGAAAAACATCTGGAGTTAATCAGTCTAATCTGGAAAATCTAATTCTTGTTCCGTGTAAGAATCAGCCGACCGCAACCGCTGATACTGAAACTTTGAAACTTGCTACGCTTAATGTCAGATCTCTTTGTAACAAGTCTTTTTTAATCAATAATTTTATTTCTTCTCATAATCTTGATCTTATGTTCAAAGGCTGAAACTTGGCTTGACCAAAATTCAGAAAATGCAGTTTTAATAGAAGCATCACCACCAAATTTCAAGTTTGAATCTGAAATACGGGAAAACAAAAAAGGAGGAGGCTTAGCTGCCATTTTTAGAGACCACTTTGTCTCCCATAGAATGTCTCTTGGGAAGTTTTCGTCATTTGAATATGTGTCTTTTAAAATACAACAAAAACAATCTCCTCCAATACTCTTCGTTGTCCTATACAAGCCACCGCAGTCATGTCACAGTTTTATTGATCATTTTACCGAGTTGCTTTCAGTTGTATGCACAGATTTTGATAGTTTGGTTATTACAGGTGATTTTAATATTCATGTGGATAATGTTGATGACAGAAATGCAAATGAGCTGAGTTCTGTACTTGAATCCTTTGATCTCACTCAGCACGTAAGTGGCCCCACCCACAGCAGAGGGCACACTCTAGATCTGTTAGTTACAAAGGGGGTGATTATTTCAAATGTAAACGTGGTCGATGTTGCTCTTTCGGATCATTTCTGTGTTTTTTTTGACATGTGTTTCACTAACAAACCACCAGTGGACTCTGCAACTGTTCGAAGAAGGCGCATAAATGAAAATACGAGTGAACTATTTATGGAAATGATAAACTTTGAGAATGCATCGTATTCTACTGTAGATGAACTGTTTAACTCTGTCACCTCTAGTGTTTTGAATGTTCTGGATACCGTTGCCCCTGTGAAGGTTAAAATAGTGAAAAATAAGCAGAAGGCGCCGTGGGCTAAAGCAGACTCGGTCAGGGCACAAAAGAGAAAGTGCCGGAGGGCCGAGCGGAAGTGGCGCAAGTCCAACCTCCAGGTAGATTACGAGATCTTCAAAGATAAGTTGTGCGAGTTTAACCGGGTGCTACGTAGTACGAGAGAAAGGTATTTTTCTGAAATGATTGAAGGCTGCAGCAACAATCTGCGTGTTCTGTTCTCAACAGTTAATAGATTAACAAACCCCCCTGTTCAAATGCCATTAGAGCTTACTTCCAAACGTAAATGCAATGAGTTTGCTAATTTTTTCAATGACAAGGTTCAAGGCATCAAAAGCGCCATTGTCTCCAATCCACAGATAACCATCCAACAGCCAGAAAGGCTCTCTGAGCTAACTCACTTTGCACCTGTAAATGATAAAACTGTCCAAGAGATAATCTCCAGTTTGAGCTCCTCCACATGCAGCCTGGATGTACTACCCACTAGATTTCTGAAGTCTGTTCTGAGCAGTCTGTTACCTTCACTCACACAGATAGTAAACATGTCCCTTCATTCTGGAATATTCCCAAAGGCCCTGAAAACTGCAGTCATCAGGCCCCTGCTAAAAAAGAGCAGTCTGGATGCCACTGTACTTAACAACTATCGTCCCATCTCAAATCTGCCATTTATGGGGAAAGTCCTTGAGAAAGTTGTCTACCTACAGCTTACTAGATTTCTTATAATCAACAACTCATTTGATATGTTTCAGTCCGGCTTTAGACCCCACCACAGCACTGAGACTGCTCTCGTTAAGGTTACAAACGATATCCGGCTGAACACTGACGCAGGCAAAGTCTCAATCTTAATCTTGTTAGATCTAAGTGCTGCCTTTGACACCGTCGACCATGAGATCCTCTTACAGAGACTAGAGGACTGGGTTGGCGTCACTGGCACCGCCCTAAGTTGGTTTAGGTCTTACCTTGAAGACAGGAAGTACTTTGTGGAGATTGGAAACTGTGTCTCAGATCATATGGCCCTGACCTGTGGAGTCCCACAGGGGTCGATCCTGGGACCTCTTCTGTTCAATCTCTACATGCTGCCGTTAGGTCAGTTAATACGCAGAAACAAAGTTTCCTATCATAACTATGCAGACGACACTCAGATCTATGTCTCACTGACTGCAGGAGAACATGGACCAGTGGACTCACTCCTTCACTGTATCCAACAGATCAGTGAGTGGATGCAAAACAACTTCCTTCAGCTAAACGCAGACAAAACTGAAATGATTGTCTTTGGTCCCCAGAAACAAAGAGAGAGCGTCATCTGTCACCTACAGTCTCTCTCCCTAAAACCTTCAAACAAGGTCAGAAATCTAGGGGTAATACTGGACTCAGACTTAAATTTTAATAGCCACATCAAATCAGTAACATCAGCAGCTTTTTACCATCTAAAAAACATTGCCAGGATCAAAAACATAGTGTCTAAAGCAGACTTGGAGATTCTTATCCATGCATTTGTCTCCAGTAGGTTAGACTACTGCAATGGCCTGCTCACAGGTCTGTCCAAACAGGCTGTAAAACAGCTGCAGTACATTCAAAATGCAGCAGCTCGAGTCCTGACAAGAACCAGGAAGTACGACCATATTAGTCCAGTCCTCAGGTCTCTGCACTGGCTTCCTGTGGCTCAGAGAATAGACTTTAAAACAGCTCTGCTTGTGTACAAGTCTCTCCATAGCCTCGCACCAAAATATATTAGTGACATGTTAGTCCCATATGAACCAGCCCGGACTCTGAGGAGCACAGGGACTGGACTCCTGTTAGTGCCCAGAGTCAGAACTAAACATGGGGAGGCTGCTTTTCAGATTAATGCTGCTAAAATCTGGAACAGTCTTCCTGAAGATGTGAGACAGGCCTCCTCTCTGACAATGTTTAAAACCAGGTTAAAGACGGTTCTGTTTAACTGTGCATACAACTGAGGGATTTTATATTTTTATCTTTCTTTTTAATGTTCTGTGATAATTTATGATTTTAATGCTTTCTTGTTTTGTTCAGCACTTTGAATTGCCTTGTGTATGAATTGTGCTATATAAATAAACTTGCCTTGCCTTGCCTTGCCATATGGAGGAGGTGCAAGTGGAGGTACTGCATATGGAGGTGGTGCTTGGGGAGGTGGTACATGGGGTGGAGGTGGAGGTTGTGCATGTGGAAGTGGTGCAGGTGGAGGTGGTGCATGTGAAAGATGTGGTGCATGTTGAGGTTATGCAGGTGGAGGTGGTGCATGTGAAAGATGTGGTGCATGTGGAGGTTATGCAGGTGGAGGTGGTGCATATGAAAAGGTGGTGAATGATGTGCATGTGAAGGAGGAGGTGCTGGTGGAGGAGGTGCTGGTGGAGGAGGTGCTGGTGGAGGTGGTGCAGGTGGAGGTGGTGCTGTGGGACTGACCCTCTGCTCGGTGCAGCTCCAGAGCCAGTTGTTCTCGTGCTCGCGCCTCCTCGGAGAGCCGCTCCTGCAGCTCGTCCTGCCGCTGCAGCAGGTCACTCATCTCCTGGTTGTGTCTGAACGACTCCCGCATCAGCTCCGTCTGCGTCAGCTTCGCATGCTCCAGCTGCAACAGGAAGTAGATTATTCCTCAACTCTGAAGAAATGAATGGAATGACCAGGTGTGTCCTTCAAAATAAATAACTGACAAAGTATGTATTAAATCAGATATTATTATAGATCCATGGTTATATCAGATCATTTAATTCAATATAACACGTATTAGTTATACTTTCTGAACAGGGCCTTTTTGAGTGGAGTTTGCATGTTCTCCCCGTGCTCCCTACCACTAAAAACATGCACACTAGGTTAAATCTGAGCATCAACATCTGGAGATGGGTTCCCGGGCGCTGTTACTACGGTGACCACTGCTCCTGACGTAAGCCTTAGTGGCATCAGGATGGGTCAAATGCAGAGGATAAAGTGCCCTACGGGGATTGATAAAGTGCACCTTTACTATCACCTTTACGTTCAGTACAATGTATTTTACACCCACTGCCTGAAAGTCAGGTGACTAGAGCTTTTATCACTTAATAAAAAGTGATCCACAACAGTACATCATTTTATAAGCCTTTGATGTGACCATTCATTTTCTTGTTACTTTCCAAGTTTCCATAAATTTCCCTATCTGCTCGAGCAAAGGTCTTGTTGCATATAAAGTGAACCAGGAAGTCACACGTGTCATTTATAGCGTGCTATAAAATTTCACACGGTTTCCACAGTTGTGCTGCTAGGCACTAATGTCGACTGCTCAACACGAGAAGCCTTTACATGTACAGGCCTGAAGTGAATCATAAGTTAGCTGTGGTGAAATATTTAATAGATCCAGTTCTTCTCAGCCACTCAAAATAACAGAATGTATAATTTCAAATCTATGCAGTTTCCCGGCAGTAACTTACTGTGTAAGGTGGAGTGGGGAGGGAAATTTTGGAGATAACTTTAAGAAGATGGCCATTTGTCCGGTGGTTGACGTGAGAGATCTTGGTTTGTACAACCACTGAATTTTTCTCATTTAAAGTGCTACACAAGGGGAACGGCCGGGGCAGGGGTACCCGGGACTCGACCTCATAGACGTCCTGGTCCTCCCCTTCGACCCATGTGGTGCTGTGCATTCTCGAGTTCCAATAGGACCTGTACGAATCCATGGTGAAGGATGGATTTGACGCTTGTTTGTAAAATACATTAAACGCTTCTGTCATTCATAATAATCCGACAGATAGTGCCCGGGTTGGTGCCAGACCTCAAATGGGAATAAATCCAGTGGGGACAAGTAGAAGAGGCTCTGAGGTTGTTGATATATCACTGAGCAACTGTTTCTAAGCATTGGCAGCGGACACAAGAAGAAGGGTAAACAATATAGGTAGTGTGACATTCACGTCACCGCCGTCACATGCCACCTGCTGGAGGTAGAACCAGTTCCAGGTAAATACAGGGGGAGACTTAATCCAAGGCAGGTCAGTGGCTGTGAGACAAGGTGAGGGAGAGGTCCTGTTCTGAAGAGTCATCCTCGGCTGATTGTTCTTTCCACTTTTGAGTCCAGCAGGGCACGGTTAATCCAAAAACAGGAGCGACTGAGGTATGTAAACAAAAAAACCTGCATGTTTCCTCTTTGGTGATCCTTTCCCTGAGATTCCAGTGACCTTGTTTCTTCACAGTCGAGTCAGATCAAGCCGCTCAGTGAAAGCTCGCTCCCCCACGTCTGTTCTCTCTCTCTCCGCCTCTCTCTGGAGATTCATTAACAATACCGTGCAGCCGTAGCAACCCCGACCTGAACGGAAAGCTCCCGGGGGCCTCCTCTAGTTGTCCTGCAGCCTGCTGAGCTTGTAATGACAGCGCAAAACATTTCTTCCCTCCGTGATTCCTATTGGCGCGGTTGTCATCCTGGTTGCATGCCTGCCCCTCTCTGACACCATTCTACTACAACTGAGCTTTTTTTCCTCTCTCCTGACAAGTGGAGCGCACTAAGTCCAGGCACGCTACTGACTTAGTGACTCAGCTAACTCCAGAGAGTGTATTTCTAAAGCATGCGCAGACTTCCAGAGAAATCCATCCACAGAGAGAGCGTTTCACTTCCGATATTCATTTTACACACCAGGATGTTGTCTTGCTAACGTGGGAGGGAAAAGTAGGTGTGGTTTTATGCTATTACCCAGGTAGTTTGCAAATATAGACACAATGATCTCTTTCAACTCCTCCCTTTAACCACTGAAGTTGCCCGACTGGATTTTCTCTTGTTGCGTCAGAACAGAGAGGACTTAATGGTTAAGGCGTTTTGACAAGTTCCTGGCCCCACCTACTGACAATGTTTGACTTGTCATGCTCTGAAGTACTCTTTAAATGGACGGGTGAAAAAGCAAACAAGTTATCAGTAGTATCAAATTCACAGCTACCACAGACACTTAACATTTCTCACTAGCTTCTGGCATCAATTTGTTTTTTTTCTTTTCTCTGAGGAGTGGACGAGACACAATGATCTAAAGGCGGCTGCTTGACCAGAGACTAATGTACATCCGATCAATAGTAACAGGGAAATCATTGAACAGGCCATTTCGGGTGATTACACGTTTATTGTGCCGTAGATTGCCTGTGCTGCCTGTTGACAATGCAAATAACTCTTTTACGTCACACTGACTTCAAGACATATAGTAAAGCTGAAATTTAATCTAAACAAATAGTTTCTGGACTTAAGCCACAATTTAAGACACAAATGTATGTATCTTTTTTAAATGTGTAGCAGCCACTGGCAGTCTAGTAGAGGAGAGACTTATGTTCAAAGGCTGAAACTTGGCTTGACCAAAATTCAGAAAATGCAGTTTTAATAGAAGCATCACCACCAAAATTTCAAGTTTGAATCTGAAATACGGGAAAACAAAAAAGTTTGAATCTGAAATACGGAGGAGGCTTAGCTGCCATTTTTAGAGACCACTTTGTCTCCCATAGAATGTCTCTTGGGAAGTTTTCGTCATTTGAATATGTGTCTTTTAAAATACAACAAAAACAATCTCCTCCAATACTCTTCGTTGTCCTATACAAGCCACCGCAGTCATGTCACAGTTTTATTGATCATTTTACCGAGTTGCTTTCAGTTGTATGCACAGATTTTGATAGTTTGGTTATTACAGGTGATTTTAATATTCATGTGGATAATGTTGATGACAGAAATGCAAATGAGCTGAGTTCTGTACTTGAATCCTTTGATCTCACTCAGCACGTAAGTGGCCCCACCCACAGCAGAGGGCACACTCTAGATCTGTTAGTTACAAAGGGGGTGATTATTTCAAATGTAAACGTGGTCGATGTTGCTCTTTCGGATCATTTCTGTGTTTTTTTTGACATGTGTTTCACTAACAAACCACCAGTGGACTCTGCAACTGTTCGAAGAAGGCGCATAAATGAAAATACGAGTGAACTATTTATGGAAATGATAAACTTTGAGAATGCATCGTATTCTACTGTAGATGAACTGTTTAACTCTGTCACCTCTAGTGTTTTGAATGTTCTGGATACCGTTGCCCCTGTGAAGGTTAAAATAGTGAAAAATAAGCAGAAGGCGCCGTGGGCTAAAGCAGACTCGGTCAGGGCACAAAAGAGAAAGTGCCGGAGGGCCGAGCGGAAGTGGCGCAAGTCCAACCTCCAGGTAGATTACGAGATCTTCAAAGATAAGTTGTGCGAGTTTAACCGGGTGCTACGTAGTACGAGAGAAAGGTATTTTTCTGAAATGATTGAAGGCTGCAGCAACAATCTGCGTGTTCTGTTCTCAACAGTTAATAGATTAACAAACCCCCCTGTTCAAATGCCATTAGAGCTTACTTCCAAACGTAAATGCAATGAGTTTGCTAATTTTTTCAATGACAAGGTTCAAGGCATCAAAAGCGCCATTGTCTCCAATCCACAGATAACCATCCAACAGCCAGAAAGGCTCTCTGAGCTAACTCACTTTGCACCTGTAAATGATAAAACTGTCCAAGAGATAATCTCCAGTTTGAGCTCCTCCACATGCAGCCTGGATGTACTACCCACTAGATTTCTGAAGTCTGTTCTGAGCAGTCTGTTACCTTCACTCACACAGATAGTAAACATGTCCCTTCATTCTGGAATATTCCCAAAGGCCCTGAAAACTGCAGTCATCAGGCCCCTGCTAAAAAAGAGCAGTCTGGATGCCACTGTACTTAACAACTATCGTCCCATCTCAAATCTGCCATTTATGGGGAAAGTCCTTGAGAAAGTTGTCTACCTACAGCTTACTAGATTTCTTATAATCAACAACTCATTTGATATGTTTCAGTCCGGCTTTAGACCCCACCACAGCACTGAGACTGCTCTCGTTAAGGTTACAAACGATATCCGGCTGAACACTGACGCAGGCAAAGTCTCAATCTTAATCTTGTTAGATCTAAGTGCTGCCTTTGACACCGTCGACCATGAGATCCTCTTACAGAGACTAGAGGACTGGGTTGGCGTCACTGGCACCGCCCTAAGTTGGTTTAGGTTTTACCTTGAAGACAGGAAGTACTTTGTGGAGATTGGAAACTGTGTCTCAGATCATATGGCCCTGACCTGTGGAGTCCCACAGGGGTCGATCCTGGGACCTCTTCTGTTCAATCTCTACATGCTGCCGTTAGGTCAGTTAATACGCAGAAACAAAGTTTCCTATCATAACTATGCAGACGACACTCAGATCTATGTCTCACTGACTGCAGGAGAACATGGACCAGTGGACTCACTCCTTCACTGTATCCAACAGATCAGTGAGTGGATGCAAAACAACTTCCTTCAGCTAAACGCAGACAAAACTGAAATGATTGTCTTTGGTCCCCAGAAACAAAGAGAGAGCGTCATCTGTCACCTACAGTCTCTCTCCCTAAAACCTTCAAACAAGGTCAGAAATCTAGGGGTAATACTGGACTCAGACTTAAATTTTAATAGCCACATCAAATCAGTAACATCAGCAGCTTTTTACCATCTAAAAAACATTGCCAGGATCAAAAACATAGTGTCTAAAGCAGACTTGGAGATTCTTATCCATGCATTTGTCTCCAGTAGGTTAGACTACTGCAATGGCCTGCTCACAGGTCTGTCCAAACAGGCTGTAAAACAGCTGCAGTACATTCAAAATGCAGCAGCTCGAGTCCTGACAAGAACCAGGAAGTACGACCATATTAGTCCAGTCCTCAGGTCTCTGCACTGGCTTCCTGTGGCTCAGAGAATAGACTTTAAAACAGCTCTGCTTGTGTACAAGTCTCTCCATAGCCTCGCACCAAAATATATTAGTGACATGTTAGTCCCATATGAACCAGCCCGGACTCTGAGGAGCACAGGGACTGGACTCCTGTTAGTGCCCAGAGTCAGAACTAAACATGGGGAGGCTGCTTTTCAGATTAATGCTGCTAAAATCTGGAACAGTCTTCCTGAAGATGTGAGACAGGCCTCCTCTCTGACAATGTTTAAAACCAGGTTAAAGACGGTTCTGTTTAACTGTGCATACAACTGAGGGATTTTATATTTTTATCTTTCTTTTTAATGTTCTGTGATAATTTATGATTTTAATGCTTTCTTGTTTTGTTCAGCACTTTGAATTGCCTTGTGTATGAATTGTGCTATATAAATAAACTTGCCTTGCCTTGCCTTGCCATATGGAGGAGGTGCAAGTGGAGGTACTGCATATGGAGGTGGTGCTTGGGGAGGTGGTACATGGGGTGGAGGTGGAGGTTGTGCATGTGGAAGTGGTGCAGGTGGAGGTGGTGCATGTGAAAGATGTGGTGCATGTTGAGGTTATGCAGGTGGAGGTGGTGCATGTGAAAGATGTGGTGCATGTGGAGGTTATGCAGGTGGAGGTGGTGCATATGAAAAGGTGGTGAATGATGTGCATGTGAAGGAGGAGGTGCTGGTGGAGGAGGTGCTGGTGGAGGAGGTGCTGGTGGAGGTGGTGCAGGTGGAGGTGGTGCTGTGGGACTGACCCTCTGCTCGGTGCAGCTCCAGAGCCAGTTGTTCTCGTGCTCGCGCCTCCTCGGAGAGCCGCTCCTGCAGCTCGTCCTGCCGCTGCAGCAGGTCACTCATCTCCTGGTTGTGTCTGAACGACTCCCGCATCAGCTCCGTCTGCGTCAGCTTCGCATGCTCCAGCTGCAACAGGAAGTAGATTATTCCTCAACTCTGAAGAAATGAATGGAATGACCAGGTGTGTCCTTCAAAATAAATAACTGACAAAGTATGTATTAAATCAGATATTATTATAGATCCATGGTTATATCAGATCATTTAATTCAATATAACACGTATTAGTTATACTTTCTGAACAGGGCCTTTTTGAGTGGAGTTTGCATGTTCTCCCCGTGCTCCCTACCACTAAAAACATGCACACTAGGTTAAATCTGAGCATCAACATCTGGAGATGGGTTCCCGGGCGCTGTTACTACGGTGACCACTGCTCCTGACGTAAGCCTTAGTGGCATCAGGATGGGTCAAATGCAGAGGATAAAGTGCCCTACGGGGATTGATAAAGTGCACCTTTACTATCACCTTTACGTTCAGTACAATGTATTTTACACCCACTGCCTGAAAGTCAGGTGACTAGAGCTTTTATCACTTAATAAAAAGTGATCCACAACAGTACATCATTTTATAAGCCTTTGATGTGACCATTCATTTTCTTGTTACTTTCCAAGTTTCCATAAATTTCCCTATCTGCTCGAGCAAAGGTCTTGTTGCATATAAAGTGAACCAGGAAGTCACACGTGTCATTTATAGCGTGCTATAAAATTTCACACGGTTTCCACAGTTGTGCTGCTAGGCACTAATGTCGACTGCTCAACACGAGAAGCCTTTACATGTACAGGCCTGAAGTGAATCATAAGTTAGCTGTGGTGAAATATTTAATAGATCCAGTTCTTCTCAGCCACTCAAAATAACAGAATGTATAATTTCAAATCTATGCAGTTTCCCGGCAGTAACTTACTGTGTAAGGTGGAGTGGGGAGGGAAATTTTGGAGATAACTTTAAGAAGATGGCCATTTGTCCGGTGGTTGACGTGAGAGATCTTGGTTTGTACAACCACTGAATTTTTCTCATTTAAAGTGCTACACAAGGGGAACGGCCGGGGCAGGGGTACCCGGGACTCGACCTCATAGACGTCCTGGTCCTCCCCTTCGACCCATGTGGTGCTGTGCATTCTCGAGTTCCAATAGGACCTGTACGAATCCATGGTGAAGGATGGATTTGACGCTTGTTTGTAAAATACATTAAACGCTTCTGTCATTCATAATAATCCGACAGATAGTGCCCGGGTTGGTGCCAGACCTCAAATGGGAATAAATCCAGTGGGGACAAGTAGAAGAGGCTCTGAGGTTGTTGATATATCACTGAGCAACTGTTTCTAAGCATTGGCAGCGGACACAAGAAGAAGGGTAAACAATATAGGTAGTGTGACATTCACGTCACCGCCGTCACATGCCACCTGCTGGAGGTAGAACCAGTTCCAGGTAAATACAGGGGGAGACTTAATCCAAGGCAGGTCAGTGGCTGTGAGACAAGGTGAGGGAGAGGTCCTGTTCTGAAGAGTCATCCTCGGCTGATTGTTCTTTCCACTTTTGAGTCCAGCAGGGCACGGTTAATCCAAAAACAGGAGCGACTGAGGTATGTAAACAAAAAAACCTGCATGTTTCCTCTTTGGTGATCCTTTCCCTGAGATTCCAGTGACCTTGTTTCTTCACAGTCGAGTCAGATCAAGCCGCTCAGTGAAAGCTCGCTCCCCCACGTCTGTTCTCTCTCTCTCCGCCTCTCTCTGGAGATTCATTAACAATACCGTGCAGCCGTAGCAACCCCGACCTGAACGGAAAGCTCCCGGGGGCCTCCTCTAGTTGTCCTGCAGCCTGCTGAGCTTGTAATGACAGCGCAAAACATTTCTTCCCTCCGTGATTCCTATTGGCGCGGTTGTCATCCTGGTTGCATGCCTGCCCCTCTCTGACACCATTCTACTACAACTGAGCTTTTTTTCCTCTCTCCTGACAAGTGGAGCGCACTAAGTCCAGGCACGCTACTGACTTAGTGACTCAGCTAACTCCAGAGAGTGTATTTCTAAAGCATGCGCAGACTTCCAGAGAAATCCATCCACAGAGAGAGCGTTTCACTTCCGATATTCATTTTACACACCAGGATGTTGTCTTGCTAACGTGGGAGGGAAAAGTAGGTGTGGTTTTATGCTATTACCCAGGTAGTTTGCAAATATAGACACAATGATCTCTTTCAACTCCTCCCTTTAACCACTGAAGTTGCCCGACTGGATTTTCTCTTGTTGCGTCAGAACAGAGAGGACTTAATGGTTAAGGCGTTTTGACAAGTTCCTGGCCCCACCTACTGACAATGTTTGACTTGTCATGCTCTGAAGTACTCTTTAAATGGACGGGTGAAAAAGCAAACAAGTTATCAGTAGTACAAATTCACAGCTACCACAGACACTTAACATTTCTCACTAGCTTCTGGCATCAATTTGTTTTTTTTCTTTTCTCTGAGGAGTGGACGAGACACAATGATCTAAAGGCGGCTGCTTGACCAGAGACTAATGTACATCCGATCAATAGTAACAGGGAAATCATTGAACAGGCCATTTCGGGTGATTACACGTTTATTGTGCCGTAGATTGCCTGTGCTGCCTGTTGACAATGCAAATAACTCTTTTACGTCACACTGACTTCAAGACATATAGTAAAGCTGAAATTTAATCTAAACAAATAGTTTCTGGACTTAAGCCACAATTTAAGACACAAATGTATGTATCTTTTTTAAATGTGTAGGCAAGGCTGCGAAAACAAATAAAAAAAATTGTTCATATCATAATAAATGTTTTATATAATTCCTTAATGGGACATTTATGAACAATCGTTAACAAGTCCGGACATGGGTCATCCCACCACCCTTTGGACCATTGTGTTTGTTTTATCATTGTATTTCCGGTGTTCATTGTTTGATTCTTTTTTCTCTATCTGATGGTGAATCGTAAATCTTATCCACAGAGAACACTGCTGCTGGGAATTAAGTAAACAGAAAATACATTCAATTGAACTGAAGGCCATAAGTGCCACAAACAGCCAAACATATTTACTTTTATTGCCACCAGAAGCTTTAGAGTGATTTCATTTCAATGATTCAATCCAGGTTCAAATAGAGTCCACTGAATTGTCCAGGTTCATTTTGAAGGGCTCAATGACCTGAAGCTTCATACTCTCCAACCACACGTGCTACAAAACTGAGGGAGACGTGGAAATGCCTTCTTCACAGTTATTTTTAGACCACAGAGATAAAACTCATCTGAGTGTAAGTAATGCGTGTGCCACACAGCCAACAGGAAGATGAGTCCTGCACCGTCAGACACCACATGAACGCAGCCAATGGCCTAGTTAGACCGGGACCAGCCTCTGTGGACTCACCCCGGCCTCTGTGGACTAACCCCCTGGTCTGAGTGGGAACGGCCTGCAGGGAGGAGGCAGCAGCGGCTCAAAGGGTCCATAAACACAGCGTATCCATGGGCAACCGCTATGAATGAGGGCCGTCTTTATGGACACTGCGACTTTGTTTACAGATACATTCTGTTTCGGCCTCAGTCCCTTTGTAGATGAACAGAGGGGAAACGCTGAGGGGTTAATACTCTGGATGTCGTCAACCAGAGAAATTCTTGGTCGACTCAGCACAAGCCCTATTGATCCATAAAAAGTGGGTGTGTCAAATGCTATATATGTAAATAAGAACATATCTGACCCAAGCTGAAATTGATTTAACAAAAAATAACTATTTAGGCAAAACGTATTTTGGGATTATTAAAACATTATTGATTAAGTAAGTAAGTAAGTAAGTAAAACAACATGGGATTTACCATGAGGGGTAAGTGTATTGTGGTACAAATTTAATTCTAAGATCCATAGACTTAAAACTGAGGTACCTAACTTAAAAAATAAATAATAATAATACTTTGTGTTTGTCCCAACAGAGAAAAATCTTGTAAAAGTAAAATGCTGTCTTTGTCTTTTTAGAAAAAAAATTGTAAACTTGTAAGAAAGCTCTACTTTCAGAAAGAAAAGTGAAAAAGAGAGGATCACACTCACTCAGCCAATCAGCTCTCAGCCAATCAGCTCTCAACCAATCAGCTCTCAGCCAATCAGCTCTCAGCCAATCAGCTCTCAACCAATCAGCTCTCAACCAATCAGCTCTCAACCAATCAGCTCTCAGCCAATCAGCTCTCAGCCAATCAGTTCTCAGCCAAAGCAGTAAATTGTGAATCAGAATCAGAGAGCTCTTAGACTTACTTAGTCTTACTGATGGGACGACAGTAGGGGTCTGTTTAATTGATGCCTAAATAAAGTCAGGTACCCTAACTTTAAAGGTGTTCAAGCAATATCGTGTGGAGGAAACAGATTGTAAATACTCTGGTAAACGGTCCATACCTGGTCAGTGGCGTTAGTTATGGCCATCAGCATCTTCTCGAGTGCGTTCTGGAGGCGGGTGCTGATGCTGGTGACATAGTCCTGGTTATCCAGCTGTGAGGTGGCCCCCTGCAGCAGCTGCCCCATGTGCTGAAACATCTCCAGGTCCTCCTCTACTTCCACTGGCACAAACGGAAAGGGTTCGTCGTCTGCCCCTGACTCACAACCGGAGCGATCTCCTATGAGCGCAAACACAATTTAATATTTAATACATGGTTGAAAATACGTAAACATGTGCCTAGGTCTATTCTGTTGAGATTCTGAACCCATGGTCATATATAAAAATTAAGAAAAATATGAGAAGATTATGAGAATTTTTGCTGCCCCAACCCTCTGGAACTCACTCTGACTCACTACCAAACTTGAAATCAGTCTCAAACCCATCTGTTCAAACAAGCTTTTCCGTAAAGCCCCTTTTATTATTTTTTATTTTATTTTATTCCCCATGAGCAGGATCTTTGAGTGTCCAAAAAAAATCGCTATACAAGTTTTATGTATTATTATTATTTTATTACTTTCTAGCGATTGGTGTTTTTTGAAATTGCAATTTAAAATGACCATTTAAATCCTTTATTTTTGACTGTACCACATTTGTTTTGTCTTTATGCATAATTGCTCCGTAGTGACAGCAAGAGTAAACTTCAGTCTCCATAGATCGTTGTTTAGGCTCGGACAATGCTTATGTGAGTTTTTACCAAAACAGAAACTTGGCAGGAGGTCGGGTCTCTGCTCAGTTATGTGTTCCGTTTGTTTTAAAGCTCAGTGGGGGAGCTCACATGCCAAACAACAAAAGGTCCAGTGCGACATCCAGGTCACAATGTTTGAACCAAGATACAGGCTAAAAACAAGGTCGATGAGTAGGATACACAGTTTATAGACAGTTTAAATACAGTTTAAAACAGTTTATATACAGTTCAAATGGAGAATACTGAGGATCTGTGTTTCATGTCTGACTGTAGCCTTGTTGTATTTGTGTATTCAAGATTCAAGATTCATTCATTATGTCCCATTTATTTGTCTTGGACTCACAGTATACTGGTGTTCTGTGCACATTCCTACTAATTAACAATGAGGGTCGAGTCCATTCATTCAGGAGTGTTTCTAAACTGTATGAATATTTTTTAATGATACAAAAAAAGGATCTTGTTATGGTGCATTTTATCACCTCAATAATTTCACCCTTTAAGATTTCATAATTGTATCCTCTCAAACTTCAATTTTCCTTTAACTGTGATGACTTGCTTCTCAACATATATGAACTAAACAAGAATCAGAGTGCTTACATTCATACAATTCATGAATATTACTTCAAACAATGTAACATTAAAGCTGGGTGATCTTACTTTCAAACTACAAACTATAGGCTGGTCTTACCATATCATCGAACTCATTTGATTTTGTACTAAGGTCTGGATTTGCTCCATTGAGCTCTGTTAACAGGTGGGAGGGGCTAACTCCTCAGCCAATCAGCACTCATCCCAAAGTGCCAAATAGTGACCCACAGGGCTTTTTGTTATTTTCAAAAATGAATACAGAATGGGGTGGTCTGATTTCTTCACATAATGTTAATTTCAAAAGACTAACGGACGTGGAAGTTAGGTAACCCAGCTTTAACTCCTTCTTATTGTGATTTTCTCTGACTTGCCTGGAGAAGGTTGTGCTCTTTCTGCACTAGTCGTCATCCTCAGAGTCTGAAGATGGAGGCTCAGAGTCTTCTCCGCCGCAGATGTCGTCGTCAACACGTCCACAAGCACCTGACTCAGCTGCTCGTTGGCTCTGAGCAACATGGACCTGGAAACATCAAGGAACAATAAACAAAATGTGGCTGGTTGATTTGATTTTGGATTATAGAATATACATTACGTGAATATCTTTACCTGATTCCACGTGGTTAAGCTCACCAATAATATACAACATTGTTATCAAATGTCTATTTTTTAGGCTCACCAGAGCTAATCTTGAGTGTATGTTTTGTGTTTTATTTATCCAGGCTTGGAGCTGGACACAGGCCTTCCACTGAGGCAGAGTTGTCAGTATAATGTCGACTCTTATGTGCAGACCAGGGGTATTCAAAATTAGGCAAACTAAATGCAACACCCTTGAGCATTTGTATAACTTGATAAGCTCAGTCAATTGGCCGAACCCTTTAATAGTTTCCTCAACCGTTTGGTGGATCACTTTTTGCTATATTTTCTCATTCCAAGGGAGACATTTCTTGTATCTTTTTAAAACAATATAATTTTTCTTCGTCCCACTGGCAAATCTTGTTTTGAGGTGGTCAGAATGTGCTCAAATGAAGATACATTTTGCCAAATTTGAGCAATTTTTTAACGTATTTTTCATAACTTTTTGCAGTGTCTCACTTGGTTTGAGGCACTTTTACCATCAAACGGCAAAATGCAAAAAGTGGTGTTATAAGTGCTCCTACATCTCCAAAAAAAAAAAAAAAATAAGAAATTGCTTTCTTTAATGGGTGAACATTAAGGGGTTAAAGTATGTGGTTGATTTAAAACACATTCAGAATTGTCTACCATGAAAACTATGAAGCTCCCTCTGATAAGTGGATGTTTCAATACTATAAAATGTTTGGACACCTCCCATGTTCACCAACTTCCAAACTGAATACTTGTAGTTGATACCTTTCTGCGTCCTCTGCGTCCTCTGCGCTCTCCGGTGACTGAGATCTTGGCGCGTGCGTTGTTTTGGCTGCAGATGAGACCAGCGCCTCCTCCACAACTTCTCTTTCATCTTCGGGCTGCTTCAGAGCCTGGACGGGCAGCAGAGAGAGAACAGACAGCAGCCCCGTCATTCCAAAGTCACACAAAACAAGACATAACTCATCAACGTTAGCCTGCTTTTGATACAGTTCAGTCAAAGCGAATGCAAATCAGTCACAGCTACTCATACAGCGCAACACTCGGCTTTGGCAGCTGACATGAGCACGGAATATGCACACGGGCTCTTGGGCATGAAACACTATGGTCTTTGTGCTGCTATGGCAACAGGTGCATTTGAAGCCTGGTGCTGGCAGAGACAGCAGCGCCACCTGCTGGGGAGAGGGGAACAGCACGGCCTTTTGCTCATTTGAAGTCAGCGCACAGTGGAAGCGTGTGTGAAGAAAGCTGAGAGGGGAGGCAGAGACTGGTACCAACTGTTGAGAAGGGACTGTGTTGTCGTAAAGCTGGGGTAGCAAATGTGCAAACTGAAATAATTCCTTACTGCATATCGTATTATAGATTATTCACTTTCAACAACTGAACATGTATCCCTTCTTCAGGCTAGTTTACACATTTCTAGCCACCAAAAGAAGTGCTGTTGTTAAAATGGCGCTAGATCCAATGTGGAGAGTCTAAAATTACACGTTTTTGGCTCCAGATTAAAACAATCTTGGCTACAGGATGTTTGCTGACACATGCTGCATATTGCATGTTCAGTTTTGATCCTTTTTTAGACAACCCTGAGGCTACTGTTTAACCAAGTCTGAAAAAGGGATCTCGCTTTGCATGAATTATTTAAGTATATGTGGTTTTCTTCAGCACTGATTATTACAAAGCACACATTTCATCATCAGTAGATTTTCAGCGTTACAGTGGAGGACTGAGGCGTCTCCGTTTTTGCAGAGAAGAGAGGAGCTGACAGCAGTGGCTATCACACAGTAAAGCCTAATCATGCAGTAAATACCAAGTGAAAGGCTAACCGGCCTGAGAGAAGCCTGGGCACGTTTCAAGCTCACTGTAAGACATCAACTTTGGAATGAAGAATCTTGCGTTTCACAATGAAAGCAATAAAGTTAGAATAAACACAACACAAACGAGGCATGGAACAACCTGATAGGCCACTGGGTCACTAGTGGTAAATACATTCATTACAGCAGTCAATAAAGTATTTAGCCTCATAAAAATTTCTTCAAAGCTTCAACATAAAGCTAAAAGCAATCAGGGATACTGTATTTACACAGTCTTGAGCCTTCCCATCATCCTGAATTCTTTACATTTGTATGTCATGTGTGCTGCAGAAGACTAAAAGGCGTCTTCTGCTGACACACACCTCGTAGAGATTCTTGTTACCCCCAAGTAAAACAGTGACACCAATGACAATTTTAGGATACTAAATTCAAAACCCTAAACAGTAGTATTTTGGCACAATAGTATAGAGACCCGATTGTATTCTTACATGAGCGTTTTGGCCCTACTTTTGAGGTTTGGTCCCTAGAATTGTGGGTATAAGCCTTCCCCATCAGTGACCCAGCAGTGTATTAGGTTGTTCTTCAGGCTTGATTAATGGTCATTACTGTTTCTGTTGACGCAAGCATTTCTCTAGAGATTTGGTGCAGCCATTGTTGATGACGTATTTCTTACAATCATATGCTCTATCTATTGTTTAAATCAGGGGTCTCCAACATGTGTCTCTGGAGCTACCAGTAGTTCACTAGCCCCTTTCAGGTAGCTCCCCAAAGGATTTAGAATTTAACACATGATGTTGAATGAATATATTTTGAGTAATTACACATCTCTTGTAAGTAAATATAACAGTAATAGGGTAAATATGTTATGGCTTATTTATTAGGGAGTAATGGAGTAGCTCTCTGTCTCTTTAGTTGAATAAAAGTAGCTCTCAGATTGAAAAAGGTTGGGGACCCCTGCTTTAAATCTTTTTTGTCTTTTATTTAATGATCATAATTGGTCATTGGCACTTCAGTGTGTGGTCAATAAAATTAAAACAAAATCAAAAATCATAGTAAATAACATAATATTTTGTTTATTAATCATGAAAAATCATAGTGAAATTAAAACCACAAGTTGGAAACCTGCAAAGCCACAAAGTTCATCTGGAAAATGAGCAGTGTATTAATTCATGAAACATTAAAATAAACGTGTGATTATAAAAAGATATATTTACTTACACCGACCTGACTGAGGGCCTTTTCTGCTCTCTGGAGTTGGTCGCGTAGATCTTGTATCTCGGAGTCTCGCACTTGAGCCTGGATGTGCAGCTGGTCTCGCTCCGATGCTTGGTCCTCGGTGACTGAGGCTCTGGGCGTCTGGTCTTGCTGGTCTTCCTGGTCCTCGGTCTGCATGGAGCTACTGGTTTGAGTCGAGTCTTTGCTGAGACGAGCCAGTTCTGACTTCTGCGCAAACTCCACCGACATCTGAACTATGGCCTGATGAACAGAGACAACTTTATGAGAGGGTGGGGATTTTTTAGTCCTGTTTGAGGAAGAATGAATAAAACAGTTCAACTCCAGTCCTGGTTTTTGCCTTAAATGTGTTGGAAAAACAGCAAAAACAAGGTTCCAGACCGACTTTCTGTGTTGGTTGCACTGGTGCGCCAACACAGAATGTAGACGCATTCACATTTTCTATTACAGTGGTTTTTTAAGTTACTGTTTTATTGCTTCCCCATAATGCACTGCAAAAAATTACATAATATGAGAAAATAAATGGATGAATTATGTGTTTATCTAATTTGAGTACATACTGTCTTAAAACAAGACTTATTAATGGGATATGCCAATTAGTATTATTTCAAACACAATTTCTCATTCAAAGGGAGACATTTCTTGTATATTTTTAAAACAAGATACATTTTCTTGTCCCATCGGCAAATCTTGTTTTAAGGCAGTAAAAATGTGCTCAAATTAAGATACATTTTGCCAAATTTGACCAATTTGTAACTTATTTTTTATCACTTTTGTAATTACTTTTAACGCGTAATATAATGTATGCATGTAGAAAAAGCTGGTCTTTATTTAAAATATAATAATCTACAAATTGATCGATTAGTGTATAGAAATCATCATATACAGGGGTTTCCAACAAGAAAATGTGTCCAAGTAGTGTCGGTCCAGGGTCAGAAGAATGCTGCACGTCGCAGGGGCTAAGCTTTTTAGAGCAGTGTAAAGGACCACAGCCAATCAGAGGCAAGCACCCATCTGAGCACTGTCTCATTGGTTTAGACCAAGGTACTAACAGATTATAACAGAGAGATGCTGCGCTTAAATTAATAAAAAATATATAAATTAAATGCTGCTCTTGCCTTTTCTTTTCTCGCCAGGTGCACCAGTGCGACCTAGATTAGTTTCCCCCTCATTCTAACGTACAAACACCATTGGTACTAGTGACACACCATCCATCCATTTTCTCTTGCTTTAACCGGAGCAATGCTTTGGCACAGTACCGGGCGCCAGATACTAATGACCCACAGCTGCATTTACGCTGGGACCTACTGCATTTGGATCAAGTAAAGCCTTTCGATTCATTGACACCTACACTGCAAAACAAAAAGTCTAAGATCGTTTGAGATTAAATATAAGATTTGTAATTGGGAAAAGCAAACATTTATCGTTTTTTGAAAGAGTCAAGAAACAAACATCAGAACTTACCATGAAAAAAGAAATGTTCGCTTGTGCCATTGCCATATTTTGTTTGAATATAGCCATAATACTATATACTTGAATCAAGATAAGAATGAATCCAGATAAGAATAAGAAGGTTCATACATTAACCATAGCTTCAAACAGGGCTGGGGGAAAAACTTCTGTCTAGTCTGTCATGACAAAGAGGTCTCCTGTCATAACTACATTATTGGGATGAATGTATTTCAGTTCAGCTCTTGATAATCACAGTCTATAAAAAGTGACATTACAAGTTTTGGCCCAGCTCTACTTGTATCTTTAGGGATGATAGATGTCTCCCTCACCTTAGCCACTTCCTCCACCACTCGCTCCTGGGTTGGTGGCTCCAGGGCAGAGTCGCCGGCCTCTTCCCCTCGTCCCGTCTCCTCCGTCAGCCTCTGCAGCTCGACTCGGTGCTGCTCCTTCAGTGCCCCCACTTCCTGCTCATACTTCTGCTGCAGAGCGTTCTTCAGAGACTGGAGCTGAGAGGCTGTGGTCCATGCCCCGTCCTCCCCTTCGCCCTCCTGCATCCAACCAACGACAACATTCCCAGGGTTAGAGAGAGACAGCGATAGTCATGTGACTGTAAAGTCCAGACGCCCAGGATTTGACCAACTCTCGATACACCACCATTCTTCCCCAAGAAGAGATAGAGAGAAGTTCACCTTTCAATGCACCATCAACAAAAGGTACAAAGATAGATACTTTATTGATCCCCGTGGGAGAAATTCAGGTGTCCAGAAGCAGCAGAGACACATTCATTTATTTAAAAAAAAAGATACCACTTCTGTTAAAAGTGTATTGCTAAAAATTGGTTCAAATTGCACAGTTATAACATTTCCACAGTTATAAAAGTATTTTATGAGTGTAAAACTGTAAACAAAGAGAAGTCCTATAGAACATTGGGACATTTTCAGTAAATTTAAACTTGGTAAAAAATTATGAATATAACAGCTAATAATAATAATATCCATCCCTCCTTCCATTTTCTTCCTCTTAATCAATTTCTGGGTCAGGGGAGTGGCAGTCAGAGCTGCATCCAGGACATTTATCATAATAATAATAATAATAATAATAATGCATTCGTTTTATATAGTGCTTTTCAGGACACTCAAAGACGCTTCACATGTCATTATTCATTCACTCCAAACACAGTGGTGATAAACTATTAATGTAGCCGCAGCTGCCCTGGGGCACACTGACAGATGCGAGGGAACCAGTCTGTGCCATCGGCCCCTGCCACCACCACCAACCAGTCACACACACACCACATAGGCTTCTAAATAGAGAACCTTGCCACCTATTCACTTAAAAAATCCAACTAGAAAAAACCGTATTTAAGTTATGGTTTACAATAATCGAAACGTGAATAAAGGAAATATTGTTTGTTAGCTAATCACAATTAAAAGCTATCTCCTTCTGTGCAGCAGCTGTTTTTGACCAAGAGCCAAAACGCATCAAAAAACAACCGTAAAACACATATTTAACCATTTTATTAAGTCAGGATAAAAGTGAGCGAGTGTTTATTTTGCCTTCTCTGTCTGCCTACCTTGAGAGTTGCAAATAAAGCCAACCATTTGCTTTAGGGCCTTTTCTCCCACGTATTTACCGTTTCATGTCACCGTCGGCGTCTTTCTCCCGTCTATCTGATCCGTTTCCCTGTAAAGGCTGCAGCGTGTGTGCGGCTTGCAAGCCAGTCCAGCCTCTTATGAAAAGAAGTGAGTTGCGTGAATAAATTGAGCTACATAAAAGCCCGCTCTCATTCATGCCCCTCTAAGGCCCGTGTCCCGTTGGTCCGAGCGCAACACGCCACGAAACCCGTTATGCAATGTCTTTTTAATCTCAGGATGTGACCGTCTTACTACTGCAGAGGAGCAAAACTAAGGATTTAGGGCACGCTGTTGCCTAAAGCTGGAGCTGCTCGGGTTTCCTCCTCTCCAACTGTCAATTTGTTTTTATTATTATTATTATTATTGTTATTGTTATTTTTAGTATCATTATCAATATCTTTATCATTATCATTATTATTATTATTTTCATTTTTATTATTATTATATTTTATTTTTATTTAATTTTTATTTTATTTTAAAGAGGGTTAGGCTTTGAATACGTGTTTAAATTCACCCATAACCCTTTCAGTCAGTGAATTAATGTCAATGCTTCTTCTGTTGAAATGTATTCTGTAACTGACAATTGGCTGACTGAAATAAATTAATACTACTAATATTACTATTACTATTACTGTCATATGCACTTTTAAACAGCATGACAAATATCTGACAGGTTGGACTAAGATGTTGGAAAAGATAACCCACAAACTAAGACTGAAAGAGGCTCAATGAAAGAAGAAATGGGGGAAATGGATGATGTACATGGAAAAACAACAAGATTGATTAGGCTAGGCTTGGCATGTTTTTGTTCTGTCTTTATTTATTTTATTTGTATTGTACTGTTCTGTGTGCTCTTTAAAAGGAAAAAATATTTTTTAAAAGTAAAAAAAAAAAAAAAAAAAAAAAACTAAAATGCTGTTGCGATTAAGAAAAAACATAAAAGAGATTCAATTAAAGAAGAAAATGGGGAAAAGGATGGTGTATCTGGAAAAACAACATTAATATTGACTCTACTAGGCACATTTTGGTTCTGTTTTTAATTCATTTAATTTGTATTGTACTGTTCTATGTTCTCTTCAAAGGAAAAAAAATATGTAAAAATAAAGTAACAAAAATAAAATGCTGTTGGGATTAATATATAATCAGACAAATATTATTACAGTTTGGTTTCATTGCTGTAACACATATATTATTATTATTCAATAGATACAAGTAATAACACAGTTACAACACTGAAAAGATATTTTGATAATTATGTCATCATGGAATCTTTTATAGTAAGTAAGTAAGTAATATTTATTTATATAGCGCCTTTCACAGACCAGAGTCACAAAGCAGTTTACAATTGTTATTTTTGGGCAATTGTCTCTCACTCCACACAGAGATGGGAGCGGGGTCGCCGAACAGGACGCGCATGCCAGACCTATTGTACATATTTTTAGTGGTAGGGGAAACCGGAGGACCCGGAGGAAACCTACGCACACACGGGGAGAACATGCAAACTCCACTCAGAAAGGCCCTGGTCCGACCGGGATTCAAACCCAGGACCTTATTGCTGAGAGGCGAGAGTGCTATCCACTCAGCCACCGTGCCGCAACAAATCTAAGTCATTTATCATTTACAAGACTTTTCACTTCTTCTTGATTGACAAGCATTTACAGAGATGATTGTCCCAACCAAAGATAACGATTCCTATAAACTTAGATTTAAATATTATGTTGAAGAGTTTCATACCAACCATTTTCTCCTCTTTTTTTTTATCTTTTCTATGTTTTGAAATGTTTGGAAACTGCATGAATTGTGTTTAGATGAACTTGATTGATTGAGGCTGAGGTTGCATGTTAGATTTAAATTAAATAAAACAGTACCTGGAGCTCTTGGTGTTGTCTGTCGATACTGCTGGACTCACTCGTTGAACTGAAAACAAAAAGACAAAAAAATTCTGAAAAATGGATTAACGTAGATTTCAAAAGATAATACAGATGGAGAATACAGTAGATAAGGTGGTGGTCGCTGGGTAGCTCCCCAAAAGATTTAGAATTTAACAAATGATCTTCAACGAATATATTTTGAGTCTTTGAATATGTATAAGTATAAATATAGGGTTTTACAGTATTATGGTATATTTACAAGTTCTCTATATGTTTTGTTGTGATTTTTTAATTGACTTTTTATGACTGCAAAAAGGCGTAGCTCTCTGCCTCTTTTGTTGCATAAAGGTAGCTCTCCGATTGAAAAAGGTTGGAGCCCCCTGATGTAGTTAGGAAAAAGAAGGAATATGAGTCAGCCTTTCGATAGACCATGAGACAGATTAAGTTTAAAACATGTCAAATGAGATGGTTTAGACGTGCTTATTTCCGTGTCCTTTCCATTGCAAGTCAAAGTGCAGATGCAAGAATCTAATACAAGCGCTAGTTATTCATCCCACGCCTTTCTGAAACCATGTACTTGTTATTTGTCTGTAATATTGATAAATGTGAAGATAATGATGAACATTTGCCTCTACACAGAATTGAGAGTGCTACTGAGGTTACATTCTCTTCTCTCTCCCTGCTCTCTCTCTCTGCTCTCTCTCTGCTCTCTCTCTGCTCTCTCTCTGCTCTCTCCCTGCTCTCTCGCTGCTCTCTCTCTCTCTCTGCTGTCTCTCTGCTGTCTCTCTGCTCTCTCTCTTCTCTCTCTCTCTGCTATCTCTCTCTGCTATCTCTCTCTGCTGTCTCTGCTCTCTCGCTGCTCTCTCTCTCTCTCTCTCTGCTGTCTCTCTGCTGTCTCTCTGCTCTCTCTCTTTTCTCTCTCTCTTGCTGCGCTCTCTCTCTCTGCTCTCTCTTTCTGCTCTCTCTCTCTGCTCACTCTCTCTGCTCTCTCTCTCAGCTCTCTCTCTCAGCTCTCTCTCTCTGCTCTCTCTCTCTCTCTCTATGGTCATTACCTGAAGTGGCTGGGTGCGCCTCCCTCCTGCAGCCGCTGTTGTAGCATGAAGAGCTCCGTGGCGTACCGCTCCTCTCTCTCCGACGCCTGTTGTTGGTAGTGGGCCCTGAGTCGCTCCACTTCCTCCGTGTGCCGCTGTTCCAGACGCTGCTGTTTCTGCTGAGCTTCCACTTTGAGTGCTTGGATTTCTGAAGCGGTTTGAGCCGTAGAGGATGCCGTAGAGGAAGCCGTAGATGAAGCCGTAGAGCGTTGTTGTTCGGCCACATCTAAAAAACGGAGAGAATGGAGAGAGTGTAATTTAATACATAACAGGGAAGCGTTTAGGGTTCAGATCAATAGTATTAAAGTTTAATGAGAAGTCACAGCAATGCAAATAATGTACACATAAAATACAACAGAGACGGCAAGTAGGCCTGTCACAATAAATTACATTATTAACTTATCATTATAGCTAATTGGTGAAACAATATATTTGATATTTGATATAATATTAATAATAATGCATGGGTTTTATATAGAGCTTTTTGGACACTTAAAGACGCTCCACATGCCATTAGTCTTTAAAATAAACTACAAACACTATATATACTAATACTATTATAGCCACAGCTGCCCTGGGGCACACTGACAGAGGAGAGGAAAGCAGTCTGTGCCATTGGCCCCTCCGACCACCCCCAAACATTCACACACATACATCAGACTCATTCGAGGAAATGTGGGTGAAGGGTCTTGCCTAAGGACACAAAGAAAGTTTGGCACTTTACAGCCGCAGCTGCCCCACTGTGGCACCTCAGAGGTCTCCCATCACAGTACTAACCAGGCCCTTTCTCGCATAGCTTTAGAGGTCATCAACTGGCTTTCACATGCAGATCTGGCCACATATTTAAGGCCCAATAACTATTGTCTGTACACTGTCTTTGCAAAATTGGACATATTTTTGCCAATTAAATCCAGCTCAGCTGTTCTTTTTCCTAGTCCAGACTTTCTTATTGCGTGGCTAAATTGAAGTATGGGTTCAGTGTGATGCATGTTTCAATATGATTTTATGCAATAATTGTATGAAGCAATATACCATCTATCAAAATTAGTTATTTTTACAGGCCTAACTGCAAATAATTTAAGGTCACCTGGTGGTAATCAAAAACACATCATTTTGTGTTGGTAAAAAAAATCATTCTGCAAAGGCTCACACAAAGTTTCACAATATATGAATCAATTGTTTTAAAACATTCAGCACCACCAGATCAAAGATCAAAGAGGATCAAATAAAATAACTAAGAGCAACTTATTGTTTAAAAAGTGAATACATCATTTCTGAACCACAGACCCTCCCTTCGCACATGCGCAGGGAACGTTCCGTTCAATGATATGCGACGCCCTCTGGCGGTCATCCGGGATTCATAGAACCATGGTTACATATGTAACCACAGACACATGCAGACACATGCAGACACATGCAGACACATGCAGACACATGCAGACACATGCAGACACATGCAGACACATGCAGACACATGCAGACACATGCAGACACATGCAGACACATGCAGACACATGCAGACACATGCAGACACATGCAGACACATGCAGACACATGCAGACACATGCAGACACATGCAGACACATGCAGACACATGCAGACACATGCAGACACATGCAGACACATGCAGACACATGCAGACACATGCAGACACATGCAGACACATGCAGACACATGCAGACACATGCAGACACATGCAGACACATGCAGACACATGCAGACACATGCAGACACATGCAGACACATGCAGACACATACAGACACATACAGACACATACAGACACATACAGACACATACAGATCTTACCTCTGCTGGAGGCGGCCATCTGTTGGTCGGTGCTGCTCTTCAGATTATCATAAGCACACTGCAGCTCCATCATCTACAAAACCAACAGTTTGGCCACACTGTACTTGAAAAAAGCATTTATCCACTTTATTCAGAAAGCGTTTACCTTGTTCCCATCGGCTCTGAGCAGAGTCTGAAGCTGTGAAAGTCGACGGTGCTCCTGTTGGATGCTGTCCCTGACCTGCTGCAGATCTCTGAATAAGTCTGAAAAAACCAAGCACCAAGAAGTATCGTCACAACCCTGAATAGTTGAAAATGTACTGAATTGAGTAGAGACTAAACAGGTAGCTTAGTGGCATTGGAAGGATGGGTTAAATGCAGAGGACAAACTGTCTCTATGGGGAACAATAAAGTGTACCTTAACTCATTGACTGCCAGCCCATTTCCATATTGCCAGCCGTTTCTGATGGTTTTTAACTGATTTTTAAAGACCCACAGAATATTGTGTACTATGACTATCTGATTCTAAAAGAATGGACTGTCTACTTTCATCAGCAAAAAGAATTTTGTTTCTAGCTTGTTTCGTTCCCCTGTAATCCTCCGTCGAGTAGAGGGAAGTTTTACTGAAATCACCAGAAAGTCGAGAAAAAAGAGGCACAACATGTGCACCTAACTGTTTTCAAACCATTTAGAGAGCAATGCTGCCACCTGCTGGCTCGATAAAATATGGTCTCAAGCCATCACCATACATATTAGATACAATAGACGTCTGGGAACGTGAAAATAGCGGGAAAGGCACACAACGTTACTATTTACTTTGACGTATTTGTGCGTCAATGGCACACAATGAGTTACCTCTGGCGACTTGGACAACAGATGAAGATTCACTCGTTTCAGCTCTTGAGGAAAGAGGGCGAGATTCTTCCACTACAGCTTCATCTAAAAAGTCCTCGCCGAACACTTTCTGAAGAGACTTGAGGAGCACAGGTAAAAGTTTAGAGCCATTGCCACTTACTCAAATGTCTATGAAATTATATGTTTTACCAAAATGATGTCTCTGCATTCTCCCGACACCGCTTCAACCATGTTTTGATATTTGGACAGCGTTGGAGCAGCTATAAAAAGTAGAACATTTGCATTAGTGTCTTATATATTTCATAATACATCAGTGATTTGACTTGTGCAATAAAAATGTGCTCCTTTTGCAGTAGTCCAAGTTTATTGCTCACTTTCTCATGCATTCCCAGCTTCCTATAATTCAACACATCGAGCTGAATAAGTATTTTTCACTACAACTACTTCCATATCCCAGAGAGCTCAAAGAAAAAGAAAACATTATAATTAAATGGTAGATTAAATGTATGTCTTATCAATAACAGATTAGCGTTTAAAAGAGATACTGGAGACAAAACATCAAAAGTAGGCCTTAATAGATAAGTTACAAAGCATGGGTGATGATGGTTTTTAATAAAATATTTAGAAATGTCACTCTATTGAGAGGCACCGACGGACTCATTGAACAACGGCAACAAAGAATAAATGAAAAGCACGGACACAGAACAGTACATAGAGAAGGAAACGCATCCTTTTCTACCAACACAAAAGACACATTTCCTTTATTATTTCTATAATGGGTCCATCTTTCTCACTCAGGTTCTGCTGCTCTTTCTGATGTCTCATTTCCACTGATTTGGTTTGTGCGTCTGTCTCGTCCTGCAGCAGCTCCAGTTGTGCAGCGTGAATCTGAGACAAACTGAGCTGTTGAGCCTTCATCTGCAGTCTGCACTCTCCCTGGGCACACAAACACACAAATACAAATATTTAGTGTTACCATTTAAAAACTGGCTGCAAAAAGGGACAAAAACGAAATGCCTTAACCGAGTGGAAAGCATGTGAGATTTGCGTCTAGGATTGTAATTTTTTTCGTACTCTGGTGCCATCCCTATGAAATGTAGCTTTACTAAACTGTCAGTGAGGTGATGGCAGTATGAATGTGTCATATTGCAATCAGGTGCATATTCATGATTCATGAGAAATATGCCCAATAAGGAACTGAAGGCACCAGAGTACGGCTGCAGAACTGCCAGACAATATGAAGATCATTTTTTAGCCCATCCCAACAGGATTAAAAAAACAAGTCTTTAGCCAATTTATGAATTGCGAAGAACATTTGAAAATCATTAAATCTATCAGGCTTGGTCATCTCTGGTCTGTGTATTCATGTCCAAATATTGAAATTAAATGCGACATTTTCGCCAATCCCTGGTCTAGAGATGTGTTCAGCCCAAGTGGCCTCCTATTACCACAACACAAAAGACATGTCCTTCTGGTTTGAATTATGCATTAGAGCTTTTGTAAGGCTCACACAATTATGAAATTGTGACTATATTGGCTTTGATGTCATGTCTTTAAAGAGCACTTGGCATTTTAATAAGGCCGTGTTTAACCCTTTCACGAGGCTGTGAAAAGCAGAGGGAAAGACCTGTAGCTGCTCCAAGGCTGGCAGTAGAAAATACATGTAATACATAAATATTATACTTTTTTTTTCTTTTTTAACTATTTTAGTTGAAATGATTTAGGTTTAAATCCCACAGTGATAATAAAATAGAATGTTCTAATGTATCAATATTTGGCTTAAATTACAACATTATGATTTAGATTTTATTATGATTTAGCCAAAGTGAAGTTAGTTCAGTTGATATATTGCTATGTTGTCTGGGCAAGACAAATATTCTAAAAGGGAACAACATGCTAAGGTTTATGGTTTTGGTGCAGTATCAGTGACAACCCTTGTGAATCTCTGAAAGTCTTGATATAAAAGTGTCAAAAAGACATTTACATGGTCTGCAGACTGCAGCACTTCTGCACCGTAACATGTCCCAGGCTGAGTGCTCATCCCATATCTGGTCACCTGCAAAAAGAACAAAATGACAAACTTTAGAAAGACATTGTTGAACTAAAAGATCCAACTTTCTCAGAATCAATGATTTGAATAAAAAAACGTTTTACCACCAAAATATTTACCATAATATATTCAACAGGTTTTTAATCAACAGTGTGTAGTTTCCGTACACACATAGAACACACAAACCAAGTGCTGACGTCACCTGTAGAGTTTGGCCAACTACAGCTTGCTCAAACAGACTCCAGCAGTGGGAATATGTAGCTTTACATGTGGGTAGCAACGACCTAGCAACTAGATAAACTATAGATCTTTATGATCAAACAGCTAAAATAGTTTACTTTTTAATGTCAGTGAATGGAGCAAAAGTGAGCTGAACAGAGGCATTCCAGCTTCATAGAGCTAGCGGGTTTGCATTCTCTGTCTAATATACAGGAGTGCTGTAAAAAGTGAATCTGTTGCAAGTAATCAATTATTGAAATAATGTAATCAATATATTGTTTTTTTTTAAACTGGCATAGACCTAAACGACACCAAATGTATAAAAAAAATTGAAATGCGTTTCATATTTCTTAAGCTTTTTTGGTCAAATATAGTATAAAAAAATCCATAAGCCTTAACCTTTTGGGATCTAAGCAACTACCTGCTAATCTATTCATAAAAAGTGAGTAATTAATCAACTCAATTTCAATCAAATTATTAATTACAGCTAATATACAGTCCATACAAGGTGAATAAGTAATCTCAAGTTCAAATCTTGCTTACTGTCCGTTTAAAAAAAGTAAAAACACAAAAACTCCCACCAGTTTGGGAACCAGTGGCTGTCTTATAACCAAAATGTATTGAAAATGTACTGAAGTCAATACTGAACAAGTTTGCTCATGCTGATCACTTTGAGGCAGTGATAAAGGTGAAGCAACGACATTCAAGAAAGTTCAGGTTTGTTTTGCCAAAGGATAAACGAATAATCGCTCAGTCAGTGAAGTCATTTTGGATCACGTTCCAAACCAGGAAGTGCAAAAACACATACAGTATAAGCGTGAGAAGATGTGACAAATCCATACAAAGTCTTTCAGTTTGTGAAGTGACTACTTTAAATGAACAGAGAAAATGGCCGCTCACCTGAAGCGCTTCACTCCCTGCTGGATGGAAACAAAACTAAATATATGCATTTCTGTGTTACTGCAAAGAGCCACAATCTTTTCACTTGTAATGTACTAATAATGTAGATGTGTTTTGTGAATATTGTGTTGTCAGGGCTCTATGATCGGCACAGAATTCCAGTGTTTTTCAAGGATTTACAAGCACCCAAATCATTCAGAAAAGGAGTTTTATTCCCATTATCCAATTTTGTCATCTATCAATTGACTTACCGGTAATTGTCATCATGCAAGAAACTAATTATCCCTGTCTTGTGTTTTCATCCGAAGAAAACACATGATTAAAAGAGGAGAAAGAGAGGAGAACCAGGAGAATAATGCCTTTTATCAATTATGCTGATGCTGCTCTGTCTGTTTCTTTACATGATGTCATATAATGTATTTTATTAATGTATTCCTTTACAACAACAGTCGGTCTGTTGAGCTGCTACTCCAACAGCCTGCAGTCAGTGGCAGTTACACAGTCCTAAATGGGTGCAATATTTTAACATGGCACCTCTGTCTAAGCACCAGGGCTACTATAATGAAGAATAAGTACACCGGATTTAGCTTAAGGTTAATTTCCATCTGTAGTCGCAAGGGAATTCACTCACTTGAGCAATATATTTCAATTAATTTGCATTGGATTCATGGGCATCTGATGACACAATTCAGAATAGATATACATTTTTGTTTACTGCTGTGGTGTGAAGCTAATTTTGGGTGCAATTATCTGATAATGTATGTATCAGAAGGGCTCTAGGGTACATGTTTCCATTACAACATATTGCAGCAGTTGATTGTAAGTCATACATTACCTGTGCGGACTTAAAAAAGGCAAACGTCTGCATTAATGGAAGCAACAGTGCATGATTTTGATTCATATCCAGCCAGTATAATTAGAGGCTGCTTGCTATCATAGGTACTTCACTTCAATAAATGATTTCTGCCTCACAGTAAAGCGGTAATTGCACCCGTTTCATTGCAAATATGGCACAGGGTATTCCCAGAGTCACTTAAGCGTTAATGACTGACAGCTATTATAAATATGCAAATAACCTCAAATTGATCAAACTAAACAAACCAAAACCTAATTTTAACAGCATTACTGACAACATATTATATTGGCTTTTACACACACACTACAAACAGCTCAATATGTCACATTTTCTTAACATAACGACAATATATGTTGTAAGAAATTCAGTGATAGTTGTGGTGTGAGGAACTACGCTGAAGCTTCCCTGCACTTATTGAATCCCTAACAACACTGCGAAAGCGCATTGGTACATTAGTAGTAGCACCGCCGCCACACACTTGTTTTCAGCTCCTACCTGTTTGCTGCTGCGCTCGGCTCCGTCTCCCTGGCTCTCATCCGAGTCGTCCTCCTTAGCGAGCGGCTCGTGTGTGCATGACATAACAGCGGTAGTCTGCGTGTTGGGCTCTGCAGCACTTGTAGCTCCCTCCGCTGCTGTTCCTCCCTCCACCTCCTCCTCCTCCCGCTCTCTCTCCTCTTCTTTACAGCTGCTCTGAGCCGCGCCGCTTTGGTTTTGCTTGCTCCTCTGTCTTCTCTTGCGCCTGTTCGACCCAGAGGAGGCGGAAGACCTGCGTGTGGAGGATGTACCCTCTCCCAGAGCTGGAGACGGGGTGTGAGACACTCTTTTGAGGTCCAGTGTTTGCCGAATCTGATCTCTCTCCTCTTGTGCTGCTTGTAATAGTGACTGAAGAGTCTGTATTTCCTCTCGAAGCTGCTGACTCTCAGAATTAGAAATAGTGACAGCGGTTTTGTGGGCAAACTCCAGCTCTTTGCCGAGGTTTTCCTTTTGGGCGATGACCTTTGCGTTTTCCTGCTTCACTTTGATCAGCTCTTCATTCAAACAATGCACTTGGCTCTCTGCTTTTGCGAGTTGCTCTGTGACCTCCTGCAGCCTTCCAGTCAAGCTCTCTTTCTCAATTAAAGTAACATTAAGCTTCTCCATTAACTCAGTGGTGTCCTTTTCGATCACAGGTTTCCTTTCATCCATTTTAATTTCACTGACCCTGTCCTCCATCTTTTGAATCTGTGCTTCAAGGCTGCAGATCTTTGCCTCCAGCTCCAGTGTCTCTTGTATCTTCTGCTGTTCTAGTTTAATCTTTGCTTCAGCGAGACATGTGTACTCGTCCTTCAATTCTTGATAGTCCACTTCAAAGTTTTTCTCTGCAAAAGAAAAAGTAGTTCGCTGCTTTGCCATCTCCTCTGTGAGCGCGGCCACTTGTTGCTGGCATCGGTGATTCTCCTCCGTGATACTCTGTATGTCTCTAATTTTCAAATCAAATTCTTCTTTCAAAGCTTTGTTAGACGTGTTCAATATTTCAATTTCAGACTGCCGAGCTTTCAGTGTGTCATTCCACATTTGTTCATTTTCTTTTGTATGGTTTTCTGTCGCTACTATACTTTCTTGCAAACTTCTTACTTCACTGTCTAGTCTCACTCGCTCCTCTCCCAATTTCCTTAGCTCCGCAATCTCTGCCTGTAACTCATGCAACTGCTGCACCAATTCATCTGCTTTGGAGCTACGCAAAGCCACATTCAAATCCTCTTTGAGCTCTAGAATTTGATGCAAAAGTTCATCCCGTTCAGTGGCAACATTTTCTTTTTCCTGTTGTAACAATTTCACCTTTTCGTCGTAACTTATCCTCACATCTTCCAACGACTTTTCATGTTTGATAGCTGCTTCGTTGAGGAGATTTTCAGTATTCAAGAAGCTCTCCCTTTGCAAGTCCTCTCTTAGATTTGTGAGCTCCTCTTCATGGCTGAACAAAAGCTGCGTCCTGAGTCTTTCCAACTCTGCTTCTTGCGACTCCGCCATCCGATCTAGCACCGCATCCTTCTCGCGTTCCATCATTTCGAGCTTAATTTTGTAGTTGGTCATTTCCGATTCGTACTTCTCCTGCGTCTCGTGCGCGTTCTCCTGAGCCATTTCGAGTTGCTGTTTCAGATTGTCTACGGTGTCCTGAAGGAGTTGCAATTTGCTTTCATGGCTTTCCTGAGAAACAGCAGAGGCCAGCTCCACTTGCTCTTGAGCAGAAGTAAAATCGTGCTTGAGGCTATCGATCTTTTCCTGCAAGTTTTGCTTTTCTTTATTGACTTTGTTTAGCTCTTGTACAGTTTTATCATGAACCGCATGTGATTGCTCAATTGTTTCTTGAAGCTGCCTAATCTTAACATTCAGCGCCTCTATTTCACTAGTGCTAACGGACATAGTCTCGGATAAATATTGCGTTTTGAGAAGTGCGATCTCTTCTTGATGTTGCTTGTTTATTTTCTCCGTTCGTGCAGCGTTTTGCAAGTTCAACTCCGTCTTCATCTGCACAATCTGCTGGCCGTACATCTCGTCCAGCTCTGCCCTGAGCACGTCCAGTTTCCTCTCCGCGTCCTCTTGCATTTTCTGAATCGTTTCGCTTTCTGACAAACTCCCCCGGTGACAGCACTTCTGCAGATCTTCCACCGTTCCCATGAGCTGCATGATCTCGTTGGAAGACTTTCGTTCCTTCTCTTTGGAAAGGGACAACTCGTTCTTACAGCTTTCCAACTCTAGCCATCCTTTTTCTAGCTCCAGTTTGCAGTTATTCAATTCGTTTTCACAGCTTTCTAGATCTGACTTGGTGTTCTCCAATGTTTCGAGACACCGCTCCAGCTCTACTTCCTTGGTGGTCATTCGCTGGCTGAAGTCCTGAAGGCGTTTCTGTGAAGACTCCAGCTCGTCCTCCAGCTGAGTAATAGCATAGTCGCGTTCAATAATGACCCGATCTTTTTCAGCGATGATCCGTTCTCTTTCATCTGTCAGTTGCATATTCCTCTCAGCTGCGACCCGCGACAGTTCGTCTCGGAGGTGATTCAGTGATTGCTCGTTTTCGGAAATTATTGCACTTTTTTCAAGTAGTAATTGGGTTTTCTCTTTTAGAGTTTGTGCAAAGGACTCCTCGGACATTCTCAACTCTTTCAACGATTGTTCCTGATTCAAAATGGTCTTTTCTTGTTCCGCGATCAGCAAGTCTTTCTCGTGTAGGCACTCCTCGACTCGACTCTTCTCCTGCAAGCACAACCAAGTATATTACAATTCAAGAACAAATATTCAATACTATTCATGTTATTTTGTTCAAACTGGTGTCAGTGCTTTTTACAACTCAAAAAACAAGCGCTTACAATCTCACTCCTTGCTGGTGGGGGTGTACCCAGAAACAGAATTACCCAATGCTTTTGTATGCCGCCTCTTCGAAAACGGCTTTAAGTATGGTCCAAAATTCGCTCTTGGCCCAACGCTATTTTCCATATGCTGTCAATGCTGAGGAGATTTTGGGCCAGCCTAGTTTAGCCGCTGTGGACTTTTGAATGCACTTGTTAAATGAATGGGGCTTGTAAAGCTAACACATACTCAAATGCGTTTTTTCACATTTTCTTGTGGGAGGGGCTGCCTGTGGCCATTCTGAATCTGCCCATGTCTGTGGCACATTGTAGGACATTACAACGGAGGGAATAGGCGTCACTCTGTCCGTTAATATTTACAGTTTATGGTATGGACGTACAGAATTTAGGCATGCCGTTTGCAACTATGAAGATAAGATCAGAAATTAACTTCATAGCATTTGGGCACAGAAGTACATAGTAACTTCTAATTCTGTAACTCCTCACTTCTAATTCAGTAATATTTAGTAAATTAACATACTCATTCGCACATTCATCATTCCATTATTCATGGCGGGCTGGAAGTTGCTGGCAGTAATAATATAGACAAACGAGAAATAGACAAAATCGAATAAAAATAAACAAACAGTGAATAGTATGAATCACATTTACAGAGATTAAATTATTATCAACCCTCTTGATATCCCATTTGTATTGTTATTTTAAAAGATCCAGTATCAACTAATCAATAGGTTGTGTTTATGTGACATCACAACGTACCAAAGAGGCAATAGTTTAACATTGTGGTGGAGTTAATAGTTAACTCCACCACATGGATATCCACATGAAAACAAACTGTCACAAAGTTCCCTAACCCTTTGTCAGTACTAAACAACTACGGTCTGATTATTTTCTCTTAAATGTGTCTGGAAGTGGTGATGATAGTAGAAGGGACTTTCAGACATGAGAATAACATTTTGTGAATCTAATCTCAATAATAATCTGGGAAACATTAAGACTTTTTTTCCCAACTTCTTTCCTATAATTTTGTATTGGCACCTGCTCTCCAAATGAAATACAGTATTGATGCACTGGACATATGGATTATTCAATATATGAGCTTCCTTTCCCCTCACCGTCTCCATGCTGATGATGTTCTGCTGCAGACGGGTGATGGTCTGAGTGTCCTCTCTGCTCTGGACGCCCTCTCGCTCCTGCAGCTGCTGTTGGAGCTGCTGAAGCTGCTGGAGCTGCTGTCGAGCCTGGAGCAGGTCGGCCGCGGTGCTGCTGTGGCTGCTGTTCCTCAGATTCTCACCGGCCTGGAGCTGTGATTGGACATTATACAAGTAAATGGAAAGGTTTTGCTTAGGGAAAAAAACATGTATATTCATATAAACTGTAAAAGTGCTGGGAACAAAAAACCAGAATACACATAGATCTTCATTCATAATGTATACGTCAAGGTCTGTATTTTCATCACTGCATTTTAAAAGCTGAACTGCTGTATAATTTAAATTGAACAACAATGAAATATAACTCCTATAAGTTCGCCCAGAAGAGCCGGAGGAAGTTTGGTAATGTAAGGTATTCTTTAATGTCCTTGTAGTAAAAAAATATGTCCTCTGCATTTGCTCGTCTCGGTCTGGACTATACTGGAGCTGGAGGATTTTTATCTTTGTTGAATGTTTTGGGTGGTGGGGAAAACCGGAGTGTTCACAAGCACTGCAGAGAAATCAAACCTGCAACCTTCTTGCTGTGCAGTGTGCATGAATAAGGAAATGTGGGCACCTCAGCTCAGACGGATTTTGGATTAACAGAGAAAATTGATGGATGGATAGAATGTAGTAGACATGTAGTAACACATAGTCAAGGCAAATATGTATGTATAGAAGAAATATATATATCTTTTAAATCTGAAAATAGGTTCTGGCTTTCAAGCTTGACCCTCCTTTGGGGAAAATACACACAAAAAAATATTAGAAAGAAGGATTTACTAAACAAATCTGTATTATTTGAGAGCAATTCTAGTTATCCAGACTTCTGTTTGTTGCTCCCTTGTATTTATGGAGGTACATTTAAATAGTGGCCTTTTTCTTTATTAGTCTAAAGGCACTTCATTGGGATAATTCAAATATATAGCAGACATATAGTATGACAAATGGATTTATCAGAGTGTAGTCCGTTTTATTTGTGTATAAAACCAATGATATGCTAATTTGTATTTATCAAGACCATTCCAACCTGTTGAAACTGGATCTGCAGTCTCTGGCTTTGTTCCGTCAGCTCCAGGAACTCCTTCATGATCTCGTCCTTCTCTTCCCGCGCCTGCTGCAGGTTTGCCGTCAGCTGAGTTATGATGCCGTCGCGCTGCTTCAAGGCCGCCTCAAAGTCCTGTAGCTGTGGGAACAAACCGTATGAAAGGTAAAGTTATATAACAGCGTCCAACAAGCTCCACACGACAAATAACAATGGCTCAAGGTTTTCTGCAGAATTCAGGCTTTACGTCAGTCTGCTGCAGGACATTTTTCAGTTTGCAAGATGTTAAGAAAATAGAAAATTAAATGAAAACACTCATCAAGGACAAAATAACAGAAAATGTGTCCTTGGATCCAGCACCTGCATGTTCTGCTTCATGATAGAAACTGCAACACTACAATCTCACGTCTACAGTCAGCAGTTACAATAAGATGCTTTGGATAAAAAGGAGAAAGTAAAGTAAGTGCAGGGTCCACTGTGCCAAAACGCACTCACAGGCTCTAATTGAAAGTCGGGGCTAGTTTCCCTGAGGAAGACAGGTCTGGTGTCGAAACACGTGAATATGTCCAGTTAATAAAGGACCGCTGCAGTGTTGCTTCAGATCCTATTTTTTTTGACACTTGGACATGAGAACCTTTATTCATTACACAATGGTAAATGTCAGTGTTGGAACGCACAGCAGAGCAGTGGGAGGCAGCTCTCACACACCGCTGGACATTAACTTATCTACAATCCTATAAAGTATGGGCGTCAAAGTTAAGGCCCGGGGGCCAGATGTGGCCCGCAAATAAAAAAATTTGGCTCCCAGGATGATATTTGATTAGTATTAGAACCGGCCGCACAGAGCCAAGAACATATTGGATTATTCATTTAATGTTCAGGATGTGTTTTTTTTTGTCTGTGAGCTGTTGAAACATGTTTTCACTTAATCATTAAATAAAATATGGTCCACTGTGCCATTTCTTGGTTCAATACGTTATATGCATCATTTCAATATGTTTTAAGTCGGCCCTCGGCTTGTACTGTAGCTAATCTGTTTTTTTGGCCTCTATAAAGTAAGAGGCTTCTATAAAGTAAACTATGAAATATAAAGTTAGAAAGTTCAATGCTAAATTGTGACACACTGGAGGAGAAAGTCTCAACAACGACAACCAACATTTGATCATATTTTAATCCCAAAAGTGCACATTTAAAAATACAGTAAAATCTGTTTTCACTACATGAAACAAGATGTGAAATCATGATCTGTAACTAATGTATCTGATGGGAGTTGAAGGAAGTAAATGAATTATACTTATCCCCCTCAACTATTGGTCAGTTTAACAAATTCATTCAGACTTCTCGACCTTCAGCGTAATTGTTTCTTCTTTGCTTCAATATGAGAACAGTGAGAAAAGATTGGATCTCTGTAAGATTTGTTCTAATACATTCCAACAGTCACATGGTCTGAGTCACTTTTTACTTTAATATAGCTTCAAAAGAGCTGTCATTTAAGGCAGAGTGAAATGTGATTAAACCAATTTATGGGATTTGCTTGTTTTTGATTAATGACAACAAACATCACCACAAATATGTTCATGAAGTATGTTAAAGAAAAGTATAATGGGCTGCCAAAAGAGATTGTGACAAAACTTAATCACGTAAAGTCTTGTGAAGTGAGAAGGGCACATTTTAAGGATAGACATGTGAGTCTTACATAATTTAGAGACAGAACATTTATGCTCTGTGTCTTTTGTGCTAGCCTGGTCTTACCCTACCATCATACTCATTTCATTTTGTACTAAGGTCTGGATTTACTGCATTTAGCTCCGTTAACAGGTGGGAGGGGTTAACTCCTTTGGCGCCCTAGTGAGTGAGGCATTTAGCATTTAGCCTAGCTTTAGCATTTAGCCTAGCTTTAGCCATCTCCTTTGCCACTAACGGAGCCCGGGGAGTAGAGCCACGACATCTTTGCAGCAATGAAATCTGCTAAAGGTTCCTCCTGCTCCGGCTTTAATTTCTTGATATTTGGATTGAACCAGAACAGATTATTTTACAATTGCATTCTCCGCCAAACTACAACCAGCAAATTCAACGCAAACCCTTGACGTCACCGACACCAACCTCCAGCACCCGCCTCCCCCGCTCTCTGATTGGTCGGAGGAGATTCAACCGAGGAAACTGCAGCCACTAGAATCAGACCCAGACGTACATGTAGGAAATGATCATGGACCAGAGTTTACGGATGGATAAGGCCCGGCTACTTTTGTGCTGCTTTAAATCAAATAATTCTCATTTTCTATCAACTCTTTTACAAACAGCAAATGAACTCGTGCTATTTTGTGTGAACCCTTAGACGTCCTTCAATCCATGTTGTGAAATGCATTTTAATTAGCTTAGGATTTCAGTGCCCCTGGGGGTGTTCAAATTCTACTTTTTGGACAGAACCAAATATCAAAAATATCACAGAATCTATTTCCCAAGTTTGGAAGGAAAATTGGATTAAAAATATGTACTAATATACTAGGGGCGACAGTAGCTCAGTTGGTAGAGCATTGGCCTTTAGGCCTGAAGGTCGTGGGTTCAATTCCCACCATGATACCTTCTCCACCGACTCCCACTGATGACTGCTGTCGTTGTGTCCTTGGGCAAGATACTTGCCCCCACTGAAAGATCAAGGCTATGCTCACACTCAGAGAGTAGCCGTCCTCCTGTGGACTCACCACTGCAGAGGGTCAGTGAGGGGCTGGTGCTATGAGACTTGGGTGGCATCTCTGACTGCCACCCCCCCGACCCAGAAATGGATTAAGGGGTAGAAAATGGATGGATGGATGGACTAATATACTAAATCACACATATTATAACAAAATCTCAATGTTGAGCTCTAGAGACGCTGAGCTACAATCAAAGCATCATTCATGTTGTTGTGCACGTTACCTGCTGCACCCCGTCTGCTCCGAAGGCCCCCCTCAGCTCCTCCAGCTCTCGGCTCAGCTCCTCCACCTCTTGGGACTTTTCTACCAAAGAGTCTTCCATCTGCTGCAGCAACTCGCCCCTCGTCACCTGCTCCATCGCATCCACCTCCTCCTGGAAACGCCAACAACTCCATTTGTGAATCTCAAGTTAAATCAAAAGCAGAAGGAACATGAACGAGCAATAAGCCACAGAAGCTGCAAATGTTAAGCATGTTAAAAGGTTGTTAGAGAGGTGCAAAGACACACTTTAGTATAACGGGGGGTCACTTTATGGGAGGTATTTATGAAGATTTTGTTCAGAATGTTCCACAATATGGCATTTTACTTTCCCTTGGGGACACAGTATGTTGGGTACGTACAGCACTAGGAGCAATAGCATTGAACCTATTTAATAGCATCGTCCAGAAGACAAGCCAATTTATACCCAAGAAAATGGGTATAAATCATGTAAAAGACATTCATTCAAGAGTAACTTGTGAATGAGCCATTTACTTTTAAACGTCTCTCCAATGCAGCCAATTCGTTTCCCCAAAGACAACACATGGTTTGCATCATCTCCTCCTTCAAGCCCCGTTTAATGCAAATTAATTTAGTCTCGGGCAAAACCTGTGCACACACGCTGTTTCTATCTGTGTGCAATGCTGTGAATGATAAATCAGTTTGCGCCAATGTTAAGGACCCTCTTCATTTTATTAATGTGCAAGACCTTAATGAATATATCCATTACACCTTTAATAATGTCATTAAAATGACTATGCAGCCCTCTGTTGCCAGTGTCCCTGCATGTAGATCACAGGCTCCTTCAGCTCTGATCACCGACTGGCTGAGATTTAGGTGTCAGCTGGATTTCACCAAAGAAACTGGCAACTCAAATGAGAGCGTTAACATGGCTGTTGTTTTTCTAATTCAGAATACATCTGCATAAACATTTTTATCAGAAAAGGCAATATATGATTAGTACAAAAACATTGTTAGTCAAATATGAGTTAAATGTCAATAATAGGTATTCCATGCAAACAAAATCAGAATAATGAAAATGTTACTATTGTTACTTTGGATTAGTTTGTTTTAATTTTATATCGTTAAGGCCGGATGTTGTGAAAAGAAAAGAACCACTTCACTTATGCATTTCTTTGGAATGTACTACTTCATTATCTTCAAAGGTCTTAATAATTAATTTTGCTTGTAGACAAATTTGGATTCTTAAAGTCATATGCAACCCATTTACCACAAACAAATCCATATGAGGAACCTGTGGAGTGCTGGTAACAACCCAGTAGGTTAGTAGGTTACTGGAAACTGCACAGACGCCAATGACAGAAGAGGTTATAAACAGATAAGACCGGAGCTCGAGCGACTGCCAAAAAGCGGAGCTGGACAAACGGCATGAGCGGATTACTGTACCCAAATAAACTCCTCTGAAGACAGCGTAAGGTTCAGAGTCATCTCGTGGCTCCCATTGACCTGTCAATTCATAATGCTGTCAATTATACATCATGGAGGCTAAATGAGAGAAGCTGCATTTGCTGCTCAGGAATAAAATCAGTTTGTTGTTTCAATTTTAGCTTCAAAATCGTGCCCAATATTTCACATGCTTTACCAGATGAATTATATTGACTTAGGCTTTGGTGGAAAACATTTTGAAATCCAGTTCATAGGTTGCGTTCAACTGTGAGCGTTCTAATTCAGTGGGAAGGCGGGTTCCAATACAACTCTTAAGAGACATTTTAGAGAAACTATTCGAGAAACTTTACAGAAATATTGATAAAAATAGCCTAAACCCTAACCCTAACACTAACCCCTAAATCCTAACCCAAACCTTTATTCTTATGTCTGAAAGTGGTTTCTACTGGCCAACTTAATTCATGTTTTTTTATTAATAACGTCACCACTTCTAGACACCTTTATGAGAAAATAATTAGACAATAGTGGATATGTATTGGCAAAAAAAGAGATACAATTTGTGACAGTTAAACCGTGTTAAGCTATATGGTCATTAGAATGTTGTGATGTCACATAAATTCAAGCTATAGTACCATGTTTGCTTATTATAAATGGTAGCTGTACGTGTAATTATGTGAAGGTGAAAAAAACAGTATTACAGAAGCTATATGTATAAACATCTGGCCAAAAGTGGTACTGCAATCCCGGTCAATATTCTGTAGTCCTCTCCCACTAGTCTCCTGACTCAGGTTGCCAGATATGCAGACGAATCCAGCCATAATAGCTAAATAGAGCGTTTTGTCAATGATAAATCTAAAAACAAAACCTTTTTCACATAAATTAGGCTATTTTCAGACAGATTAGGGCCATTTAATGATGACTTGATATGAAAATCTTACATATTGCTGCATTAAGCTAACGTCTTAAATTTTCCATGAATACAATGAGACAAGAATATAAAAACAAGTACACATTTTCATTTTTATTCTACTAAAACTTGAATTCTTCTGCTAAAAGCTAGATTTTCCCTAAAGGCAAACCACAATTTCCCAATCTCTCCCTGCAATGTCAGTCGTGTCAGTTTCACTCTGCTTCGACTTCAGTCTCTAAAAACATGTCACCTTGTGCTGCAGAAAATCTTCAAAATTGGGTTATTGGAAAAAATTGAATGTCAGTATGATGGTGTGCACATGAAAAGTTATTATTGTGTGTCTTTTTACTCTTACCTCAGAGGAATAGTCTTCTGCAGTAGTTGACACTTCACTCTCGGGCTGCGACAAAAGGTAAAATTAAATTACTACCATGACCTGTTGAAACCAAACGTCACATTGGTTCCATAATGACAGAGATGGACCATTTTTTCTTTCTCCAAATGTATGATTTTGCAATTTCAATAAAAGAGGCCCTTCCATTGTAGCTTCCTGCTGTTAATACATTATGAAACCCAATTTGGATTTCCATCTCTCCTGTGCCACGGGGATACAACATTATCAGCAGATGCATTTTGTTGGGTCAAAGAGTTCAAGGCAGTTTAGTTTGGAGCCTTCGAAATCGTCGCCACGTAACACGGATGAAAAAGTAGGTTGTGTCTGTGTGTCTGGTGAATCGCAGACTGTCCAAGGTCTTCCAGATGAAAACGTGGAGAAAGGCGATGAATGTACGCAGCTCTGAATATCAGACACAAAATGGTATGATTCAGCATCGCTAGTGCTTTTGCGGATTCTCCTGGAAACAGAATGACGGTAGATATACAGTAAACATTGCTCTACAAAGAAAAATAGAAAAAGAAAACTTGGGCACCAACTTTCACACCCTTAATAAAAAAATAATACTAAAAAAATGCAACAAACTCAAAATAACTCTTTGCTTCTAGGCTCCTGCTGGGACTCTGAGGAGCACAGGGACTGGCCTCCTGCTGGGACTCTGAGGAGCACAGGGACTGGCCTCCTGCTGGGACTCTGAGGAGCACAGGGACTGGCCTCCTGCTGGGACTCTGAGGAGCACAGGGACTGGCCTCCTGCTGGGACTCTGAGGAGCACAGGGACTGGCCTCCTGCTGGGACTCTGAGGAGCACAGGGACTGGCCTCCTGCTGGGACTCTGAGGAGCACAGGGACTGGCCTCCTGCTGGGACTCTGAGGAGCACAGGGACTGGCCTCCTGCTGGGACTTTGAGGAGCACAGGGACTGGCATCCTGCTGGGACTCTGAGGAGCACAGGGACTGGCCTCATGCTAGGACTATGAGGAGCACAGGGACTGGCCTCCTGCTAGGACTATGAGGAGCACAGGGACTGGCCTCCTGCTAGGACTCTGAGGAGCACAGGGACTTGCCTCCTGCTGGGACTCTGAGGAGCACAGGGACTGGCCTCCTGCTGGGACTTTGAGGAGCACAGGGACTTGCCTCCTGCTGGGACTCTGAGGAGCACAGGGACTGGCCTCCTGCTGGGACTGTGGGGAGCACAGGGACTGGCCTCCTGCTGGGACTGTGGGGAGCACAGGGACTGACCGCCTGCTGTGACTAGGAGGAGCACAGGGACTGACCTCCTGCTGTGACTAGGAGGGGCATAGGGACTGGCCTATTTCTAGGACTATGAGGAGCACAGGGACTGGCCTCCTGCTGGGACTGTGGGGAGCACAGGGACTGGCCTCCTGCTGGGACTGTGGGGAGCACAGGGACTGACCGCCTGCTGTGACTAGGAGGAGCACAAGGACTAACCTCCTGCTGGGACTAGGAGGAGCACAGGGACTAACCTCCTGCTGGGACTCTGAGGAGCACAGGGACTGACCGCCTGCTGTGACTAGGAGGAGCACAGGGACTAACCGCCTGCTGTGACTATGAGGAGCACAGGGACTGACCTCCTGCTGGGACTCTGAGGAGCACAGGGACTGACCTCCTGCTGGGACTCTGAGGAGCACAGGGACTGACCTCCTGCTGGGACTCTTCAGCCCAGAGTAAGAACTAAATATGTGAAACTATCCCCACTCAACACGGCATATACTGTTACAAAGCTAATTGTGTAGCCCCGCCGCCTTCTTCACTATTATTATTTCTTATTATATACATTAAATAATATGTGTGTTATTTTTTGTGCTATTTATTTATTTTTATTTTTTTATTTCTCTATTTTCATTTTTTATATATATTTTTTTATAATAAACTTTAATTATTTTTTGTTCACTTTCTCCTTTTATGGTATTTTTTTCTTTTTTTTTCTTCAAATAACTGGTCATACTGTGAAATGCTTACCGACAAAGATATGACTGCAAAAGAAAACCAATATAATATAAAATACAAAAAAAAAAAACTAAACTTTCAGATTTATGCAGCCAAAATCGGGAACGTTGAAAAGTTGGCTTCTCATTTCTATCCTAACAATATTCCAAGTTCAGAACAGTTGTGTTGCTGTTTAAACCAAGTGAAAAATGTTCAAATGTTTCTGTTTAAACGAAGGACTGTGCTGTAAATACATTTATTATATTTATCATTAATTATAATATCTGCTTTCACTTGTTTTAAAATGTGTCCTTTCTTACAGTTCAATAAACCTGCCGCGCCTTAAGTGTGCTTCAGGTGAAAATATTCATGGATCTAATCAACCTTGAGGTCGGCGTTAAGTGTTGCTCACTCGGTCGGACGCAGGCGGACGTGCGGCCACATGGACCCGGTACGCCCCAAGCCTGTTTAAAGTCAATCGTCTGTTTCCATGGCGATGTGGCTGCGAGTTCAGAGAGAGAGAGAGAGACTAAACGCTTCATCTGTTGAACGACCGTCGGCCCGAGGAGCAGAGAGCAGCAGCTGATTCACTTTGCTCCGTTTAGAGGCTATTACAAAAGTCTGTGTTTTTCTTCATAGGCGGCTTTTGGGTTTAGAAAAAGGCTTTTGGAATCAGGGCATTAGCTACAGAAATTTGTATTCAGTTTTGCAGATTACTAAACGAGAAGCTGCAGAGTTCTTTAACAATTTAAACATTGTGGGTAAAGAACAAGAAGAATTTTACTGTATTGTGGCTATTTATTATTCTAATTCTTTTTTAACTTTTTCGTTTTTAACTTTTTAAGATTTTTAATTGCTTGTGATTTTATTCTGTTTTTAATCATTCTTGTGTTTTTTTTAGGTATATGTAGATTTTAATGTTTATGATTTGATGAGGTGATGAGGGTTGTGAGGCGCTTTGTGTTGCCTTGTGTAGGAAAGGCGCTATACAAAAAAAGTTGATTGACTGATTGAAGAATTCAAGAAAACTGGTTTAAAACATACTAATTAACTTGTTGCATTCCAGAAGAGAAATGCTAGGTGTAATGAGAGATCCATATTTTGAGTTAAAGTAAAATGTAAGCACCACAATGTAGTCCAATAACCACAAATGTAGGACAGGTTTGTTTTAAACGTAGCCTCTCATTATAACTCGGTGCCATGCGGTACCAGTCAGATCTGTGGAGACACTGATACAGCTGTTTGCTCTGAGAAGTGAGGCTTATTGCAGTGATTATATGCAAGTACGTAATGTTTACAGACCAAGGTCACCCAAAGCGCTATACAATGTTCAGAGTTCAGATATTGCTCCAATTATTCCACACACGGTGATGACAGAAGCGAGTCACCGAACACACTGGACCATCAGCTCCCGACCAACACCAACCATTCTCTCTCTCTCATTTACATTCATACCTATTGTACATGTTTTTAGTGGTATAGGGGAAACCGACGCAGACACGGGGAGAACATGCAAACTCCACACGGAAGTTCCGACCGGGATTTGAACCCAGGACCTTCTTGCTGAGAGGCGATAACAGCCACCGTGCCACCATATGTGTTGTTTTTGTGTGTCTCATCCTGGACCATGAATCTGTGATAAAGTTTGATTGATTATTATTATGTAATTAAAACCGCACACACGCTTTAAATAAACTCTAAAACTATGCCAGCGATAACCCACTTCTGTCCCATCCCCCAATTGGGAAACACCACCAATCCATGTTATTGATGTGTGTCATTGCAAACACAGAGAAAGAGCTGAAGCAGTGACAAGACAAGCCAAGGGTGGTTTGGTGATGCATCGGACAGATATTTCAGGTATTGTAGAAACTGGATGTTTTTATGTAAAACCACAACAACTAGTTCTCTTAGCTCATAGAAAAATAAATAACAACTGTTTTTTACTCTAATGATGTCTCTTTAGAAAACATTCCATCCACAGCTACAGGTTCTAGTTATAATTTCTTTCACTAAAACTGCAAATGGCACCGTTCTTTCTATACTTCTCATAATAAACCGCATTTGGAATCGAAAAACAGTCCATTTAAAACTGTACAAAACTGTTTTTAATGGGCCGGTAAAGGCAATTTGGTGCATTAGGTGAAGATCAAGCATTCTTCTCAAATTAAAAGTACATGGTGTGAAAGCGGAGCAGCCACCATCAAGGCTTTTCTCTGTAATTACTCAAAGCAGTTTCCCTGAGATTTATAAAAGAGCTGTACTTTAATTAAACATCATGGGACGTGTTTTGGAGAATCACATGGGCCCTTCAGCTCAGAACAACCTGTCTCAGTAAGAAGCCTCATGCAGCAGATTCAGGCTCAAAGTCATGTTACATAAACAATTGAAAAGATTTAAATTTGATAAATAGCTGTAATGGGTGTTTTTTTCATGCATCTTTTTGATATTGGGAAAATGCAGGTCTTAGCAGAGTTACAGAAGAACATAAATATTGCTAAATGCTATAAAATGCTATATAAATGCTAACAGCTATAATGCATTTTCTGGAGAATGTCAAAATTTGAGCTAAAACATGACAACAAATTTTTACCTAAAACAATTGCATAACATTGATATAAAATACCTTAATTATGCGTCTCCCTTTCTTCCACAACACTTTTTTTTTTTGCAATACTTTTCTAATACAGTAATAGATTTTTGCTCAACATGGAGAGTAAAGGTTAGGTTGCCACGACGACTAAACTAAAACAAATATGGGGCATAATTGTAGATGAAATCACCAGGTACCGAATAATCATAATCAAACACAGTGAGTGCGATTAACAGAGACGTTCCAAGAAGAAATAAAACAATGTTGATTATTTGATTAGTTAAGACGTGATGAAGGGTCATTCCTGTGGACACATGATTGGTCGTTTAATCACTGTGCGGACCTTTATTGTTCAGACAGGATTTAATTGCACAGATTAATTAGATCAACATTATCCTACTGACAAAATAGTTACAGATTATGGATAAAGCAACTAATCATTTTTGTGCTTTCGGAAAAAAATTATAGGAAAAACTGAACAATTTGCAGCAGTCAAAACGCATTTCTCACTTTGACTTGATTAAATTTGTATGTGTATAAATGTGTGTGTTTTTGAATCAGAACAAACACCACAGACGACATGAACAGATTATTAAAGTGAATGTCCGGTACTTTTCAAACTGAAGAGAGTGAAACGTTTTGGTTTTGTTCGACTCGCAGACTCCTACATCTTCCTGGTTGAGGCCCTTCTTCATTAGGTTTAACAATTCTCCTCTTACTTACCCATTTAAAAACATCATCGTTGGAAAATGACTGACAGAATTGCTAGTGAAATACAATTCAACTTTAATTTTTTCAGATTCATTTTGCAAATGAATCTTTTAATTAGACTTTAACCTTTAATTACATAGTGCTACGTTTGATATTTACAAATATAGTGGAAGGTAATTTCCTACTTCTACCACTAGATGGCAGTGTTTCATTAAAGCTTTTCCCTTACCAATTACACAAATATAATCATATATTTCAAACTTTACACTATTATGTCACATTGTAAAGCATCAAAACCCAACGTAAGTATTGATATGAATAAGGGCGACATTGGACAGAAATATTTTATGATATTTGGTGTTTTTTTTTTTTTCAAGTTGTTTAACACATACTAACATTACTGACATTTTTTAGAGTTAGGGAGCATCAAATCACCTCAGGCCTTTCTCATGTCTTCTACTCTCAATTTGAGCTCCTCCCGTTGGGCTAGAATAGGACTAGAAATAAGAGAAGATCTAACCCGGTATAAGAACTCGTTCCTACCTATATCTGTGAACCGTGTTACTGTGAGTCCAAGACAAATTATCTTAATGGGACATAATAATCTTAATCTTGAATCTTGTATTGACAAAGAAATGTCTTCAGTTTGAGTGTGTACCTCTATGGTGTAGGTCTGATCGTGTTTGACCGTCTCTCCACTGCGCAGGGTCTTGCTGAGGGAGAACTCGGTCGTGGGCGGGAGGGTCCTGTCTGCTCCATCGTGTCCCGGGACGGTCGGCTCTTCTCCCTCCAGCGTTCGGTTCAAATCCGTTCGTCCCAAAATGTCACCCTCCGCCGGCTTCTTCTTCCTCCTCTTCTGTTTCTTCTGGGAGTCTGCGTGGGCTTTTCTCTGCCGATACTCAGCCAACTGTGAAGAAAAAACCAGAAAACGGCATCTCTGTAAATCAATGGGGTCGATTTAAGTCAAAGAGATGAGTCAAAATATGAGAAACATCTAAAAACCCACGTTGAAATTGCGTATCTTGGAGAAGCTTGAGCGTAGCATTGTGAGGATTCACCAAGTGCCCTTTTTTCAGCTCCTCCTTATGTCCATATGACCTAACACATGCCTCACGGTGCCAGCTCCTAATCCACACTAAAAGGATTACTTTCACAAGGCAGTAATTTGGACCTGGAAATCAATTTGAGAAGGCTATCCGCTGATAGATGTTATGTGATTTTAAACTGACTGAAAAATGTGCTTTGTCAGCGACTCTACTTACTGCAAAAACTTAGCGAAGATTCTGCTTAACTTTTATCGCTGCACCACTGAGAGTTTGCTTGTTGGTTCTGTGACTGTGACAAAGAAAGGAGACCATAGAGAGACCAGAGAGAGACAAGAGAGAAACCAGAGAGAGACCAAAGAGAGAGAGACCAGAGAGAGACCAGAGAGACCAGAGAGAGACCAAAGAGAGAGAGACCAGAGAGAGACCAGAGAGAGACCAGAGAGAGACCAGAGAGAGACCAGAGAGAGACCAAAGAGAGACCAAAGAGAGACCAAAGAGAGACCAGAGAGAAACCAGAGAGAGACCAAAGAGAGAGACACCAGAGAGAGACCAGAGAGAGACCAAAGAGAGAGAGACCAGAGAGAGACCAGAGAGAGACCAGAGAGAGACCAGAGAGAGACCAAAAAGAGACCAGAGAGAGACCAAAGAGAGACCAAAGAGAGACCGGAGAGAAACCAGAGAGAGACCAGAGAGAGACCAGAGAGAGACCAAAGAGAGACCGGAGAGAAACCAGAGAGAGACTATGAGAGACCAGAGAGAGACCAGAGAGAGACCAAAGAGAGACCAGAGAGAAACCAGAGAGAGACCAGAGAGAGACCAGAGAGAGACCAGAGAGAGACCAGAGAGAGACTATGAGAGACCAGAGAGAGACCAGAGAGAGGACTGTAGACTGTGAGCTTCCTGTTCTGGAGGTTCTTTATAAATCCAGACTTTTAAACCGAGGAATTATGGATGACTCTTCTGGCCACCCTGGAAAAGCCTTGTTCCAGCTATTTCTGTGCTTTTAACCTTCTTTTATTTATGTGAATTTATATGAATGCACAGTGGAGACTTTTTCAAATGTATTCCAATGTGGTTTTACTGCAAATGGCAAATAAAGGAATCTGAAACAAATCTGGAAGATTCATATGTTTGACTGAATATGGTTGACCTTTGCAGTTTTATATAAACTTTGAAATGCACTTCTACAAAGCCAAAATGTGCAGAGCTGTGTTCACTCTAAATGTTTGACATATAGAAGCAAACCACTCAATGAGGTGGTGCCAATTCTGCGACATGCCGAATATTTCACAGACTTTTTGTGTGTGATCTGTGGAGTTCAATTTACTCAAACTTTAGCTCCGCCAACATAGACATGTCTTACCTCAAGCTAAAGCCCATAACTGGCTGAATCCAGTTTCTGAACAATTATAAGTGCCTGACAATGCTAACAACTAACTTAGCTGTTAGCATTGTTATGGTGGATTCTTTGTTTAACGTTTAAAGAGTTTGGGTCAGTTCGGTGGACGCAGATTCACAGTCGTGGTCCAGAACATAGTTTCTACTGAGCCTCTCAAAAGTACGACACTTTGAACTTTTGGTCATGTTTTCAACCATAATCAGAGTGATTTTATTTGGATCCTTTACTGAAAGTTTACGTGTTTACGATCCAGCTCTGCTAGGGTAAGGAGGAAACTAACAAAACAAGATGTTAAAAGGCAAAGCATGTATCTTTATAACAGGAATATAAATAAGTAGACATAAATCAAATGGACAATACAGAACATAAAGGGGTACACAAACATAAAGGGGTAACTCAAAGGGCAAAATTATTACATTTTCAATTCAAACTAGAAACCGTTGCAATGGCTGAAGCCATTGCGATTGACTGCGAAACAGATCTAATGTGGAATTTAGCTGAAAAATCCTTGCTGAAAAAAACTGTTAAAATACTTTAAACATCTTTGAAACTCCTGAAGTATTTGAAGCTCCTGATATCCTTTAAACTGTTATCCTTTATACTGGTTTACATGTAAAAACCCCTATTAAGTTGCATTATACTGGTTTACATGGAAAAATCCCCATTAAGTTGCATTATACTGGTTTACATGTAAAAAACCCTATTAAGTTGCATTATACTGGTTTACATGTAAAAATCCCTATTAAGTTGCATTATACTGGTTTACATGTAAAAACCCCTATTAAGTTCCATTATACTGGTTTACATGTAAAAAACCCCTATTAAGTTGCATTATACTGGTTTACATGTAAAAACCCCTATTAAGTTGCATTATACTGGTTTACATGGAAAAATCCCCATTAAGTTGCATTATACTGGTTTACATGAAAAAAACCCTATTAAGTGGCATTATACTGGTTTACATGAAAAAAACCCTATTAAGTTGCATTATACTGGTTTACATGGAAAAATCCCTATTAAGTTGCATTATACTGGTTTACATGGAAAAAACCCTATTAAGTTGCATTATACTGGTTTACATGTAAAAACCCCTATTAAGTTGCATTATACTGGTTTACATGGAAAAATCCCCATTAAGTTGCATTATACTGGTTTACATGTAAAAACCCTATTAAGTTGCATTATACTGGTTTACATGGAAAAATCCCTATTAAGTTGCATTATACTGGTTTACATGTAAAAACCCCTATTAAGTTGCATTATACTGGTTTACATGGAAAAATCCCCATTAAGTTGCATTATACTGGTTTACATGAAAAAAAAACCCTATTAAGTTGCATTATACTGGTTTACATGGAAAAAACCCTATTAAAAAAAAACCCTATTAAGTTGCCCTATTTGCATTATACTGTTTACATGCCCCATTAAGTTGCATTATACTGGTTTACATGAAAAAAAACCCTATTAAGTTGCATTATTATACTGGTTTACATGGAAAAATCCCTATTAAGTTGCTGGTTGGAAGTCCTTGGTTGCACTGCTGAAGTCCTTGAAACTGCTGAAGTCCTTGAAACTGCTGAAGTCCTTGAAACTGTTGAAGTCCTTGAAACTCTTGAAATCTTGAAACTGCTGAAATCCTTGAAACTGTTGAATCCTTGAAACTGTTGAATCATTGAAACTGTAGAAATGTCTGAAAGAGCTGAAGTCCTATTAAAATGCATGGGCCTATTAAAATGCATTGCAGAATTCTCAATGCAGATTTTTGTCCGATTGCGGAAAAACCGGAAATCGCTGAAGTCCCAAAAGTAATAGCAATAATCTCCCAAACATGTGGAACGTTTTGATGTATAACTTGTGGAAATTGTTGAAAATGTGAAAGCTGTGAAACGTGTCAAAAAAAATGACGGAATAAAGAAATACAAAACCAATGGTTGACTGCGGAAGGTTCCGCAGTCAATCAATAAAATTATTTTTGTATAGCCCCAAATCACAGCAACAGTCATCTGGGAGGACATATATGATCTTTCATTGTGCTGGGGCCTGAAATGTCCTGCAATGACAGATCAGAATCTCAAAATAACTTACATTTGAATATATTCTAATTGGTTTGTTCATTGTGAATATATTATCAATGGGATGAATCTATTTTGTTTCCCTTTCGATCACCTACTTTACCATCATATAAAGATGGACCATGACACAATCTGCCCTTCTCTGAAAATAAATGTTTCTAAATGTGCTTTTGTGAATCAGACAGCAGTGGTGGCTCAATACATCTTATTTTGTATAAAGGTTATGGAGCAGAGTGATAAAACAAAGAGTGGGCTGCTGGCCGAGAGCCTGCCCACAATGGGCAGCTGAAACACTCAAAGGGCTCTTGATGTGCCCATGCAACATCTAAATATACACCGTGTTCTCCTCCAAATATGAGAGGGAGAGGTGTGCATAATGTGAACCGAAAACGAAGGACTAAAACCCTGAATGGATTCTTGTTTGAAGACGATGCTATAATTTCAACTTGACTTTTCAGGGATGCACTTTTTCAGCTTTTTATGTTCATATTGAACTGGTAAAAGTACCCAATATCGGCAATATTGGGGCTTCTCTGGTGGTGACTGGATTTTTTTAATCAGATTTTTTGATGTGATTTCTTGGTATTTTAACCATCAAAAGATTGTATATGATAATATAATTTATTCAGGTAACAAGGGACTCCAGACAGTCGTCTTTTATGAGCATAATGTCTCTGCAAGACCAAACTAAACTAAGTTGTGTCATTGAGACATGAAATTCCACGACAGTTTTAGCTCTACACAGTAAAGTATATTTCTATTTCCACGGAATAATGCATGTGATTTTCCACCACCAATAACAACGTAGTGTTGCGTTAAGCGCTGTTGGAGGTTCTGACAAAGGCAGGTTTTCTCTGTTTTCCCCAGTGTTCCCCTGCCTCGCTGCACTGGCCAAGCTCTTTGAAAACTCTTCAAACTGAAACAAATCTGACACAAAACACTTAAACTGAACAGTCCTCTTATTGAAGTCTCAATCATCATTTGAAACATATTTTTTTGGCAGATAAATGTTCATCTCCTTCAGGATGCAAAGTCCTAAAAGATGCAAAGTCTAAAAAACTGTATTTTAGTGCAAAACATATATATAATTGTATGTATACATCTGGATCCAGCTTGAACCACATTTTCTGTCATTCTAAGGATTGTTTTTTGTGCCTTCTGATTACAATGCAGTCATGGATTGTAATTGAAATAACTTTTTTAGACCAATAACATTTGTTGTTGACACGTGTAGCTCCTAAGCACTGATAACTGATGCAATCCACCTGCTGGGATTTAGCTAGAAACAGTACAAACTGCGTGTTATGTATGAACCACACAGGTACTTTTGTACCTGTGTGGTTCTGTTTATTTTTGAATCATGTTGTTTTTACTTTTTGGTGTTAAATGAATACAGACATTATATACTACTATACAACACAAAAAGAGTTTATTTGAGATTATATTCAAGACAAATCAATAGTATTTTTTCATCTTACCATGTTATCTTATATATAGTTCTGATAGAGCAGGGTCATTCATTTCATTATTGATTTTCCAATCAATAATGAATTGTCACATTGGCCAATGTCGGTGTCTCTCGCTCTACTCTTAGAAACCATAGAGTCATATTAGAGCTCACTCTTCCAGCACATTTCAAATCAAGCAGCAAAACAGCTTAATCCCATCTGTGCAACATTGCCAAAATGAGAAGAATCTTACCAAAGTGAGGCTGAAAACATAATTGTACATTTGTCACTTCCAGACTTGACTATTGTGACGCTCTTTGTTGCAAGAAATATGTTTACAAATTACTGTAGAGTCTACACCACAGTGCCGATCATGTTAGGAAATAGTTAAAATAATAAAAATAATAATGTAGCGTGCTTTTCAATCACTGTGGCGAGGATAGCACAGGGTTTAACGGTTTAAGCTAAAGTCCAAAATGCGGGTTATACAAGCACATAAACCCGGTCTAAACCCGGTCTAAACCCGGTCTAAACCCGGTCTAAACCCGGTCTAAACCCGGTCTAAACCCGGTCTAAACTTGGTCTAAGAGGCTTCAGGGGCTTCAAACAAACTGAGCAATTCATTCTCAGAAGACTAAAAGGACATTGTCATATTAGAGACCGACAATCTCAGAATCAGAATCATTTTTATAGCCAAAAAAACATTTTCTAAAATATAAAAAATGTAAAAGGAAAATGAATGCTTTAAGACAAGGCTTTACATGTTCCTCTTTGAATTAGCGTATGGCTCTGTCAGGTAAGGACAAGAACTCTAACCACACAGGAAAGAGTGCGTTTAATATATCTTCACAAAAGAATAAATGAATAAATAATAAATAATTGTTGCTGTAGGAAGAGTCTAAGAAGTGGGGCTGCTCAGTGATATTTATGCATTACCTAAATTCCTGTGAACATCAGTTACTAAGATTTTAAATTTCTCCTGACTGAGATCAATAAAATCTTATCTTAATCTATTGTTTGATTTCAAAATCTGGTTTTGGCAGATCCACAAGAAAGAATATATATGTGACATGGCCTCTACAGACTTTTGGACAGATCCCGTGGTCTCGTTGGAGCATATGCAGCAGTGTGGACAGTGTGGCCACAGCACCATCTGCCAAACAGAACAAACGTAGGTGTACCTCCGTCTGCCTCCGTCTGCCACCGTCACATAAGCAGATATTTACACACAGCTATTAAAACAAGTCTGCTGGCCGCTAACTATGAACATCAACAAACAAGGCCACCCTCAAAATCTGCGATCCAAAAACATGTCACAATGTGGGGACGAGAGACAGTTTTCACCAGACGAGAGGCAAGATTGTGTGTCTATGTGATCCAGACAAGACACACGCTAATTCTCTGCTAACATTACATTTTTCTGCATAACTTTTTCACTTTGTCTGCATTTCTATCAAAACATTATGCATTGTTACATATATTACAAAGTATAAAGGACTCCACTGTAAAGGAGATTAAACAAGGTCAATTAAGACAATGAATCCAGAAAAAATACACACTCAGAATTTTAAATATATTAACATTATGTTGACATAAATCTGTAATTACTGTAAGTTCCACTGGCCAATTAGTTTCAAAGTGCTCAGTAGAAAAAGGATAAGATATTCCATAATTTATACATGGGAAATATTTCTGTTAATAGTTCTGTCCAACAAACTAGAAACTGACATTCAACGTCCCTGGTGTGGCGTAAATCAATTATTAAGACGTGGGTAATCTTTATTAATCCGTTGCTGCACAGATGCAGAGCAGGCTCCATGCTCAGTTAGTCACCTGAAGGATTAAACATTAAGGCCTGAATAAGTAGATTGACCTGTCCCGACACCGTCCTCCAAACCTGCACTGGACACTCAAGACCAAAACCAACACCTCTCCAGAAACAAGGCCACGTCAAAGGTCAGCTCTGTGGATACACTGCGTAAAGTGATGAGAAAGAAGTCAAAGAATGCTCAAATTTGGCTAAATATATCTCAATTTGAGCACATTTTGACGGCCTTAAAACAAGATTTGCCAATGGGACAAAGCAAAATTATCTAGTTTAAAAAATATCTGCAAGACATGTCTCCCTTGGAAGGAGAGAATAAAGAAAGAGAACCTGAAATAGTAGTAAGTAAGAAAGTAAGTAATGCTTATTGATATAGTGCATGCATTTTTACAGACCAAGGTCACCCAAAGCGCTTCACAATGTTCAGAGTTCAGATATTGTTTCATTCTCTCCACACACGGTGATGACGAAAGCGAGACGCCGAACACACTGGACCATCAAAGCCTCCAACCAACACCATCCATTCACTCTCTCATTTACATTCAGACTTTTTGTGCATGTTTTTAGTGGTAGGGGAAACCGGAGCACCTGGAGGAAACCTACACAGACACGGGGAGAACATGCAAACTCCACTCAGAAAGGCCCTGATCAAATACTGTGCATTGGTGCTGTTGCAGGACAGCAGGACATCTCCATGAACAAGCAGGTATAGCAAAAACACAACCACAAAAAGATGGAACAACATACCGTCAATAATTATACTTTTAATAATTGTTCTATAAAATATATGTGCAGCAATAATCTGTAATATTAGAATGTCCTTGATCTCCTCGAACACAAAAGTTGTAGACGCATTTCTGGGAAGGCCAATGTCAGGATGATGAGATTGGAGAAGGTGGTAATCTGAGAGTGAGTGGCTCCGCGGGGCTGAGAAGGACCACTGCAGTCTGTCTTTTCACAGAGCAGGACGTCAGCGGCTAAGAACAAGAAAAGCTAAAAACGCTGCTAGATATCGGTAAAGTTTATACTGTAGTTTGTCAGAAAGGTCAGAAATAGATGTCAGAATAATTAACATTGGGATTTGTTCATAAACTTTCCTCTAGCTGTGACAATGACATTAATATCTATAGCTTTTTTTACCGTTTAGCAAGTGCTAGTACAGAATTGTTTTTTTTTTTAATGTTCCCTTGAAATGTGCCCTTGTCTGAACTGACTACAAGAGCATCATTTACTTACTTTATACAGATACACATATAAGTGCAGATCCAGAAATGATTTTGGATTGGTATGGTGATAACATACCTATTATAGCTATTATAACTAGGTATAATTAACTGTTATAGTATTATATAAGACCATCTACTGGCTGATGGTAAGAGAGATTGTCATTGAGATTTTCACACATAAAAAAATTTGATGTCGTTAAAAAGATTAAATGACACAATGTATTGTGGGGAAATGTCAGTGTTGTATCACAAGTTACAGAACAGTAGGAATGAGGAGCACACAACGCAATATTTTAGAAATTAAATAAAATCTCTTTGTTTAGCTCAATAAAAGATGCAAAGTCTAAAAAACTGTATTTTAGTGCAAAACATATATATAATTGTATGTATACATCTGGATCCAGCTTGAAACACATTTTCTGTCATTCTAAGGATTGTTTTTTGTGCCTTCTGATAACAGTTTGTATCGAGCATCAACTCTACAATCAAACCGGATGAGGATTGGTTTAAGTTAGTCAATGTTTGCTTTCTTATTTTAATCAATGTGTGTCTTTGTGATGATTACACAGTAAATGCAAGTGTTGCTAATGTAAATAATGTATCAAAACTTAAGTAATGCATATTCATGTTTATCAATCTAACACATTTTCTAAGTAGGACATTTCCAACCAGATCTGTGTATTTGGTGGTGCCTGTGTTGTGAACTTGTTAGGTCTGTGAGGCCATGGTGACATGATGCTGCTGTGAAGAGGAGCCTCTGAAAGGACACAAGGGCCTTTATAACCGAAATGCCAAAGCTATAACCACGGAGACACACTTTAGCTCAAGTCGCCCGCTGTGCAACCTGACGACCACGGCATGCTCCAAAAAACAAGACTGCACAGGGTCTGAACACCAAAACACGTCCACAATTGCAGCTCATTGCAGTGACTAATTGTGTTATTACCTACAGTGGTGGAGCTGGAAACTGACAATTTGCCCGTAGTAATAGTTTTTTTTAGGAGCGCAATTTAGTGCAATTTAGTTCTATGCAATGCTTTGTTTCTAAATTATCAACCAATGGATTATGCACCAACTTATTTTACAAATCATTAGTGCACTGTAGAAATATGTTATTACCACACAAGGATCACACAATAAGAAAGAAATTGAAAGAGAATTTTGTGTTTATGTCGGATTTTAGCCATTACATTATCAAGAGCATGTTCCTTGTCCTTTCAGAGTGGAGTTTGGATGTTCTCCCCTTGTCATGCATATTTTTTCCTCAGGGTGCTCCGGTTTCCTTTACCACTAAAACAATAGTTGTAAAGCACTTTGGGAGACCTTGGACCATGAAATGTGCTATAAAATAACACTTATAATTTATTCTTATACTAATTCAAATTTGCCTCACTTATTCAAAAGCATATGACATGAACCTGACGTACATTAGAAGTCTAATTAGGTCTACAAACTCTGCATACTTTCAAGAAGCCTATTATCTTATGGTATCTATGAACATGCTTGAAAAGATGCTTGAGTTTTGTTGATAGGGTTCATCATCATAGTTTATAAAGCTAAAGGAATAAACCCTAACGAGGACAAATAATAGATTGTTGCTAACAGCTGCTCAATGAAAAATATCCTGGGAGCATCAGCACTAAGCTTTTCCAACTCTCCAAGTAACCCATGGGGTATATAGTAGTCTACCATTGACCCATTGGGTGTATTGTCATTTCGCATGATTCAATAAAAGGGTTGGGGGTTGACCTCATTGTGGATGCTCCTGATGTGATAAAGCCACTGAAGCACAAGTTTGGCATGTGGGGCACAGTTAGCCTTAGCTACTGTCCTGTAAATCCTGTTACACCAGCCTGTCAGCCTGTCTGCAAGAAGATTTAAGCAGCCCTCGATAACACCGCAGGCTACTTGATTAAGACAGCTTTAGAGAGCCTATTTGGCGGAATGAAAAAAAGAGTTGAAGCACTGTAAACATGCAGAATGACAAAGGAATTGTGTGGTTAGCCGTGGCTATGCTAACACAGGTCTGACAGACAGAGCAAGGCGCATGTTTGGACCCTGACAGCTGATAGAAACTGAGAGGGGGGGCGGGTTGGACCAGGAACAGCTGACAACAAGAAGGAAACACTGCAGCATCTTGGCAATATACCAGCACAACTTTATCGCAATGAAAACCACAATTATAAGTTATGCTAGCAGTTTAAACTCTATACATACCTTTGCTTTCCCGGCCTCTAGCTTCTTTTGTCTCTCCTCGTCTTCCATCTCTGCTGTTCCCGTGGCTGGAACACAGGAGAAATGGCTTCATATGAGAAGATCCAGAATCGCTGATTGCTCTGTGTCCTTGTGTGGCTCAAACTCGCTGTCAAATTCACGCCTCTGTTAGGAGCAGTCCGCCGCCATGTTTTCCACGTAAACATGAGACCGTCTGTGATGACGCAGAGCAGCGCCGACGTGGCCACGCCCCCAGCATTCCTCCTCAGCGGCGAACACGGACACTATCGGGACTACGCATGGATCTATCATAATAACGGACTACGCATGGATCTGGGACTACGCTATAATTAGTTAACGTTAGAAACGTAGAATATCCCATTGCTATATAATGTTTCAATGCAGAACCTCGGTTTAAAAAGGTTTAAATACTCCTAAACATGCTTTTAAGGATTATGTAAATTATAATTTTAATTTATACCATGATGTACTGTAAATATTACACTTGTTACTACGGTCTATGGTTCCATCTGATATAAATCTTGACTCGATAGTGATGCCATAATAAGGACGAAAAGGCTGAAGGAGATTACCCGGTTCGCAATATGTTCGACCTACAAAGGAGAGGTGTTGGTGAGCTGTGGTGCAGGTCTGTTTAGGTCAGTCTGCCCCAGGGCAAAACATTGACCCATAGACTCACAACAACATTTGTAAATGTGTAGTGCTGTTAAGCACGTTGAGTTTTGCAGGTATTATTATTATTATTATGAATTAATAATTTTACATTTCTTCAGAAATTAAGCAAATTGGAAGAAGAAAAACTGCTCCTTGCCTTGATTTTCCATAATAATGTCTTTCTGCTTCTGGTCATATGAGACAAAATGTGGAAAAGGTTTGGGGTCTGGATAAGTCCCTGTGCTTACTTCATACGTCTTTAAAATATACCACAGATATAGTATGCGATGATCTGCATACTCCTGCATACTACTCCTGCATACTACTCCTGCATACTCCTGCATACTCCTGCATACTCCTGCATACTCCTGCATACTCCTGCATACTCCTGCATTCTCCTGCATACTCCTGTCATACAAGTGCCTTAGAGAATTTCTTTAGGCTATATAGAAACATTGTGTTATATACTATAGGAATGTAATAAAATGAACTAATGTCTTAATTGGAGTGTAGCCTATACATCTTTGATAGCCCAAGAACAGGCTTGTTGACACTAATACGCAGACAAAACTGAAATGATTGTCTTTGGTCCCCAGAAACAAAGAGAGAGCGTCATCTGTCACCTACAGTCTCTCTCCCTAAAACCTTCAAACAAGGTCAGAAATCTAGGGGTAATACTGGACTCAGACTTAAATTTTAATAGCCACATCAAATCAGTAACATCAGCAGCTTTTTACCATCTAAAAAACATTGCCAGGATCAAAAACATAGTGTCTAAAGCAGACTTGGAGATTCTTATCCATGCATTTGTCTCCAGTAGGTTAGACTACTGCAATGGCCTGCTCACAGGTCTGTCCAAACAGGCTGTAAAACAGCTGCAGTACATTCAAAATGCAGCAGCTCGAGTCCTGACAAGAACCAGGAAGTACGACCATATTAGTCCGGTCCTCAGGTCTCTGCACTGGCTTCCTGTGGCTCAGAGAATAGACTTTAAAACAGCTCTGCTTGTGTACAAATCTCTCCATGGCCTCGCACCAAAATATATTAGTGACATGTTAGTCCCATATGAACCAGCCCGGACTCTGAGGAGCACAGGGACTGGACTCCTGTTAGTGCCCAGAGTCAGAACTAAACATGGGGAGGCTGCTTTTCAGATTCATGCTGCTAAAATCTGGAACAATCTTCCTGAAGATGTGAGACAGGCCTCCTCTCTGACAATGTTTAAAACCAGGTTAAAAACGGTGCTGTTTAGCTGTGCATACAACTGAGGGATTTTATATTTTTATCTTTCGTTTTAATGTTCTGTAATTATTTATGATTTTAATGCTATCTTGTTCAGCACTTTGAGTTGCCTTGTGTATGAATTGTGCTATACAAATAAACTTGCCTTGCCTTGCCTTGCCTAATAATTTTTGAGGGAATATTTAATATTTCAACAAAACATTATTCCAATAAAATTAATTCTCTAAAACTCACTGTTACTGAGAATTGATGTCTCATTTTCACATTGAATTATGTCTGATCATTCTGACTCAGGCACTGAAAAGGGGTCTCTTACCAAGTCTGCTCTGTTTCTATGGCAACATGGAGGATAACTCTGTGGCGCTTTTGACGCCTTTTTATTTAAACAATCCTTAAACGGCATCTCAAAGACAATGACGTCTTGTAGAAGATAAAACATTTGACCTCCCTTTCTTTGGGAAACATGAGAGCTACTTTTTCTAGGACAGATGGCCTTGATAGAAGACTGAGTGGACAATACTGAAGCCGACAGACTTCACTGGCCTTTTTAAGTGGAGTTTAAGGTGTTGTAAATGTATTTTCAAGTTTAATGACTACACAAACCATGCAACATTACATCTTTAAGCTGTATGTGTTATCATTTAAATTCATGTTTTTATAGAGTTTCTACAAAATACAAATAAGTTTATACAAAATCTTGAAATCCATCCATTGCCAATGAGTGCACAGAAACCTTGTCATGCTACTTTGTTTTGCTCTGAAATTACTAGTTTATTCAAATTTTCTCATTCTCATATGAATAATATTATGTATAATCTGTATACATGTATAATCTGAATGATGATTGTATTTGTTTATATGTTTTCCATGAAATGATACAAGTCTGGTTTAGTATTAAGTAAAGTTTGGGCTAGGGTTAGTGAGTTTACCTGTAGCAGAGGCAGAAGCAGTTGGCGACGAGGGTCTTGGTCTCCGACTGACCGGAGCTGAGCAGCTTATTGTCTGAGATATTTTGAATTCCACCCATCGTCTTTTGGACATTTTAATATTTGGTCGTCTCCAGCACGGCTAACAGAGCGCCACGGCATCTGCACAAACGGCGGATCATCTGAAAGTTTCGAACTGTTTATAAATTATTGATTGGCCGAGGGAGTAGTATGTCAGCAGTTACCCAAGCAACTTATTGGCCCGTTAGCTTGAACATATCCAAAGCAAAAGAGGCATTTATATGTATTAGAAATAAGTTAGATTATTCATTGAAAGCTGCAGGATAACTTTCAAACTACACAATCATTTAACTATTTAATGCAGTTAATGTGACTATAAGTTGTGGGCCAAAAACAGGTCTTAAGAACGTTTCTTTTTAGCCAATGTCACATCTTTAGACAAGATTTTTGGGGCAGAAAAGTTCAAATCAGTGGGCAACTCTCAGCCCAAAATGTCAAAAAGTGACTCACAAGGCTTTTTATTTTATATGAAAAATATTTCTATCAGTCTTTTTTATTATGATGAAGACAAACTTGTTCACAATTTTTACTTTTACAAGACTATTTCTCTTCAAACAAATAAAATGTGTTATTTTCTGGAACAAAAAGGTTGAAGGTGAACAACTATAAGTCAAATATAGCACATTTATCACCAGTCCATAAAACATTGGTCCATTTTGCGTTCACTTTGTGCAGAGCAACTGTTTCTGCAGCTGCTCTGAGCTGATTGAGATGTGGCCTTGTGCAACCCACACACTAAACAATGTTCCGTATGTTTTGACTGGTGAATAAATGTCAAATAAAATTAACCCTATGTCCACTAGTTATGTCCAAGGTTTTTTATATTTACGCAGAGGCTGGAGGGGTGATAATTTGACATTTCAATTTGCAGCATCAATCTTTTGCTGTGTTTTATGAATTGGATAAACTTCTATAACCCAAATGAATCAAATAATAAAGTTTTACACAGACAAAGGTCGCACAAAGCGCTTTACAATCTTTGTTTATTGTTTTATCAACGGGACCAGTGGTTCTCAAAGTGGCATTGAAGCAAAGTACTGTGTTATGATATGTTTATGTGGCCATTTGCGAGAGCCAGATCCATCAGACTTTTGAAGCTGTGCAGGGCAGAGCTTGATTAGTACTGGGATGTGAGACTTCCGGGAACAGCAGGTGCCACAGTGGGGCAGCTGTGGCTGTAAAGTGCCAAACTGTCCTTGTGTCCTTAGGCAAAACATTTCACACACATTGCCAAGAATGAGTCTGGGTTTGGAGGAGCCGATGGCAGGGGCAGCTGTGGCTACAGTAGTAGTTTATCACCACAGTGTATGGAGTGAAAGCATATTATTATTATCATGGGGGACCCTGACTAAAAGTTTTGGAACCCTCTGACATTGTCTAATGGTATAATCACATCTTTATGCATTATTCAACATTTGTGCTGTAATTTTTGCTCGTTGAACACAAAGTTGAAGAAAATTGCTCAACCTAATCATCCTTAGATTCTTCAAGAGCTGTCATCACATTACTATGCAATACTTACCCTGTCGAGTGTAAATACCCGCTGCAGAGAATGTGGCGATGTACTTCTGAGAACAACTTGAGACAATCAGAGAAACTGAACAAAACACAACAGGTCGAGAAGGTTTGAAGTGAAAGCTCATGAGCGTAATGAAATATCACAGTGTTGTGATTAAATATTCATGAGTGTTAGTGGTGGGCCTCATCAGCTGAAAGGCATTGGGTCATTCAGCTTTTCACTATGATAGCCACAACACATGGCCAATGTTCCCACTCAGACAAGAGCACTTGGTATTAATTATTAACGCTTGAGAAATTGATGGATGGAAATAAAGAAAATAAAAGGGGAAAAAACTCATGTGTGTAAATATAAAATATAAAACAAATACAACTACAAAAAATAAAAAATAAGTGTATGCATTTACATGGTGTCGCCAACATTTTTCACCCAGATAGCCACTTTCCGGAGACGATAAAAGCAGAGAGCTACTCCTTTTAGCGGCACTGGGAAAGGTTTGGTGATATATTTTTGTGAACAAGCCTGATATTGGGTACAGCCATTATTCATCATCGCATATTTGTTACTAGTGCATTTACAGTAATAAATAACCATAATGAAAAATACAATCTGAAACCCCTGCTCTATAGAAAACAAATACAGGCGTGGAGCAAAAAAACATTACCTTCTCAATATGTGTTTCATTTATTTTCAAATTAAAGTAAATGATGATGTTTGGGATAAAAAAGGCAAACAGACATAGGCAGCAAGAGATGGGAAAAAATAACTAAGCTCTTGTGTAAAAAAGTAGAAGCTCCTTGAATATCCTTCCTAACCCTAACCAAAGATTTCCAACCCTTTGCTGCCATCTACCGCTCCCATGGACTGGTCCCATAGCATGGATCTTGGTCCCGGAGGAATTATCGCGAGATTATGTGAAGTTTCGCTTTTGGACTGTGCAGCTCTGTATAAAATCCTCCTGGCAAAAACATGAGACACTAATATTCACTCTACTGACCTTCTTTGGTAAGTGAAAAACAAAACAACTTTAGCCATATTCAAGCTAAACTTAACGGGTGTCATAATGCTAATCATAGGGCGTTTATTCAAAGATAAAGATACATGCGGAAGTCGTACAGTCTATGGTAGATTCACATGATCGTTTGAGCCTCGACGCTTTTGCAGTATTTGTGCACGTAAAAAAAATAATTACAGCATAAAACATTTTTAAAAACCCATAACAAATATTTACACCATTAAAGTTATTTATTCCTGGACATACAATCAGATACAGCACGCATTATACTAGATTTAACCTTCCTAGCACATTTTTGCTGTGTATTTATCATAGACTGTATACAGTACTTCTGCATTTATATTTATTATATCACAATGCAATGCATATTGAGAAACATATATTGCCATGCCATATCTTAACTGTTATATTGAATCAGCCCATAGTCTATCTCTTATCATATTATATTGTAAACTGTATAACTTACTCTCACTTGTTTCTTCCAGAGCTTTGATGGATGCCGTTCCTTTTGTTCTGAAAATGGCATCAGGGGTCAGAGCTCTTCTCCATCGAGCATCTTTTGGCTTCACTGCAGTACAAAGAACACCATATTGTTTTTCAAGGCAGATGTGCAATGTTACTTCCACAAGCCAAGACCCCAAACAAGACCCCAAACAAGACCCCAAACAGACCGAGAATGAATCGCTGCTGGAAAACCTCAATCTCATGGGCGTTGATATCAAATTGGCTCGTCAACGGCAGCCTGGAGTGCTCCGCAAAATCTTCACAAATGAACAAGGCGTCCAGAAGTTTCTTCAAGGCAAAGGTGCGAGCCAGAAAGTGATCGCAAGTGTCATAACACGCTACCCACGTTCCATCACACGCACCTTTGATCACCTGGAGAAGCGATGGGAGTTATGGAGGAATATTTTTAAATCTGATGAGGAAATTGTAAGCATCCTGGATAGATCTCCTGAGTCATTTTTTAGATCAAGCGACAACGATAACTTGAAGAAAAACATTGCTTTTCTATCTTCTCTTGGACTGGACTCCAAAGACCTACACAGACTCCTGACCACAGCACCGCGGACATTTTCCAATAGTGTAGAACTCAACAAACAGATGGTAGAGTTTTTAGAGGACATCTGTGCCAAACTCGGAGGGGACAACTCAGAACAATTTGCCAAAGAAGTCATCTCAAAAAATCCATATATTTTAATCCGAAGTATCAAAAGAGTCAAAACTAATATCAGTCAGCTGAAAAGATACCTTCAAATGAAAGATCAAGAGCTTTTGGTTTTGCTTCAAGGCCCAGGGGCAGAGATACTAGATCTGTCGAGTGAATATCTGAAGAAAAACTTTACTAATCTTCAACAAACAATGCTTTTGCTTGGGTCTAAAAAAGCTGATATTAAAAAATTGATCACACAGTATCCCATGGTTTTGTACATTGGGCCTGAGACTCTGACCCGAAAACTGAACTGTCTGGCAAAAGAAGGAATAAGCATGAGTCAGATCGCGGAAAAGCCTAAGGTGTTGGACTACAGCACAGAGACCATTCTGGGCAAAATAAACGAGCTAAAAAAGGTTGGATACGACTTCCAGTTTAATGGCATCAGCGTTTTAGACTTGAGCCGAAAGAGGTTTGATGCAAAGATAGAGAAACTTTCATCTCCTCCACCAGAGGAGAGTGTCTGACAAGTGAAATTATGGAAAACCTTTTTGTCTTGAACATATCTTTTGCATCACATGTATTCACAGTAAATTGATGTCACGCTTTTCAAATAACACATCCTTGCAATCAAGTCAGTAGCTAAAAAGTTTCAATAAAAGCCAGAATCTTGTCTCATTGTATGCGTCTGCTTCTTTTCACGTGCCTTTCAGAAAGAGTCTTGCAAATTAAACACATCTATCAGACTACAAAGGCTGTCTTTATCTTATTAGAAAACATGTTGCATTATGCATACTTGTAAGACATAGCCCTGTGGATTGACTCTTTGGGCTGAGAGCTGATTGTCTGAGTGAGGGTGGTCCTTTCTTTGTTCCGATCTACTTATGTGACAGAGAATAAAAAATACATGCATTTGAAACTTAAAGATTGAACCAAGCTGTTTTAGATCCAACAACTAGTTTCATACATTCATTATTTGTGGTGTGAAAGTTTGGTATCCCAGCTTTAGTGAGGGAAACAGAAACTGAAATGCAAAATGCGGAACCTCATTACGCTCAGTTGTTCCCTGCGGTCCTGTTTGAAGAGCGCACACTCAAACTCATGCCGTACATGCATCTGCTGTGTTTTCAGCTAAACACAAGTGTCAAGCCTATTTCTACAGCTTATTGAGATTTAACATTATTTTTTTAGTTTTTCGCAAGTATTTTGCGTTTTATCCAAAGTCACGCATGTCATAGAATACACACTTTATTTTATCTAAGTTTGCAATTTCGCATTTCGGAAAGACACTTGTTATTGGTCGTGTCTTACCCATTGTCTACTTACTTAATTGGTGAGTGGGCTTTTGTTATAACGTGGCTTTTGAATATTAATACATGGTTTCTCGTTGTATATTGTGTCAGTTTTAGTATTATCATGTCTTTCATTCATTAAATAATATGCTTGTGCTGTACTTTATTGGCTTAAGGGGATTTATCGAAAACAAAATGGACAACACTGCAGCGGAAACTCAGGCTGTCAGTACAACAAAGGCAGCATCTGTGAAGGGTGAAGCCCAAATCAAACCACAGTAAGTAATAGTTTTCATGCATTTTTGTTGAAGTGAACCTCAAAAGATGCTGTTCTGTGAAGTATACAACATCATGGTCAGTCAAAGGCTTAACTCTTGTCTTTTTACTCATCTCGTTGTGAATGATTAGCACATTACTGTTATTCATTTGTTCTAATCTCATTCTGCATTTTTTCTTCCCTCTTTCCATAGATTTCTTGCCACTAAAGATGCATTTCATGGGTTTGTGGACTCGAACTGGAAATCAAATGGACCCATCAATGGTGGTGAAAAGGAAGATGCAGAGGTGGCACCTGTGGAGGAACCTGAAGCTAAGAAGCCAAAGTTAGAGACGGAGGATGGTAAAAGAGAGAAACTGGATAAAAAACAGTGGCGCGGACAGAACAAGTCCAGACCTCACACCAAGCCAACCGACTATGATGAAAAACGCCTCTGTCTCTCCGTCCTTAAGGTATAAATTAAATGCTGTACTATCTTTACAGTATGATGATAGTTCATAATCACCACTTCTTTTGTTGTAAAGGCGGACAAACAGTGCCATTATGGAGAAAGATGCCGTTTCTACCATGATATTGGCGAATACATGAAGACAAAACCCGCTGATATCGGAGACAAGTGCTATCTCCATGACACGTTTGGAAAGTGCCCTTACACGGTCTCGTGCCGCTTTGCTATGGCTCACACAACCCCAGACTTTAAAACGGTAGAAAAGGAAGATCTCGTCAAAGAGTTTGAGGGAAGAATTGTTGTGAAGAACATTTTGGGTAAAGATCTTCAAAACAGTCTGAGGAAACGCTCCGTGAAATTCCCCAAGTCGGATGAGTATCTCAAAGTCCTGGCAAAACAAAAGGAGAAAAGAGAACAACAAGAAAATGGTGAATAACTTTACTATATTTTTCTTAAACGATAATTTATTTTTACATATTTCTGGAGCCAACATTGTCTATATTTGTTATTTTGTTTGCGACAGGTTCAGCAAAAGCATCTACAGATAACATTGAAGAGGTTCAACAAGAATCTACAGATCCAGAAACGCAAGTAGGGATCGAGGAAATACTCCAAATATATATTGTGTGTTATAATATTATACATTTTCACAGGTAAACACAGAGAAAAAGACTGAAGTGAAGACTGTTGGCCCATTAACGGATTCAGACATCGTCAAACTGAGACCAAATGAAAAGAAGCAGGTAAATCCTAGTCTTCAGAATGAGCTCTTCGTATAGTGACTGTATATTAATCTTGGTGCATGTGTTTTAAGGTGGACTTTAAAGACAAACTCTACCTGGCACCCCTCACGACGGTACGTGTCCCTTGTGCTTCTGCTCTTTTCTCTGGTCATTTATCTTTGATACACTGTTTTTTCTTTTTTTATAGTGTGGAAATTTGCCGTTCAGACGCGTTTGCAAGCGTTTTGGAGCCGACATCACGTGTGGAGAGATGGCCATGTGTACCAACCTGCTGCAGGGACAGCAGTCTGAGTGGGCGCTGCTTAAGAGGCACGAATCTGAAGATGTTTTTGGAGTTCAGGTGAGTTACGGGTTTTTAAATAATCAATGTTTTGGCTTCTGAAACGTCATCAAATGTTGCGTTTATCTGCAGCTGGAGGGTTGTTTCCCAGACACAATGACAAGGTGCGCAGAGCTCATCAACAATAACATCGAGGTGGACTTTGTTGACATAAACTCTGGATGTCCCATTGATCTTGTTTACAAAAAGGTACTAAATATAGTCTGAGTTACAGGAATAATCTGCTTATTTTATTTATTTTGTATTTGTTGTCTCTTTTGTAGGGAGGTGGATGTGGTCTGATGACTCGAACCAGGAAATTTGAAGAAATAGTCAGGGGAATGAACTATGTGAGTAATAATCAATCATATCAATTCCAATTTGGACCGCAGTGCGCAATTTTGGATTATCAAAATAAATCAGTTCATAAATCAATTCATTCGGTCACTCTTTAGTTTAGTCTGCACTAATTAAGAAGAAGATGTACTTTATTGATCTCAACAGTGGAGACTGATGAATACACATGTACACATCAAGGCATGCAGAGTACTATTACTTCCATGATCCTAATAGGCAAAGTGGGGTAAAGTGTCTTGCCCAAGGACACAGCAGACATCAGTGAGTCTGTGGAGAAGGTCTCACGGTGCTACTTTGTGTATAATTTATGGTCAATTAATTACCTCTGAATTGGTATGGGTTAGGTTAGAGTTAGGTTAGAGTTAGGGTACACTAATTACACTGGGTAACAAAAAAATATTTTTTGAAAATAGTCCAGGGTTTTCAGCTGAATTAGGCTAATGTTGATGCTCTGAGTCCGAAAATGACCTTGGTTTTGCTCAATCAGGTCAGAATTTTTTGCTACAGAAAAAACATTTTTAATCGATTTTGCGTAAAAAACAAATTTCTGTGGATCATCAGCTGAGAAACCCTTGACGTTTTTTCCGTTTTCAAGAAAATAAAAGAAATCAAGAAATAAAAGTCAATGTATCCAAAGTCATTCCGTTTTTATTTACTCCATCAAATTTGATAAGCAGAATTCATAATAACGTAGACGTACATAATCCGTAACACTATGGCTGTATCTCAAAAAGATGACCTGATAGAGCAAAATGCATGTGATATTCGGACTCAGAACACCAACCTTAGTCTGAATCAGTTGAGAAACCCCTGACCATTTTTTGGCTGTCAACTTGTGTTATGTTTGAATTAGAGGGAGCTAATCCAAAGTGTTAGCATACATTCTTTCCATTAACAAGCCTTCAGTCATGATCTGATTGATTTTAAAATGTATTTCAAAAACCTTTAACGTATTCTCTGGTGTCAAAAGGTCCTAGATGCCCCCCTTACGGTGAAGATAAGAACCGGCGTTCAGGAGAAGACCAACATTGCTCACAAAATCATCCCAGAATTCAAGAAATGGGGCGTCTCCATGATCACTGTGCGTTTTTACTGATGCAACATGCAACTCTCTCTGATATTGAAAGAATTGTTTGCAATCAACAGTTACATGGTCGATCAAGAGAACAACGCTACACAAAGTTGGCCGACTGGGACTACATCAGCAGCTGCGCGGAGTTGGCCAGCCCTGTGCCTCTTTTCGGTATGCTGGCCGTTATCCTACTCTGATCTACGTTATCCACAAAACAATTTTAGGTGATACTTTGAGCTGTTTGCAGGTAATGGAGACGTCCTGTCCTATGAAGATGCCATGAAAGCGAGAGAAACTGGCGTCTCTGGAATCATGATCGCAAGGTTCTTTCAAATTCTTATCATATCTGGAGGGTTTTCTGCAATGTTGATTTTACAGTGAAATGTGGTTTTTTGTTTTTACAGGGGAGCTCTGATTAAGCCGTGGATTTTCACTGAGATTAAGGAGAGCAGACATTGGGATATTTCGTCCGCCGAGCGCCTGGACATCCTCAGGGACTTCTCCAACTATGGCCTGGAGCACTGGGGCTCAGACACCCGTGGAGTAGAGAAGACACGCACTTTTATGTTGGAGTGGCTCTCCTTTATGTGCAGGTAACATTGTGTGTGTGTGTATCTATAGAGAAAAGGCTGGTGTTTATAGGCCTGGGACCATGATTACTGTGTTGGCTTCTAAACAATCATGTCCTCTTTTTAGTATTCGCTTTCTGACTCACAACATCAAACAGAACGTGTGGCCGTAGATCCATTTCCAGTCGTTTATTGTTCAAGATCCTTTAAATAGTCAAGTCTTTGTCCCGGCCTCTTTAGCTCTAAACAAATAATATTAAGACATGTATTTTAAATTCATGGTGAGTAAATAATGAATTACATTTCAGGATGTTTTTAAATTAATTTCTTAAGTTTTTACACACTTTAATACAAACACAATTATGGCCCTAATGATTAGATTTCAAATAAAACAATCAATGGACGATGGTTGAGATATTATGGAGGTGCAGCATGTCATGAATCCGTCTTCAAAGCTGGGGAACCTAACTGCTTCCCCCTCCTCAAAAATACATTTAGTTTGTCCTAACAGAAAGAGACGTGTAAAAAGTGAAATGTTATGAGAAAGTCAGGCCACAGCGATTTTTATCTTGTGAGTCACTATTTGACACTTTGGGCTCTGAGCTGATTGGCTGAATGAGGCTGATTCTCTTTATCAGCTTTTTGGGAAATTCTGATCTAAAGATGTGAAAAAAGGCAAAAAAAAACACAAAAAACTGTTGGTTGGATATTATTATATCGTTACAATGGAAGTGCTTTGAAAGTTTCGTACCGTTTTATGTAGAGATGAGGTCCGCACAGATTTTAGCTCCCAAATATTGATCGTGAGATGTGAACAGGCATCAAAGCTGGGCAGGTTTATCTCTGTTTTCGTGAACTCTTTCTGGGTGTGAATCTTTTTGTACAAAGGTTTGGGATGTGTGTGTTTTTCTTCGCTGAAAGTTAAGTATCCCGGTTTAAATACTACGATTACTGTGATCAACACTTGTGAACTTGTCATTGTGCTTTGGTGTGCAATGACAGGCAATAACGGCCATTACTGTGTCTTGTTTTAGATACATCCCGGTCGGTCTGTTGGAGAGAGTGCCTCAGAAGATCAACGAGCGGCCTCCGTATTACATGGGACGGAACTATCTGGAGACTTTGATGGCAAGTCAAAATGTGGGCGACTGGGTGAGGATCAGGTAAGAACAAAATACAGAATCTCTCTCATAGTTTCTTAAGACTTAAGTCGCTAACTTTGTTTTGTTTTTTACAGTGAAATGCTGCTTGGACCAGTTCCCAAGAATTTCAACTTTCTTCCCAAACACAAAGCAAATGCCTACAAGTGAAAAATGCCCTAATTTATCTAATATATACATTATATTTCATTTGTATATGTTTTCATTTCTATGTGAATAATTATTAAATACTTATTTGGACCTTTTGGATCTAATAGTTGTATGATTTAAATCTGGCTTTAAGACATTTGTGAAATCGGACAATAAAGCCTTTTGTTTGAAAGTGTGAATTATTTCATTTTTCTAACCTTTTTTTTACTAGGGCGGCACAGTGGTTAGCACTTGCTTCTCAGCAAGAAGGTCCTGGGTTTGCATGTTCTGCCTGTGTCTTCGTAGGTTTTCTCCGGGTGCTCCAGTTTCCCCTACCACATGTACAATAGGGTCTGGCATGTGCCTCCTGTACTGGCCCCGCTCCCGTCTCTGTGTGAGTCAGAGACAAATGCCCACAAAGTAAACCGGTTTGTGACGCTGGTCTATGAAAGGAGATTTATAAATAAAGATTACTTCCTTTTTTTTTTTTACTAGGAAAGTCCTCTTTTTCAAGGGAATCAAATTACATTTAACTCACAAAATAATTGTTACATCTTTTGTGGGAATGAGCTACTCTATGTCACGGATATATAATATCTACAGAAGTTTACTTCCTACTGTTAGTATCAATGACAATGTTTTTTCCACACAAAAATTAACTTTCCATAAAATTGAATAAAACACATTTTTCCAGCAGAGAATTATTCAACATTTTTAACTTAATTTCTTCATGAAGGTGATTTTTTTTCTACTAACTGAATTTCTCATCCTAAATATTCCAACTTTACCAGTTTACTTTAACTGGTATTTATCCTGTAGTTATCTACAACATGATGTTTTAAGAGGTACTTCACTAAAAAGCCTCATTACATCAATTGAAAAACACATTCAGAGCTTTTTCATGGAACAACCTGATCCACTAATTCTTCTGGATTGGGACGGACGTTTGACACCAGTAATCCTTATCTAATTTGATCTTATATTTGAGAAATGGGATAATAAAAAAACTAAATATAAAGTTTTTTATTATCCTGTATCTTAAATACAATAAAGTCCTCTAGGCCAATTATAATATGCTGCCGCTATCATTGTCCTAGAAGCCTAGATTAAGACAAAGATCGAGTTAAAGCTATACTAATATATATTTTAAGTAAGCAGTGAATGTTTGTGTTTTAAATAAGGTCAGGTGCCTAAACAGAGCACTTTAATTACTGCTTTTACCCCTTGTATCGTTTTTGTTGATCGGTGCCACAGAGTCAGCAGTTTTTTATTTTGTTTTGTTTTTTCAGTGTATGTGTATTTTATATTACATTGTATCGTGCTCTTTATTCTGTCGGTGCACACAGAGTACCTTTTTTGCGAATGTATTCCAATGTAGTTTTTATACTGCACATGGCTAATAAAATGAATCTGAATCTGAATAAATTTTGATTATTTGATGTCTTTCTTTAGGTTTTTTTTCTTGCCAAGTTTATCCACAATTAAAACGTATACGTTGTAGTTACTTTAATGATGTGTTTTCCCTCTTGTCCAATGAGACGGGCACAAACTGACCTCAGGTGTGTCTCATTACTCATTTCTCCCACCAGTATTTGAGGCTGTGAGACTCCTACTCCCCCCTCTGTCAGCAGCAGCAGCAGCAGCAGCTCCTCTTCTCTTCTCCAGGCTCCAGGCTCCAGAGTCCTGTGTCCTTGCTCTGTCCCATGGCTCCCAGCGGGGTGGAGTTTGTGGCGGTCTTCACCTGGACTTTGCTGCTGGTTTTGGTCCAGGGCTGGGTTGAAATCAAGCCAGGGGATGTACAGGGCTTTTTTGAACAATACTCTACCGAGATAGGTACTAAACCATTGTTCTTTTTGCAAGCAGATTCAAGTGGTGTAATCAATGCCTTTTTATAGTGTGAAAAACTTTAATCTAATGCAACAGTTTAATCAAATTACTTGTTCCCAAACTGTGCTGCACCAGTATCCACAAAGGCTAAATGTCACATAATTGGATAAACTTTTATGATCCACTAACTCAGTATTCAGTGTTAATGAACTCTAGTAGTTTGGACTAATGTGTGATTTTTTTTTTTATATTTGACATTTAGTTAAGCCTGATATTCAGAAAGGCTATAGCATCACGTTTCCTGATGCTGATGCCGGTTCTGATGAAGACTATGACAATGAGGAGGATGATGATGACGAAGAGCCACTTTCCATCAAGGGGGACGGCAAAGGAGCCTTGGATCCAAAATCTAAACTCCATGAACCTCACACCAACGCTAAACCTCGCGCTGACAACAAAGACCCAACCGGATTTGACTTCCGCTGCACTAAAAAAGGTTTTAAGATCTCGCTGGTTAAAGAAGAGTTGGACAAAGTTCTGGTTCTTGGTAAGTGCTGGGCATAGCTCATTCTAGATCCATGTTGTGAATAATGGTTTGTTCCTTGTTTTTTTTTTTAAGGCTTAAAAGACCTGGTGAGGGCTTCAAATGCTTCGGAGGAGTGTGGCTACGATGTGGACCTAGAACAAGGGACTTTGAGGGTGCCTTTTACCGGGTGTCATGTCAAGAATGAGGTATGGGTTGATTTTTGACCTAAGCTCCGCCCCCAATGGCAGCAATGGTGTCGAGCCGGAATCTAAACTTGAGCCTAAAACTGCAACTTCCCATGTAGAATGTTTGAATAATGTTGATTCTAAATGCTCGATGGGTCTTTCATTTTGTGCGTAGAATACACCCTGCCTATTGCCCCCCTCCTGCTGAGACTCTACTGTTAAAATCTACAGTTGGAGAATATGCTGGGAGTGTATTAAACTTTCTCTTTCTTGTAGACTGATGACTTCGTGCTACAGCTGCTTTTATCTGGAGGCACTCGAGTGAGAACTGCGACTTGTCCTCACGCAAAATCTGTTAAAAGTGGAGAATCTCTTCAACCCAGAGGACATTCTACTCTAGTCTGCCCATTTTCAACAAGTCCTCCAGCGCTAGAAGTTAATCTGGAACTGCAGCTGCCCCACAGCCACCACCAGCACCCGGTTCCACAGCTGCCCCACACCCACCACCAGCACCCGGTTCCACAGCTGCCCCACACCCACCACCAGCACCCGGTTCCACAGCTGCCCCACACCCACCACCAGCACCCGGTTCCACAGCTGCCCCACACCCACCACCAGCACCCGGTTCCACAGCTGCCCCACCACCAGCACCCGGTTCCACAGCTGCCCCACCACCAGCACCCGCTTCCACACCCGCCCCACCACCACCCGCTTCCACATCCTCCACCAGATGTGCCGCCCCCACATGTGCCGCATCCCCAGCACCCATCAGCGCCATGTAAGTACTGCTCAGCTGTGACTAAAACTACATCACTGCAAACTACTGAAAGATTAAATATTAACACTGCCAGATGACCAATAAACTACTGTATATGGCATTTGAAACTAGAGAAACCTCCTAAACTGTCATAACTGATGCTTTTTAGCTTGTGTATGGAACAAGACTGCACTTAATGTTCTTTGTGTCTGGTTTATATATTTCAGATTGTGACTTTGCCTCGGTGGAGCGTGTGCCGTGTGGTACTCCCTGGATGACTCCCCAGTCCTGTCAATCAATGGGATGCTGTTGGGATTCAGCCTGCTTTTACCCAATGGATGGTACAAATGGATTAGTGACTCTTGTGCATAGAGAAATCATGCTAATTATGACTTCTGTGCTGAAAATTGGTAACCTTAAATTTGCACTTTTCCTTCAGAATGCACAAGTGACAACCACTTTGTGTTTGCGATCCACCACAACACTGCCTCCCTGAACCTGGACCCTGCCAGCCTCGTCATCCCAGGCACAAGCTGCAAACCGGTCATACTCACCGCCACCGTGGCAGTCTTCAAGTTCAAAGTCAACGAATGTGGCACTCGGGAATTTGTAAGTTTGGATGTTTTCATGTTTAGTAGATAAGATTCCTTTTATTTGTCTCACAGTGGACATTGTTGTGCATTACGGCAGAGAAAGAAGCAAATAGAACTAAGATTGCTTGCACACATCAGTCTAGTTAAGATAGTGTATTATATAATTAAAATGAGAAGGTAAGATAAAATACTCTGGCGCTATAATTGCACTTGGTTCAGGAGTATTTACACATGTGTATATTGTACTGTAGCCATGGATCATATGAGCAGAATAAAAATCAGGTAAAGTGAATGGCAGAGTGACTTTATAAACCCAAAGTCCCTTTTTTACAGTTACTCTTATAATAAACTTTTGATTTTACAGATGGTTGGTGCAACTAAAGTGTATCTCGCTGAAGTCCAAGTAGTGGTTAACTCCTTAAATTTGAAGTATGGTGTGATTTCAAGAAGTCCTCAATTGCGGTAACCTTATCTCATTTTTGTCTTTAATGAAGATTACAGTTGTGTTTTCGAGGCAAACGTTTTAATTAAATGGCTCATTCTGTGTTGTAGTTTCTTGATCGAGTGCCGCTACAGCACTGGTAAATCCTCTCTGGCCAGCACTGGATTCATGGTGAAGACTTCCAGCTACTTGACACACGCCAACGTCTACGCTGATGGACTATACGGGGTAGAACTGAGACTGGCAACCGGTTTGTGTTTAAAATCGTATGCATTGAGAATTGATGACACAGGTCTTGAAATATTTGCCTCTTCCAGATAATACATTCGCCTCCTTCCATCAGTCGCACCATCAGCCACTGCGGCTCCTGCTCGGCAAAAAAGTCTATTTCCAGTTGCATTTAATTTCACCGGTTCCAAAATCAACCCTCCTGGTCAACTACTGTGTCGCATATCCTCGTTCTGCTCACAATGCTTTAGTGCTGGTTTATGAAGGGTAAGGAAATACTTTTAGATCTGCTCAGAATTTACTTTTGGGGTCATTCTTAAACATTTCACTTGTCTCCCTCCAAAGATGTGCCAATCCTTTTGACCCACAATCGTCCGTCATTAAAAACATTGCATATAATGGCCCGACTCATGAAAGGAGGTTTGAAGTTGACGTTTTCCAGTTTATGGAACAGAATACGAATAAGTATCTGGATGAAGAAGTGAGTTTTGCTATATATATTTTTTGGATTGTTGCATAAAGTGCATTTGGCCAACCTTCGAAATATTTGTTTTTGCAGATCTACTTCATGTGCTCCACAGAAGTCTGCTTTCCGTCTGAAAAAGAGTGCAAGGAGCACTGTTTTGACTGGTAAGTTTCTACTGCAGATGGATGAAGTGCTGACTTGGTTCCTAATGTTTTGTTCCTGCTTCACAGATGACCTGGACTGAGTAAATAAACTTTTTTTTATCCTACATGTTGTGTGGCTCTCTGGTTCAACAGTTGCAGAGGCTAAGCTTGCATAAAAAACTTTGGGTATAAAGTGCGTGAATTTCAGTTTTACTGAGGCTTTCTCCTAAACAAGTTCTGTAACTGAGTAAAACCAAAATGAGTGGACAAGGCAAATTCAATAACTTTAGGACAGGCTAAAAAGAAAATGTGGCTGGCTATATCTGCTTTTCAAAGCCAGATGCACTGTGTGTAGTCTGTCCAACCAGGAGCCACAGTGGGAAAACTTCTGAGGCAGCTTCACCCACATTGTATGCATCCAGCTGTCTTGAGGAGGTTCTTGCATTAGTAGTAAGTAGTAGTAGTAATCTTTATATACCGCCTTTTCACTGCAGATCTGAGTCTCAAAGCGGTTTACAATTGTTAATTTTGGGCATTTGTCTCACTCCACACAGAGATGGGAGCGGGGCCAGTACAGGAGGCGCATGCTAGAACTATTGGACATAATTTTAGTGGTAGGGGAAACCGGAGCACCCGGAGGAAACCTACGCAAACACAGGGAGAACATGCAAACTCCATTCAAAGGCCCTGGTCCGACCGGGATTCGAACCCAGGACCTTCTTGCTGAGAGGCGAGAGTGCTACCCACTCAGCCACCGTGCCGCCCACGCATTAGCAGCTGAATACAAAGTACTGTCAACATGTCTTTAACCTGGAGGTACCAAAGTCTGCAGTACTACCACTTGCTTTATTTTTGGGTCACACTTTGGGATTAATTGCGTTTGCAGAAGGTAATTCACATTTAACTCATTTACGCAATATTAGCACCCATCGCAAGGTGTTTGAGTGTAAAATCTGTTAGAATTTAACCATAAAGCAATCTTAATTTTTATTGACAAACCGGCTTACATATTTAGTACAATTTCACGCATATATAAAACACTAGAAGAAAAACGACCATAGAAAGCCACATTACTGAGTCACAAGGGTCAGAGGTAGATTCACAATATTTTCATACGACCAAAATGCTTGCTTTGAATTACACAGCCTCAAAGAATCCTTAAAGATTCGCTCGTTTTATCTGGACTCAAGTTTTGATCAATTGGCATGTCAATTCGATGATGGATCGCATCCGGATCATGGTCCAATAGTTCCCACAATTCCTTGCGCCACGTAACCTCTTGCATAAATCCAACACAATAAATGCAGCTCACGGAAAAGCTGCAGAACACTGATTTATAAAGATTCAGGGACGTTTTAAGACCTAACCTCTCACCCACCGCGTCATATTCTGCCGTATTTGCTGACAGAATACCGGAAGTACGTCAGGTAAATAACAGCGCTGTCATCTTCACACTTGTTTACGCACAAGTTGTTCATTTAGTCCCGTTCTTGATTAAATTAGGACCTTATTTGCTCTTAATTGTGTTTGTAGCATGAAGCTAGGGCTACCTTGAGCGCACATGTTGCTAGCACCAAATAACTAGCTAACACATGAGCATGAATTAAATTATTTGTTTATTAATTTCAGGCATTTCACAAGAGGCACAAGTCACCTCTAGTCCATAGTGTTCAATAGAAATACATTGCTAACATGCTTAAACCAAAATAGTTGCCTGAAAGGAAGTAGGAAGAAATTGTCAATTAATACTTCATAATTCATAGTATGTTAATTAAAACATCGTAGACGGCTATCAAACGTAATTCTCATCAACTACACGTAAAACTCTGGTACTCTGTGATCGCTCAGAGGTGTCCATTATCCAGCAGCTGTCAGCAGGTTTGCAAGAGGCGTGGTTTTGGTCCCACATAAGAAGCACGAGTTGAAGAACAGCCTTGTCTCCCACTCTCTCCAGCTTGGACAGACTTCAGCTCTGCAAACATGGCTCACCTCCCAGCTCTTTTCAAATATGTGGATGACAACCAAGATCTCTATGTGAAGGTAAAGAGATTGTCTTGGAAACATGGACTGCATCTGAGAGCCAAATGTCATGAAATGTTTTCTTGAATAAACTGAATGTACACATGTATTTTTTGTTTTGTATTTCCCGTGATATTATTTGTGTGTTCTTCAGCGTCTTGCAGATTGGGTTGCAGTGCAGAGCGTGTCAGCCTGGCCAGAGAAGAGGGGTGAGATCAAGAAAATGATGGCAATGGCTGCTAAGGACATAGAGAGATTGGGGGGATCTGTGGAGCTGGTAGACATCGGTAAACAAACGGTATGACAAACACTTTTTTTTGTACTATACAGCCACTACAAGAATGTATTTAATGATTTTCTTGTGCAGCTTCCCTCTGGAGAAGAAATCCCCCTGCCCCCCATTGTTCTGGGACATTTGGGGTCCGACCCAGGCAAGAAGACGGTGTGCATCTATGGTCACCTCGATGTCCAACCAGCTGCTCTGGAGGATGGCTGGGACACGGAGCCTTTTACTCTGGTGGAGAAAGACGGTAAAAATCTTTTCCACTTCCACTTTGTTTGCCTTGAGCTGTTTTGAAGTAATTATAGTCTTCTGGCATATCAAAATGAAACTACTGAATGTTTTGGTTGTAGCATTCTACCAGCAAGCATTTGTACAGCCTATTCTTTCAGTGACACACCCCACTGCAAGCTAGCATAAATCTTTAAGCCATTTCGTAATATTGTAATTATTCAACTTTAAAGTTACCCCACTGACTACTAACCCTAACTTTTTGGGTTTCATGAAGTTTTGTGAATAAGTTGAGACCACAACTAATACTTTATCAAATACAAACATTTCTTCTGTACATACTAGGAGCTGAGTCAGGGCTGGTACCTCCTTTTTACTGTAAAAAGCTGATTTGAAAATGTGAAAAGGGCCAAAAATACATAAATACTAGAGATAGAATAAATCTGCTTGGAGAGCTAGGATCTGGATACATGGATTTTATTGCAGTTTATATTTTGTGGTTTCAGAGTTGTGTTCTAGGGCTTTAAGTAATAACTTTAAATTGACTGGGCTGTTTTTATCATTGTTTTGTGATCATGATGTCATTAGCTGCTGATTTCCAAAGTCCATGCTCCTACCATTTACGTTGAAGGGTAGAGTCTGGATCTTATCTTCAAATATCATAGTTCAAGACAATTAATTGCCAAATGATAGTGGGTGATATTGTGTTTTTGTTAGTCATGGGATTGATTGCTAAATATGTCTGATTGTTAGAAACTATTGAATTTAGTGTAATATCTTGAGCTTTGTCATGTCTTTTGTCACCTGACAGACTGCGCCACATCCTCTTTCAGTATTTTGTCTGTTCAGCTGTTGAGTTTGCATTTACAGCCCACTAAGTTTTGCTTTTGCCGCGTCACTCTTTTGTGTGGTCTTAGTTTTCCACCAAAGAGATTTGTAATGAAACTTATTGCAATGCGCAGTTCTATCCCTGTATCTGCTGTTTAGTTTATGTAACACCACATTATACAATTATACAGTACCTATGATGAAAATTACAGGCATATTTTGAAGTGGGAGAACTTGCACATTTGGTGGCTGGCTAGTAGCTTTTTGCCCCTCTGTATTAAAATCATCTGTAAGTAACTATGGGATGTATTTGTTTGTTCTTTTAGGTAAGATGTATGGAAGAGGATCCACAGATGACAAAGGCCCTGTTTTAGCCTGGTTTAACATCATTGAGGCTTACCAGAAGATCAAACAGGTAACATTAGTAATCAATGTAAACTGGTATGTTTAATAACTACTAACGCCATGGCGGGTGTGGCGTTTATTTTAAAACTGCACACTGTGTCCGTCCGGAAAGATTTGTCTGGGTTTTTGTCTTAAACCAAACAACTGAAAGCTCTGTCTCTGCTCTGAGTCTGTGATTACTGCTGGATAATCACGTCAAGGCAAAAGGTTCAAAGGTCTTTAAATATGATGTGATCCTCGTGGGGAGTGAACCGCGATTAATCATTAAACCTAAAGTCTTATTTTCATCACCCATATTCTAACCTACTCAGTATCTCTTGTTATTGTCTTTTCTACTATATTGAAATTGTTTTGCATACATTGTAAACTTATATTTATCATTGCTTTTATTATAATATCTTGCCTGAAGAACTATATTCTAAACCAGGTGTCTCCAACCTTTTTTCACCAGAGAAAAAGGCAAAAGAGTGACTCCTTTAAGCTGCCCTGGGAATTTTAATATATTAGTGTGAATGCCCTGATATTGGGTACAGTCATTATTTATCATTGGATATTTGTTACTAGTGAGCAAAGTGCGTTTATAATAATTAATAATACAATCTGAAATATTAAGTATGTTATTTGATTTGTTAATTTCTAAATGCTTTGGTGAGCTACATGGAAGGTGGTGGCGAGCTACTAGTGACTCCCGAGCTACTGTACTGTGTTTTGTATTCATAAACGTATACATTTCTTGATTTTAATCAAATGTTTTGTGTTTCAGGAGCTTCCCATCAACATCAAATTCTGCTTTGAGGGGATGGAGGAGTCTGGCTCAGAGGGTTTGGATGAGCTTGTGTTTTCTCGAAAAGACACTTTCCTCAAAGACGTGGACTATGTGTGCATCTCCGACAACTACTGGTTAGGCAAGACCAAGCCCTGCATCACCTACGGCCTGAGGGGGATCTGCTATTTCTTCGTTGAGGTATTCTTACATAAACTTAAACATTAGTTATTCAGCAGTTGCATGACATGTAGGTTAGATGTGGGTTAGGTTTGCGTGGCGCTCCTTAAACTTAATGTGTATGATTTAGTAAAAAGCTTTTTCATTCTTTTTCTTAATATATGGAGAATATTTGAAAGATGTCCTCTGTGTCAAGTGCAATGTCCAGTTTTTGAGCGGCAATGATTTTCCATGGCCCTGAATGATTTAATGCCTGTACAATGGTTGGGTACAGATGGGTTTATGTTTCTGTTGTTGAACTTCCAACTCAGTTTGAAAATTAGCTGAAATTACACTAGTACTAAGCTTAAATACACTAGTACTAAGCTTGAAAATTTGATGAAAATACAGTAAACAATTTCAAATGTTTGTAATTGAAAATAATTCTATATTACTCCAACATTATCTTTTCCAGGGGAGACCGTTAGTTTGCAACATAACTCACAATGTTGCGTTATTAAATGAGTGTTGACCATATTTGCTACACATCAAACGTGTCAGGCTTTTGTAAAATTGTATGCTGTAGTAAGTTTAGTAAGTTTATTATATTTTGTTGTATCTATAGGTTGAGTGCTGTGAGAAGGACCTGCACTCTGGCGTGTTTGGAGGCTCCGTTCACGAAGCCATGACAGACCTGATCGCACTTATGGGTAAATAAATATACAATGGTGGAACAGAATAATGTTTATAGTCTGTGGTTCACCGTCTGTGTGTGTACTTGTAGGTGTCCTCGTTGATCCAAAAGGCAAGATATTGGTTCCAGAGCTGGACAAGGATGTTGCTCCATTGACTAAAGAGGAGCAAGCTCTGTATGAAAAAATTGAGTTCGACCTGGACGAGTACTGCAAAGATGTTGGAGTCTGTCACCTGCTTCACGACTCAAAAGTGAGTAACGAGACTTGTGAAATGTAGAGAAGTCCTTTACTGCCCTTTTTGAACACTTTATTTACTCTTTCCCATTAGGAAAAAATTCTGATGCATCGCTGGAGGTATCCATCCCTCTCTCTCCACGGAATAGAAGGAGCTTTTTCTGAAACTGGTGCCAAGACTGTCATCCCACGAAAGGTTATTGGGAAATTCTCCATCCGCCTGGTCCCAGACATGGACCCCAAAGTTGTTGAGAAGCAGGTGACTAACAGACTAAACTATGGGTATATTTGTGAAACTATTTTGATGTAACAGTTTGCAGAAGAAGTAAACAAGATTACATGGATACAGTAAGAATGCTATAAATCAGAAAATCCTTTTCAGTTTCTGGCTTCCATGTTTGAGGTCATTTTTGTGAATAAGTTTCAAAAGTGGGCTACTTCCCGTATAAATCCTGAGAGGTTAGCAGCATCGAAATGTCATGAAAAACTAATGTATGTATACTCTCGTTGCCTTTTACATAATTGTGATTTTATTTTCTAGGTGATCGGTCACTTGGAGAAGCAGTTTGCAGAGCGAGGAAGTCCTAATAAGCTGAAAGTTTACATGGGCCATGGAGCCAAAGCCTGGGTGTCTGACTTCAACCACCCACACTACATGGCTGGGCGCAAAGCCATGAAGACGGGTACATAGTGAACTTGTTTTAGTTTCATATTGACAAAACTGACTCACATTTGTGGCATCTGTTTGTTGGGCCAAGTCATAATGAAAGTGAGAGTGAAAGAGTGTTGCCTTTGGTTTTCTATAGACTCCTGACCACATTCTTTGTATTTTTGTAAAGCTGTTTTTCTCTGTGTGCTTCAGTATTTGGAGTGGAGCCCGACTTGACTCGTGAAGGTGGAAGTATCCCAGTCACACTGACGTTCCAGGAGGCGACCGGCCGCAATGTGATGCTGCTCCCAGTCGGGTCCTCAGACGACGGCGCACACTCTCAAAACGAAAAATTGAACAGGTAAAGACATGAACAGTAAAAATGAGTGTGTAACTGAACATCTACTAACCCCTAATAATGTCTTGTTTTATTTCAGAACAAACTACATCCAAGGGACCAAGATGCTGGGGGCATATTTTCATGAAGTTTCTTTATTGGAATAAGTGTTTCTTTCCAGATATTGTCGTCTCCTGCATCGCTGCTGGGTCACATCATCCACCACTGTACCACCACATTATTTGGTTTTATAATTCCTGCTAAACTATGCCAATAAAAGTATTTTTACTTAAGTCTGGCTGAATTTATTGGGTTTGTTGAAGTTACAGAACAGTAGGAATGAGATAAGTGAATATTAAATCTAACACAACTCTTTACTAAAATAAATACATAAAAAAGCACAATCTCTAGCTTGATAAAGAAGCAAAGTATGAACTTGTATATACTGTAGTGCAAGAAATATACACTTGTATGTATAAACCTGTAGTACAGGGTTCAAATATTCAGTGATGAAACTAAAGTGACAGTGAACACTTGTGATTCCATATTGCACTTGAGCTTTGTTTCAAATGTTAGAATTCTATTTCGGTTATAAACTCTTAGAACTTGTTTCAAGATACTGTAGATTAGAATAACCAACAATATTCATTATTTTATTATAGTCCAATCATAACTAGTAATCGTTTCCCATTTTTACAGTTGGAATACTGTCTATATACGAAAATATACACACTACTGGAATAATCATTTCAAGCTGTTTCATATCATTACGTGTGTAATCTACGTGTCGCTTTTATATTATCTTTTTGTCATACATTTTAATGCATATATTTTGTTTGGATTTGGTTGAAACAAGTATCTTTATATGTTTAATTCCCATGATCATGTGGCGCTATTTGGTTTTGGGTAAGTTTATCAAGAAAAAAACGGCAGAAAAAACCCTTTGGCGGATAGAGGCGGATCTGGCAACCCGGACTTCACTTCCGGGGCGCGAAAACTGTAAACAACAAACACCGCGGAAAAGGTTTCTGTCAGAAATAATCATGGAGATAACGTTATAAACATTGATTTGCAAAGTCAGCCTCATGTCACGGAGTTAATGTTTGGGTCCATTTGTCTGAAAAGTCTGTTCGTGATGGACCGGTACCATGACGTGAAGATTCTGCTGAAAAACTGGGAGCAAGACTTTGTCAAACTGCACCTAAGGAAACCCAATAAGGTAAATAATCATGTCTATTCACCACATGCCACACACGAGACAAGTGTTTACACATGAATGTTTTTGTTCTTAGGAGGACATTGATCAAGCTCCAGAGGAGACAAAAAGTAAGAACATATTTTATGGTACTTTTCAAAGTTTTATATTGTTCTTTTTTGTAGATTATATATTGCTGTGTCTGCATCAATGAGATATTTACAATGAACATATGTAAGAAGTAAGAACGTATTATATATATGTTGTTTTCCCAGAGTTGTATAAAGAGTACAGAAGTTTGAAACAGAGCAATGTAAACAGCGGCAGTAAAAGCAGTGGCTCAGCTGAGAGCACAGCCGAAAAGGACAATACATCCTCAAAGGTAATCATTCTTATCTTTTTTTTGCATTTTCTTGGATTTGATCAAGTTTCAATGCATTCCGTCTTCTTTTACAGGACACTGATTGTTGGGGTTCCCACTTGAATCGTAAGTCACTGCCGGTGGCTGCTCTAAAACTCTCATCAGAGGAAAGGGAGAATCTGAAGGCCTCAGCACAGTACTACGGCCTTAAGCTCAAGTCTAATTTAGTTGCACTTGGAAAGGTAAAGTCAACAATATAATTTCAGTTCAAAAATCATCTGTCATAATAACTATTCTGACCTCCAGGAGAGGCCTGTGTCATTAAAGAAAACTCCCAATCGAACACCGCTGAACTCCTTAAAAGATGGAGAAAGAAACAGTCCAGTTTCTACTCCTAAAAGAACACCTCACAAAGCATTTTCCAACCCTTTTTCTCCAAGGTACAGTAAGGACAAGATTGAAATTGCATTGCTTCAGAAACAACAAACTTTCACATACCTTTTGTTACTTAATAAATAACTAGTTTTTTTGCCTTATTTCACACTTCTTTTTGTATTACCATTTCATTGTTTTTTATGGGCGTGTAAAACAAGGAATTTTCTTTTTCTTCTTTTCTTAAGGTTTAATAGCTTTGGGTCCCCAGCTTCACAGTCTAATCCTTCAGAGGAGACTAAAGAACCTAAAGAACCTGAAGAACAAATGGAACCCTTTGCTCCTTTTATTGAACCAACAAACTCCAGCAGTGAAAATAACTCTACCTCTGTCAGAAAGCCCTCTCTTCTTTCATCACTGTCGCCTTCTAAAAATACTGGAACTTCACCTGAAAGTATCACACAGGCGCAAGATCAAGACAAAGATGAAACCGCACAATCCGCTGTCAAAAACCTGACCGCAGACAAAATAAAAGTAAATGTATTAAAGAGAAGCCCACAGTCTCCTACTGATTTCAGAGGAGGAATTATTGGAAAAAGTGTGACGCCAAAACCTTCTCTTGCAAATAGACTCACTCATATCGACAAGAAGTGGTTGGAAAGATGTCAAGTTTTTGGAGAGCTGGGAGCAGAGGAGAAACCTGTTGTGGGAAACAAGGAAGTGATTGAACAAAAAAAAGAAATAAATCATGATTCTAATGAACACATGAAGAGCATTGACAGTAGTGGTCAAGGTCAAATAGATAATGCTGCAAATCAACTGGATACATTGGTTAGCAGTGGTCAAAACACTGAGGAAAAACCTGCCCAGCACAAAAGAAAAAGTAAAAAAGCTGACCGTGATGTAAAAGAAGTTGACATGATGGACATAGATCCAGCAGAACCGATCCCAGATGAGGACGAGAAAGCTAAAAGTACCAAACGGAAGGGTCAAAAGAGGCAGAGGGGAGACGAAGCCGGAGCTGAGGAAGAGGAGTCAGGAGCCAAGAAGAAACGCAGACGTAAAAAGAAAGAGGTGGAGGCCGATGTTGACGAGACGACTCCAAAACCAGCGAGAAAACGTCGACCCAAAAAGAAGGGAGTGGAAGAGGAAGAAGAGGAGGAGGAGGAGGTGAAGACGGAGGAACCTAAAAAGGTAGTTTTTTCCATGTAACGTGGATAATAATACTGTGAATGCTGTTAGATGAAAATGTTGATATATATATATTTTTTAGTTCAAATTTGTATTGAGTTTTTATATGTATAAAAAAACAGCAAAAACACAATAACAAACAGTGAGGTCTTCTGCAACATCAGCTTAATGTGTCTATCTTAAATTTGAAGAAAAACCCCCCCCCAGTAAGTATAGAAACAGTCGCATTGGTTGATTACTTTCTAAGCTTCATTGGTAGAAAGTAAGTTCCCAACCTCTTCTCACAACATTTTCTATTATTTTTTTCTTTCCACAGAACATTTTTAGTATTAAATCTGGGTACCAACGATCTAACTTTTTTGTTGGTCATCAATAATACATTTTGTTTGTCCCATGAGAAAGGAGTCAGACGTGCTATTTGCTAAATATGCTAAATGCTATTCATCAAACCAACACCATGCTACCTTCTCCTTATGGAAAACATCTTATCTTTTCCTACTTGTGCTGATGCTTTGGGCTAAGAACTGATTAGCTGTGAGGATTGTTTTTCACTTTTCTGCCTGAAAAAGCTGATCAAAAGATGGATAGACAGTCCTGAATAACGGATCATTGCATGTAAAACGTATACATTCAAAAATACAATTATGTTTCTGAGTGTTGTAGCACAAAACACAAGATGGGATTCCATGCCATGAGAACGGGTTAACGGATTGATGTATCGTATTAGAGATTTTTAACACATTTGCCTGTGTCCAGCCGCCGCAGGAAAACCTGTTTGGAGAGGTGGAGGACAATTTTGGAGCCAGAAAACTGTATCAGCCCGGTTTGAACAAGCCAAAGTAAGCGATCTCTTTGGATTCTATTGTCAAATTAATTCTACTGCATTATTGCTGTGTGTTTAGGAACATGAAAACGGAGGGAAACTTTGTCAAAATAAACCTGAAGAAGAAATCCCATGTGAAAGGATATGCTCTGAGAGGAATGGCTCTGAGGCGACAGGTACATTTTACAGAGTATCGAGTATTTAACCGCGTGGATTTGTTATACACGGTACATATATATCTTGGTTTTCATTCGCAGATGTACATGGAGAAGTTCCAGCTGAAGGGAGAGCGATTCGGGGGTGGATTTGGAGGTGGATTTAGAGGAAGACGAGGAGGATTCAGGGGGTCGATCAATCGCCAAGGAGACACCTGCTACAAGTGCGGGGGCACGGGTCACTGGGCCTCGGACTGCAAGGGCCGAGGTAACGGAGGAGCAGAGCCACTTTGCAGTATTCGTATAGTAATTTAAGGTCATACTTTCAAAAGAATCAAAACCAGATCTTAAACAATGCTAAAACTAGTGCCAAAATTTGAGTAAGTATTGATGCTATGAAAAAAGGCACGTCCAAACTAAGAATATGGGAGGCTTCTCATCTCTGCATTTTACATATCAGTGCTATGTGTCACATGACCAAGATGTAAGGAGAGAATTTGGTCCAAAAAAAAAACTGCCAGACTCCAAACAAAAAACAAAAATGTTGTAAGTTTTTGTTTGGCTTCCATGTGCTCCCCAAACCCTAGCCGTGGACTGGAGGTTGGGACCACTGTCTTAGAAAATTCTTGAGTTAATAGTATTTCTCAGTCCCAGATGACTCCTATATACTGTAAGGTTTGAATACAAAACAGACATTTTAGTTAAGATAAAGGGTTTGTATGCTGGAATGAATCTACATAACACACATAATAATCCCACTGCTATTTCTTTAGCCCCGCCCCCATCGACACAAGACGAGCCGCCCGCCGAAGATGAACCCTTTGAACTTCCCACTCTGGAGGAAGTCGCCCGGGCAACGGGGACGCTCAAATCGGAACCTATTGGTAACTACACATTTGTTAAACAAGACATTATTAAAGATCGGTTCACAGTAGTGTCGTCATTAGTTTGTCAGAGCAAGACTGAAGACTCGACTCAGGACAAAGATGCAGACGGTGAGAAACAAGACGAGATTTTGCTGAATGTGATTCGTCCGGACTATGAGCGCCCACCGGTCCCGCCGCCGCTGGAGCCTCTCTTCCCTCTGATGGACAATGGGAAAGTTCAAGGTAAAGGCGGAATTTTGTAGTTTCAAAATGGCATTAGAACTCAGAGGTTCCCAGTTCCTGTCTGAAATGTCCCAGTGAAGGACGAATAAACTTTTCTCTAGAACTGTTCTTCATTATCCAGCCCTGTCTTTCATTACGTACCTGGACAGAAACAAATGAAACAGAGGTTCAATGAGCGCCTGCACGGTCATGGTACACCTCTGGTCTGGTACCATGGCTGTGCCTGAACTGAAACTCCTCTTTGCCACAGGATATTTATTAGACGACCAAACCCACCCACATGATGTCCACATCATTGTCACTTCCAAGATTCCATAATATGGCCTAAACCATTAGTTTGTTGACATATAAGCTTTTCCAAGCACATCTCCTACTATGACAACCTAAACCTAGTGACAGTACCTCAAAGACAATATGTTACATTCATTAAAGATGCAGTGATTTTTTTATAGACGCATTTTTTTAAATATTGTGGGAAAACGTCCCTAAACCCTTAAAGTAGTCAAGGTATAATGTTTTTCCAAATAGTAATGGAATTGACCAGGTGCCTATAGTCTACAAAATATAATACAAAATCTTTTGGAGCCAACCGATAAAAATAGACCAATGGGATTCGTTCATCCTCAACGAACCAATGAGATGTGTTTACCCCCTTCACCCTCTTCCTGTTTCTCGTGAGTGCACGCACCGGAGTTATCGGATTTTCTAAAACCTAAAAGGGTTGAATAGAAAACGCCAATTTCACGTTTGCCGCCCACTCTCCCTGTTGTGACAAAGAAAAGAAAATGCTGGATGTTTGGTTTGGTGGAGAGGGGAGGGGAGGGGAGGGGGGAGTTTTGTGGAGTTGCTGCTACGGCTAAGCTAACAAAATCACTTACTGCACCTTTAAACTTGATAAAACAACTCAGAATTCTACCATATAGTACCGATACCTTTTAATACTGATGTCAACTACTTCTGTAATTATGAGGATGATAAAGCTACATCCCTCCCGTTGACAGAAACACCAGCTGAAGTTTTCACCGGCCTCAAAGACTTGGGTTATTCATCTTTCCGAGCTGGGCAGGAGGACGCCATCATGAGGATCCTGTCTGGTAATGGATCCTTTCCGTGTATTGATGTATGTCTATGCATTTACAATTTAACGTATCATTTCTCCTTTGTACGTGCAGGTCTTTCTACACTGGTTGTGTTGTCAACAGGAATGGGGAAATCCCTGTGCTACCAGCTGCCGGCGTACCTGTACTATCAGCGCTCAAAATGCATCACGCTGGTTATTTCACCCCTGGTCTCTCTAATGGATGATCAAGTGAGATGCTGAGTAGAATTATATAATGTTGCAAGACTTTTACATTATGTTATGAGCTCAAGGACAGAGCACAATAGACAGTAGGCAGAGTGTTCCATTTATAAGGAGCATAACATACCTTTACAAAGCACAATCCGATAGATGTAATGGACTGTAGGGGGCTTTATAAACAACTAGACGGATTCAAAGTTAAGTGTTCCATAATATTCCATTTTCTGTATCAATAGTTTATGAATAATTAAGCAAATGTTGTATGTATGTGCTTTCTACGTAGCTTTCTGGAATATCTCCAAGACTACAGGCTGCTTGTATTCACTCGAACATGACGATGAAGCAGAGAGAAGCTGCAATTGAAAAGGTGCAGACAACTTTTTATCACGGTCACATTAAAGATCGTGTTTATGAAAAAATATTTGCAAATAAAAACACATGTATCGATGATTTAAGCCAGGTCATGTGTTCTGATTGAGTTTTAACCACATGCTTTCTGGTTCTGTGTTTGTGCAGGTGAAGGCAGGGCAGGTGTGTGTGCTGCTCCTCTCTCCGGAGGCTCTGGTCGGTGGCGGTGGTTCAGGGTCTGGCTGTCTTCCTCCAGCTCATGAGCTCCCCCCTGTGGCCTTCGCCTGCATAGATGAGGCTCACTGTGTGTCTGAGTGGTCCCACAACTTCAGACCCTGCTATCTGAGGCTCTGCAAGGTACAAAGATTTTATTTTATTTAAAAGGTGTCATTTCACTTGTTAGAATAGACAGTTGTTTCAGAAACACATTATATTGGCCAATCTCTAATCTAAAAAAAAAAAAGCTCTACAATAATTACATTTTGCCATCAGTCACATAATGTAAGTTGACCGCATCATACAATTTGGACGCTGTTTTCTGTAAAACACAAGTCAATGCCTACAGTGATAATGATTGCTTGTGTAGGTGCTCCGGGAGCGTCTTGGTGTGCGGTGCTTGTTGGGCCTCACAGCTACAGCCACTCTGTCCACGGCGCTGGACATCGCTCGACATTTGGACATCAACGATGAAGACGGCATCGCTGTGAGGTCTGCAGCTGTGCCTCCAAACCTCAACCTCTCTGTGTCGATGGACAGAGAGAAGGACCAGGTCGGTCTCTTGAATAATTAATAATGATAATAAGAGTTATTTACTAATCAGTCATGAACTTGATTACAGGCTTTGGTTTCCTTATTGAGAGGTGACAGATTTGGATGCCTGGACTCCATTATTGTGTACTGCACCCGCAGAGAGGAGACCACACGAGTTGCTGCACTGCTGAGAACTTGCCTGCAGGGGGTGCTAGTGAAAGAAAACCCTCATATTACCAACAGCAATCCTCAAAACAACCCTGTTGGACAGAAAAAGAAGGAACTAGGTATGTGGCTCAGAATAATAAAGAACCAATGGACAACAAATCTTAAGAACATTTCAGTGGCAGCAAACGACACGTTAAGGATTTGCTTTTTCCTCTTTATCCGGTAAAACTGAATTAGTTTTATTACATTGTGTGATGTTTGGAAAATTAAAACTTTTATTTCTTCCTTCAAAGATTTTTGTGTGTGTAGCAGGGTCATTGTGTAATGATAGCAGTAACTAAAATGTTGCAATCCTAAACATTGAACACATCTCTAGCAAAGAAGAAGATCCGCAAACCGCTGAAATGGCAGGCGGAGTCGTACCACGCCGGGCTGTCTGGGTCAGAGCGCCGCCGCGTCCAGAACAACTTTATGTGCGGTGAGCTGAGAATCGTCGTGGCAACCGTGGCTTTTGGGATGGGACTGGACAAATCTGACGTCCGTGGGATTATCCACTACAACATGCCCAAGGTTTGTGGGGGAACAATAGCAGCTTATATTGTTATTTCTTAAGTTATTCAGTGATATTGGCAATGAATCTGAAAGTGAGCGGTGGCTTGTCTTTCTCTGTATTTCTCTGTATGGACTAGGGGTGGCAACCTCACGATACGATACGATACAAAGCTCACAATAACGATTTTATCACGATATGACGATTATCGATATATTGGTCAGAAATATGCCAATTTATGGCATAAATAAAAGAAAAAATACTCTTTATTTCATGATAAATAGAATGGAGATGCGTAATGTAGCCATATATTAAGTATTGATACCAATTAAAAAAAATAAATCGATATTGATACTTGGCAAATGCATATCGATAATCGAATCGCGGGAGAAAGTATCGCGATATCGTCACACCCATACAAATAAACTTGCCTTGCTTTTCCTAGAGCTTTGAAAGTTATGTTCAAGAGATTGGACGAGCCGGACGAGACGGAGAGCCAGCCCACTGCCATCTGTTCTTAGACCCGGATGTGAGTCATGATCTAATATATTATTTGTATTTTTCTCTTTTAATTCTTCTTCTGTTGTTATTCGACGCACATGTCGTAGGGTGGGGATCTCCACGAGCTCCGGCGTCACATCTACGCAGACACTGTGGACTATTACACAGTGAAAAGGCTGGTGCAGAAAGTCTTTCCTTCTTGTAAATGCAAACAAATCCACCAGAAACAACAATTACTCAACAAGGTAATGGTTATTTTCTGTTTGTGGTGAGAAAGGCAGTTTGTCAGCTTTTCACAGGTTTTAAGAATAATTGACATCATTATCTGAAATCCATGAACTGCTTGCTTTGCTGATAGGACATAGAGGACTCCGAGCTTCTGGAAATGATGGAGGAGTGTGAGCAGGAGAACGGTCTGATTGAGAAAAATACACAGTCTACAAATGACCAATCACCCGATGTAAGTCATCCATACTATAAACAATAATAATAATACTAATTTTATTTATATTGCTCTTTACATTTCCAAGAAACCTCAAAAGTGCTACAGATTAAAAAACTACAGTAATAATAATAATGAATAATAATAATGCATCGGTTTTATATAGCACTTTTTTGGACACTCAAAGACATCCACTCCTGCCCTGGGGCACACTGACAGAAGCGAGGCAACCAGTCTGTGCCATCAGCCACTCCGACCACCACCATCACACACACACCAGACTCATTCTAGACTCTTGCCTGAGGACACAACGGCAGTTTGGCACTTTACAGCCGCAGCCGCCCCACTGGCTGGTGTTCCCAGAGGTTAAGTGTCTTGCCAAGGACACAACGACAGCTGACATCAGTGGAGAAGGTCCAGTGGTGGACTCGAACCCACAACCTTCAGGCTCAAAGGCCAATGCTCCACCAACTGAGCCACTGTCGCTCCACTTACAAACAACAAAACAAAGCAAAAGAATCAGAAGTACATAATACATCAAAATGAAGGGGTTAAAAGCGCATAAAATCCCTAATGGGCCTGATTAAAAAGTAAGGTTTTTAGGCCTCTTTTAACGAACTCGGAAGAATCTCTATAAAGACTGAGATGATGCATTAGTGGGTGTTTTAAGTTATTTTATTTCATTGGTTACTGCGCGATTATGATTAGACCTGGCAGACCTATAGTATGTATAGACATGTAATTTAAATGGTTGATCCGGTTTTGATGATCTAATAATATACAGAATGATTTTCTTTCTTCATCTGATATTTTTGGTTTAAATAATATTATCAATAACAATCCATTTTAATGCTAAAATGGATCTATTTTGTTTTCCAGTCGGGTAAGACACCACCTGTTGAAGCAGACGCCCCAGAGGCTGAGCCTGAGCCTGACGCCAGAAAGGACGAGCCACAAATGGGAAACGTTCTTTCAAATGGAGGCAGTGACATCAGCAAAGACAATGAAGAAACTGTGGTTTTCGAGTGGCCAAAAGAGAGAGTTTGTCACAGCCACGAGAGAGCCATTCCGGTCCAACAAACAGTGGAGACTTTGGACATCACAGAGGAAGGTAAGCACAACCCAAAAAGGCTTTGTGATAAGTAACATCTCAGAAAGTATTACATTAATCCTTTTAAAATATGAGAGAAAAGACATTTGCCCACATCTCGTCTCTTGTGAAACAGGCGTTGAGACGTTGCTGTGTTATCTGGAGCTTCACTCGCAGCGCTTTGTGGAGCTTCTTCACCCCACCTCGTCCCAGTGCAAAATTGCCTGCTACAACGGACCACGGCAACTTCAGAAACTCACAAAAATGTATGAAAAACATAGTATTCTCTTTGACCTTTTATTTATATTCAGCATGTTAGTAATGTCATCTACAACTGACAGTAATTATGTCAGTTTTAATATTTTTACATCAATGTTTTAGTATTCACGACGGGCAAATTTAAAAATCTTGGGTGTTGCAGCTATGTGTCGGTGGCGTCAAGAGTTTGCACCGAATTAGCTGGATGTAGTTTAGCAATGGTGAGGAATGCGGTAGTAAAGGAAGCTCTTCAATCCCTTCTGGTTTGTCTCCAAATATCAAGAAATTAAAGCCGGAGCAAGAGGAATGTTTAGCAGATTTCATTGCTGCAAATATGTTGTGGCTCTACTCCCCACAGGCTCTGTGACCTAGGCCAGAGAGAGAGAGAGAGAGAGAGAGAGAGATCCCAGGGGGCCAGAGAGAGACCCCACATGAAGGCTATTAGGAGCAGTAGGTGACCCCGCTGCCCAAGCCCCTGTAGATCCTGACCAAATCTAGGCTAAAAGCTAAATGCCTCACTCTCTCGGGCGCAATGCATACGTCACGGTAAACTCTGATCCAATCGTTTCAATCTGCAAAAGGAGTTAACCCCTCCCACCTGTTAACAGCGCTCAATCCAGATCCCAGTACGAAATGAAATGAGTACAGTGGTATGACAAGACCAGGCTAATACTACACATATATTTGTTTGCAGCTGTCCTCCTGTGGCTGTGGTTCTGGCCCGCATGCGCATGGCGGGACAGCGGGTGGAGGCTCTAGACGAGGTGGAGTTTGATGTGGTGGAAGTGGCCGACACGATGGGCTGGCAGCTCCCTCTGGTGAAGAGAGGCCTCAGGCAGCTGCAGTGGAGCTCCGGTCAGTCACACGCTCACTATTCTTTACTCGCTAGATCTTCAAAGGATTCAGAAATGAAAGTCAATATTTGAGCACTCAGAACTCCCGAGTGCAACATAGAAATTATTATCAATTGATGAGACAATTAATTCCTTGTTTGGTTGTTTGGGATAAAAAAATATGTTCCCAAACCATGCATCTCCGTTTTCCACTTGCAAATTCCATTAAAGTCGCCAAAATCACCAGCGCTAACACTCACTACACAATACTGGGAAGAAATATTGATGCATCATTTAAACCAGGGGTGTCAATCTCTTTATGGTCAGGGGCCGATTAAAAAAAATAGGAACTGGTCGGGGCCGAAACAATAGAAGAGATTTCCTTTTCCTTTTATTAGTTTTTAACATTATGAAGATATTTTAACATGACTTTAATGTGACATGAGAGTCACTGTCATTTTCTGGTTTATTTTTCTGAAAACAAAGTGTGTTTATTTTTTTTATTTAACTCTTTAACTTCTAATCATGTGTAATGGGTTAAAATGTTAGAATACATTAAATTTGGTTGTTTTCCTGAGAAAATAGATGATGTATAACCTACCTTAGTCGCCCATTACCATCAATGCTGCTAGTTAATAGTAATACAAAATAATTTTATGGGCCACTAAAAATAGTCTTGCAGGCCGGATCTGGCCCCCGGGCCTTGACTTTGACACCCATTATTTACACTAGAGCTCGGAAGCGCCTCTCCACTATAGTCTTTTTCTTTGCTATCCACTGAAAGCTCTCAAACCAAGAGGACTCGTTAAAACCATAGACTGTTAACGCTCTGAACCAATGAGAAGCCGGGAAACTCATTGAGCCAATGAAACGCTTCGATACAGTTGATACACAAAGTGAAGCAGTGGCTGCAGAATCCGAGAAACGTTTGTCACATGACCGGCTTGTTTTGATACACAAACAACACTGTTTCGTAGCATCAGACACAGATAAGGCTCTTTTGGCTCTTCTGTGGATAATTACGGAGAAACTTGAGCTTGATATTCAGAAAAGTTATCGTTGTATTTGAACACGGGAAAGTGCGTTTTTTTGTCGTCTTTTCAAGTTTAAATATCTGTTTTTCATGACTTTTAAAAACCTTGCTGTGGGTTGTGCCGCAGTGGGGGGTCGCAGTGGTATTATGGTGGAGTTTTCGGCGCCCTCGTTTTACTTCCGTTCCTACGGTGACCTCAGCGACGAGGAGATGGACCAAGTCTGTCAGTTTCTCCACAGCAGGGTTCAGAGCCAGGAGGCCACTCAGCTCTACCAGCTCACCTCCAGCTTCAAGGCCTTCAAAAGGTACCAGGATTAGCACTACATTTGAGAAAAACTGGTTCTAGTTGATCAATTTGAACTGGTTCGTATGTGCCGACTAAGTACAAGTGAAAGTCAGAAATTTAGAATATAAATTTTTTATTCATATATTTTTTTTATTTCTATTTAAAACGTTAAACCATCTTTTATTTTATTATTATTATTTCAGTTCATTTTCTTGTCTTTTTTTTATATAGGTTTTTTAATAAATATTTTTTATATGAAATTTTGACAATTTGAATTCTGAAACGTTAACATTTTTTAGTTTTTGCCTTTTTAAAGTATACAAAAATAAATGTGAAACCTATTTTTGGGTTTCATGAACCTGGCCAGTAGGGGGCGAATGAGCAGAGGTGGGACAACTCAGTGTTGCTCCCATTGAAAACCGTGAAAAGTCTGTTTTAGAGTCAAAAGGCTCTCCTCCTGTGCGGTGTACGGTTGTTGTAACAGTCTTAATCGGGAACACTCAATTCTAAGTGAGTACTAACAAATATTTCTCAAAAGAGTCTTGATTTCGGGAATTTTTGGAAAGAAAAACAGAAGAAATTGCTGCGTTTCATTGGGGTGGCCTGCAGGGGGAGCTTATCTGGGAAAGCCTTGATCCACCTCGCCCGCCTCATTCCAGTGATTTTTCCAAAGTGTCCTCCTTTATATGAGATCACAGTTGGAACATGAACAAACTCTTGTCTTTCTCTCTATTTGTGCGGTTGCTACAAGCGTACACCGCACAAAAAGATGGCATTTTGACAGCACTTCTTCTTCTACTATATCTCCGTGTATAAACCCAGCAGACTTCACCGCTAGGATACGTCACGTCCTGTCCTACGTTTGGTATTCGCACCACTGCCCTGACGTCATATGAAACCCAAGAATATCAATTTTTAAGTTCAGAATTTTTTTTAGTTTCAACTTAAAACGTGGAACCCTCTTTTAATTTATTATGATTTTTTTCTGTTCATTTTCTTGTCTTTTTCTTTTTTTATACATAATTCTTTTCCTTTGCTATTATTATTAGTCATCTTTTCCTTTGCATTATAATCGTTGCCTTTTTATGTTTTAGAATTATGACATTTTGACCATTTGAACTCGGAAACTTTGACATTTTTTAGTTTTTGCCTTTTTAAAGTATAGAAAAATAAATGTGAAACCAATACACGTATGATATGTATTTTGTTCATCTGTTAATTATATGATTGTGCTGCAGTGTGGCGTATCAAAAAGTAACTTCCTGTGTGGAGGATTTGGATGCAGCCCGCAGTCTTCAGCTCAAAAGTCTTCTCTTTGAATATTTTGAAAAGAGGAGAGATCAGCACCACACCCTGGACCCTTTGGAAATTGAGGATCTTGACAAATATAAAGTACATACAGTCTTGTTTTTTCTGAATTGTTTATTTAAATGTGGTCCATGAGTGATTTGGAGCTTGTCTTTCAGATGGTGGACTGGGAAGGACAGATCCGAGCCGACATCAGGAGTTTCCTCTCAAACAGAAGTGATGAAAAGTTTTCTGGTCGAGCTGTGGCCAGGATTTTTCACGGCATCGGTGAGAACACACTGAAGCTATGAAACCACTGCGTTTTCATCTGTTCATCAGACAATTGAGAAAATACAACATGAATCTCTCTCTAGACATCGGAACATTATGAGATTAAATTCAGACCAGTCGGGAAAAAAAACTGTATAAGTTTTAGTTTCTGCCTCTGCTGTCAAAGGAGAATAATTCACTGCTTACATGGGATCAATATTACTGTCTATCGGACGATCAACACGTCTTCATGACATTTCCACAGCCTGTTGCCACTCGTAATCAGAGTAAAGGACAACAAAACTACAGAGGCGAGGTTTCACAGAGGCTCCAGTCTGTATTTTGTATGTGTATTTTTATGTGTTTTAATGTGTGAAGCGCTTTGTGATCCTGGTCTGTGAAATGCGCTTTACAAAAAACTTCTTAAACAAGAGTCTTAAACAATTCCATGTTGACTGTCACTGACGCTAGAGGGCAGTGAAGAGAAAGTAATAGTTTATTGCTTGAACTGTTTGAAGTTCACTGTTGAGAACACCTAACCCAACTCTTGGACCTGTTAAAAATCAACTTGTTTCTTTTTCAATTTGGACACAATCCTAATCACGGGATATTACAAGACAAACTTAAATGACATTAATTTTACATGTGGCCTTAAAATGTAGAATTATTTTTAGACTTTTTCAAGCAGATCCAATCAGAGCAGAATGTGTGTATAAACCAGAGTTCATATGGTTTCTAGCTAAACCCCAGCAGGTGGTTTGCATCAGTAATCTGAGCTATATGTGTCACAGACTGTAGAGTAACAAGGGTAGCATTGTAATCGTTGTGACTTCTCTACGAGTGGATACTGTCCCTGTTTTAAAGGAATTGCCGTATGAGTTTGTTCCACAACAGTTTTTAGATCAATGTTGTTAAAAAGAAATGCCAAAGCAAGAAGTTTCTCTAAAAACTTTATGAACACACAACAATAAACAATGTAACTGTTTTCAGGGAGCCCGTGTTTTCCCGCCATCGTCTACGGCAAAGACCGACGCTTCTGGAGGAAATACATCAAGTTTGACTTCAACCACCTGATCCGGCTGGCCACGCAGGAGATCATCAGATTCAAATGATTGTCAGGACTTTTTAACCTGGTTTTGTACAAAGTAAATATTTAAATAAAATCTATTTTTGTAACTTTGTTTGCATTTATGAACTATACAGACCTCCACAAGCACACACATAACATGCAAATCCATTCACAAGGAAGTTCAAACTCCCAGCAGCAGCAGGTGTGACAGAACACTATAGTCTTCATCACAAACTGCCCGATGTTTTATAAAAATACAGTCTTTACTCTTTTTTCGAGTTTGTTTTTGGGCAGTGCTTACACATGAACAGTTTGAGTGACAGGCCCCGGTGATGTCACTGGATCCATCAAAGGAAGAGGACACATTTTTATTTGGGGAAAATAAAGTATAAAGGGCGATAGTGACTCAGTTGGTAGAGCATTGGCCTGAAGGTTGTGGGTTCGAGTTCACCATGAGACCTTCTCCACCGACTCCCACTGATGTCTGCTGTTGTATCCTTGGGCAAGATACTTAACCCACTTTGCCTATAAGGATGTGTGTATGTATGTATATGTAAATTCTAAATGAACCATTGGGGAAGTAGGTCTTAACCAGGATCATTACAGAACACTCCAACAAAAAGGAACATTTGGATAAGACCTGTGGTGTTTATGATAATTTTTCTATTAAAGTATAAAATGAACCACAAACTTTGTTATTGTCTTTGATTATTTATCGCTGAGTCCAACTTTTCTGTTTTCAAATGAAGACTTCTTGTTGCTGCGGTGGTAAAGCTGGTTCAGATCAAGTTATTTTTCATCTCAAGATGAAATGAATGAATGACATTAATGAGACATAAAGGCAGTTACCTGTGTTCGGTGCTCGTCTCTGTTTAATGAATGTTTTCAATCAATCTGTTTCAGGAGCAGCTTAAACGGTCATCTTGTGGTCGAGCGTGGTTGTTTTGGAAGCGCTGGGCTTGTTCCCAAGGGTCCTATCCGCCCGCATTTATGTTATCATCAAAACAAAATACCACAACAATCCAGAAAGTACAACAGTCATACATTCCATGAAAGAACAGGAGAAGGATGAAGAAATAAAAATCTGATAAACTCCAACTCATTATCTTATCTGAAGAAATTTACAGAATCCATTTAGTTTAGATTTTATTCCCTGACCCCGGGGTGCCCACACTTATCAAACCAAGATCTACTTTTACAGCAACCATTGAGCCGTGATTGACCTCAGATTTATGTGGGGAGGTGGATCAAGGAATGTTTCTATCCATGCCAACGTGACATGTAAATTTCTCCTTTGTAAGATCAATAAAGCATATCTCATCTTGTATATGATCTGTTTCAACACTTTACACATTACAGTAAACACACGTCTGCCATCAAATGTACAGTAGCTTCTTCTGGAGTTTTTCTCATTGTAAAGTCACTTATAACTGATTATTGCTCATATTTTCCAGAAACGCTCTCTCATAAATGTTCTTAAAGTGAGTTCAAGTCGATGTGACCAGACTTCTGACACCGTAAATCTGTGCCATACAGTAAACCTGTGTCTTTGGACTCTGTTCCCGATAAAAAACGTTCACAAAAAGATCATAAAGATATGAACAGGAGTCAATCGGTGCAGTCTGCTCTTTGTAGTGATGTGAGAACATTTGTTGCAAATTTGTGTAAAAATAGATTTCAGCTGATCACGTGTTACAGTCTGCGATCATGTTTTCAGATTATGTTTCTTTAGCAAAGCCATGTAAGAAATCAGAGGCCATTGACTCGTAATAGCATGTTTTTATTATGAAGAAAACAACTATATACATTGTTTTAAAAAATCTTTCTGATTCAGCTTTTATACATCATGTTTAGCAAAAATACTTCTCAGTACACAAACTCAACAACTTTAATCACAGTTTACATTTCCTGCTGGAAACTCACGTTTTTGCTACAACCTGGCATAACTATTGATATAATCATATTTACAAAGTGTAAAAGTTCAGGTGTTTAAAACGACAGTTGTCTCCAGCTGTTTGCTTTGGAAACAGCAGCGTTTGCACGAAACACAGATAACATTATCTGTGGTTGTGTCACAGCTCTTTCTCCTGACACTTCATCCTTTACTCCTAGAAGAGCATGTGTGAGTAACATGTGTGGTGCCATTTCTATTTAAAAGTGGATTTGTTCTTCGAACAGAGACAGGAGCAGCAGGATGCCCCAGCCGCTCAGCAGACCCACGTTCTGCAGCAGGAAGACGAGCCACGGCCGCCGGCTGTCGATGTGCACCAGAGTGGGCAGCTGCAGACCACACAGTCAGCTCCACATTCTGCACTGCATTCAATCATGTTTAAATACTGTGAAGTCTTACCATGTCCGCCAGCCCCACGTACAGGAAGAGCCCAGCAGTCACTGCTGCGATCCACTGCTGCGTGACCACATCAGTGGCCACAGAGAGAGCGATGTAGAGGCCGAAGAACGAGGTCATGGCACTGCCCAGGTTCAGCAGCAGCGCTTTGCGGACAGACATGCCGGTGTGCAGCAGGATAGCAAAGTCTCCTGTTAAAGGATTTTATTTATTCAACATATTTAAAACATTTTTTATAATGTTTTCATCAGTCGCACAGAGACAGGACTGACCCAGTTCATGAGGGAGTTCGTGGCACAGAACCGCGATAGAAGTGGCTAAACCTGATCTCCACGACACAGAGAAAGCTGCTCCCATCGCCAACCCGTCAGCGAAGTTATGGAGACCGTCTCCTATCGTGATCATGTACGGCAGCAGGCGCTGCTCTGCAGGGGCAGACGTGTGTCAGAACCATTATCTGAGCTCAAAGATGCACTTTTCTGAAAAACATGAATTATCTCCAATGACTCACCTCTAGTGCGCTGCTTCTGAGGTTTCTCCTCCTCATAAACGACCTGAGAAATGCAGCGCATGCAGAGTCTGAGTATGTTAACAATAGAAATACTTAAACATTTATTATTATTCTCACCAGATCTGCTTTTGATGCTGACTGCATCTTTTCTTTTTGTTTTTTATCTTTTTGATACATTTCTAAAACTCTTCCATGGTCACAATGGTGTGGTTCAGTTTCATCCTGAAAAGATGTTTTGTTTTTTAAATTGAAATGCTAGTTTCTATCGTAATAACAGTATCTGAGGTATCTCACCCCATGATGGTCGTGTTGGTTCTTTTTATATTTGTGCGAGATGAGAGAGAAAAGCGACTCCATCAGGAAGAAGTAGTAGACTCCCGCCATCACGACCAACATCTTCCGAGTGTAATCTGGCAGCACTCCTTCGTCCGCGTGCACGTGTTTAGAGCCGCTGTCGGCCCCGTGCACATGGAGACCCAGGAACTACACACACAAGTTACACTTAGACTTCAACACTTGGACTTAAGGCGTGTGATTGTACTCGGGGGCCTCACCATTGGCAGCAGATGGAGCAGCGCGTCCCCCGTGAGAGAACCCACCGCCAAACTGATGCAGAACTGGATACTCAGCTGGAAGAGGGTGGTGCAGGAGGTGCAGAGGAGGACCAAGATGCCAAACATGGACGAGAGCGTGATCACCACATTGGCCAGAGTGGCGTACAGATATCCTGCACCACAAAAACCATCGTGTCATGCCAATACTGCATTCAAAATACAAAATATCCTCATCTCAGGAAATATACATGTCATGATTCAGGCCTGATGGGATGAATGAGGTGTAATCTGTAGAGTAATGTAATCTATAGAGGAGCGTACGTTCTGTTCGGCTCAGTCCGTCTGGTTTTCCTGGTTGGACAGCCACAGAACAGGATCCACTCAGCAGCTGCTGCACCAGCGCCGGACTGAGACGAGCCAGTTCTGACGAGTCTGAGGAGTTAGAGACTCCGTAGATCTGCAGCAGCTCCTCCGCAGAGAAACAGTGCTGCAATCAGAATAGTGTGAAGGATTTCGTTACAAGCTTCATTCATGTTTCTGAGGTGACTTATAAGAGTTAGCTAAACCTGTGTACACTTCACTTATCGATTCTCAAACTACAAAATAAGTTTGTATTATTATCATCAAGGCTCCATCTGATTGGAATAAGTTACCCACATACATTAGATCCTCAACCTCATTTGGCTTATTTAAATCCGAATTATCTAGATATCTTACCACTCCTTGTTCATGTTACTAGCTGTTTTTATTTTTTTTAATGATTATTAGTATTATTTTGTAATATCTGGATCTTTAAGTTGTATTATTCTATCAGTTGCTGTATGTATGGCCTGTATTTGACAATATTTTATGCAGAAATGTATATGTTTTTTGAATGTGTTACTATAGTAGGAGGTGGAGTGGGATCTGAGGGAGCAAACCTGTGTGTGTGTTAAATGTATAAATGTAAATTGTTTGTATTGTACTGTATTATATGTATTGTGTTTGTTTTTTGTTCATGGGACCCTCTCGAAAATGAGATGCTGCATGTCAAGAGGTTTTCCCTAAAAAAATCAAATCAATGGGAAAAGTCTAGTTCAGTTTGATGTCATTACATTGTCCCATGTGCTGTTGGTGACGTGCTCCTCCGGGTGCAGCGGGACACTCCTCCTCCTCCTGTGGTGGTGGTGGTTGTCATGGTGACTGTGACCGTGGCCATGGTCGTGGTCATGGTCGCCGTCCCTCTCTGAGTCTGGTCCCAGGTTCAGACTATTCATGAGATCTTTCAACTCTGAAAACCATCAACGCAAGTTTAGATGTTTAATTCTGACTGTGTTCAGAGTTGATTTAGTGAGACGTGAACATTCCGCACCTTGCAGAGTGAAGTTGTCTGATCCCAGCCGCTCCATGATGTCGTGCAGGAAGAAGCTGTCATCGGGCAGAGAGCTCCTGAAGCAGCCTCCCTCCAGAGCGTTCAGCAGGATTCTCCCAAACACCACCTCCTCGTGCCCCGTGAGCTCAGCGGCCCCGACACAGCTCTGCTACCAACACACACATTTATCATAACATTCACAAGTTCATCCTACTCTGCAGATCACACTTTTTCATACACAAAGAACGCGCTACCGGACTTTCAAAAACGACTTGCTTCCTTATAACTTTTCTTGGCAGAGATCACATTCTGTCTCATCTCCTAAATCTCATCTATGTTTTATGAATGAGTTTCAACATCAGAACTATTGTAGCTCTAGTTCCATCTTCCAAAACACCGCGGCTCCTGAGCCAAGTGGCACTGACCTACAGAGACATTATGGTAAACTTCAATCCTAATATTCAAAAGGTTGTCCTCAGCCTGAAATGGGGCAGCGTCCTCGGTACTTTGAAAGATGTTTGAGAACTGGGCTGAATCCACAAAGAGCCAGTGTTCCTGGATCTGACTCTAATTCCTACTAGATTAATCTTTTGGTGACGTTACTGCAATTTAAGACAAAAGCAAACTGAATGTGAAATGTGTGTGATTTAATAAACTGCTCTGAGCCAAAGCCATCCAGAAAATACAGCATTTTATCTGCATTTTTTTTACTCACAAAATCCAAAGTTCTATTTCTTCTTTCCCAACTAACAGCTCAAATCCCAGAATTCTGCTTTTTGGGCGACAATTACAAGGAGTGGAAACATTATGACTAAAGTTGAGCCAGAAAAGCACAAGCTACAAGTGATTCGCTCATGAACACTTCTGTGGAAACAAACGGTGACAAATTGGGTTGTTATGGCTTCGGTAGTGACTCCTGCAAGTTTGAGGACATGCACTTTATCAGTCCCTACGATAGTCCCCCCTGGACTGCCACCTTAACGTGGTGGGGGAGTTTGAGTACTCGGATGATCCTGGGAGCTATGCTGTCTGGGGCTTCATGCCCCTGGTAGGGCCTCCCATGGCAGACAGGTCTCAGGTGACGAGTCAGACGAAGCGCAGTCCAAAAACCACCATGGATCGCACTATAACGAGAGCAGTGACGTCGCCCGGCATGGCGCAGCCGGGGCCCCACCCTGGAGCCAGGCCTGGGGTCGGGGCTCGTATGCGAGCGCCTGGTGGCCGGGCCTTAGCCCACGGGGCCCGGCCGGCCTCAGCCCGAAGGGATGACGTGGGCAGTCCCTCCTGTGGGCCCACCACCTGCAGAGGGGTCCGTGGTGGCGCGGTGCTGAGAGGACTGGGCGGCAGTCGAAGGCGGAGACCTCGGCGACCCAGTCCGCACACACAACATCTGGCTCTTGGGACGTGGAACGTCACCTCACTGGGGGGGAAGGAGCCCGAGCTCGTGGGGGAGGTTGAGCGATACCGACTAGAGATAGTCGGCCTCACCTCCACACACAGCTTGGGCTCTGGAACCCAACTCCTTGAGAGGGGTTGGACGCTCCACTTTTCTGGAGTTTCCCGCGGGGAGAGGCGGCGAGCTGGGGTGGCCATTCTCATTGCCCCCCATCTCAGCCGCCATGTGTTGGAGTTCTCCCCGGTGAATGAGAGGGTCGCGTCCCTCCGCCTCCGGGTGGGGGACAAGTCTCTCATTGTTGTGACGGCCTACGGGCCTAACAGCAGTGCAGAGTACCCGGCCTTCTTGGAGTCCTTGGGAGGGGTACTGGACGGTGCACCGCCCGGGGACTCCGTCATTCTCCTGGGGGACTTCAACGCCCATGTGGGAGGCGCCAGTGACACTTGGAGAGGGGTGATCGGAAAGAACGGCCCCCCTGATTTGAACCCGAGCGGTGTTCAGTTGTTGGACTTCTGTGCCAGTCACAGTTTGTCCATCACGAACACCATGTTCGAGCACAAGGGTGTCCACCAGTGCACGTGGCACCAGGACACCCTAGGCCGGAGGTCGATGATCGACTTTGTTGTCGTATCATCTGACCTTCGACCGCGTGTCTCGGACACTCGGGTAAAGAGAGGGGCGGAGCTGTCAACCGATCATCACCTGGTCGTGAGTTGGATCCGCTGGCAGGGGAAGAAGCCGGTCAGACCTGGCAGACCCAAGCGTATAGTGAGGGTCTGCTGGGAACGTCTCGCTGAGCCCCCTGTCAGACGGACTTTCAACTCGCACCTCCGGGAGAGTTTCTCCCAGGTCCCGGCGGAGGAGGGAGACATGGAGTCCGAGTGGACCATGTTCTCTGCCTCAATCGCCGATGCGGCGGCTCGTAGCTGTGGTCGCAAGGTCTCTGGTGCTGGTCCCGGCGGCAACCCCCGAACCCGGTGGTGGACACCGGCAGTAAGGGATGCTGTCAGGCTGAAGAAGGAGTCCTATCGAGCCATGATGGTTCGGGGGACTCCTGAGGCAGCTGTCCAGTACCGGCAGGCCAAGCGTGCCGCGGCCCGGGCTGTTGCAGAGGCAAAAACCCGGGACTGGGAGGAGTTCGGAGAGTCCATGGAGCATGACTATCGGTCGGCCTCGAAGAGATTCTGGCAAACCATCCGGCGCCTCAGGAGGGGGAAGCAGTTCTTTGCCAACACCATGTACGGTGCGGGTGGAGAGCTGCTGACCTCGACTGGGGATATTGTCGGGCGGTGGAAGGAATACTTTGAGGTTCTCCTCAATCCCCCCGTCACGTCCTCTGTTACAGAGGCAGAGGCTGAGGATGTTGGGGCGGATACATCTATCTCCCTGGCTGAGGTCACCAAGGTGGTTGGTAGCCTCCATGGTGGCAAGGCTCCGGGTGTGGATGAGATCCGCCCTGATTATCTAAAGTCTCTGGATGTTGTAGGACTGTCTTGGCTGACACGTCTCTGCAACATCGCGTGGCGATCGGGGGCAGTGCCAATGGAGTGGCAGACCGGGGTGGTGGTCCCTCTCTACAAGAAGGGGGACCGGAGGGTGTGTTCCAATTATCGTGGGATCACACTCCTCAGCCTCCCCGGTAAGGTCTACTCCAGGGTACTGGAGAGGAGGTTACGGCCGATGGTCGAATCTCGGATCCAGGAGGAGCAGTGTGGTTTTCGTCCCGGTCGCGGAACACTGGACCAGCTCTATACTCTCCATCGGATACTCGAGGGTTCATGGGAGTTCGCCCAACCTGTCCACATGTGTTTTGTGGATTTGGAGAAGGCGTTCGACTGTGTTCCCCGGGGTGTCCTTTGGGGGGTTCTCCGGGAGTACGGGGTCGGGGGTCCTCTGCTGAGGGCCATTCGATCCCTGCATGACCGGAGCCAGAGCTGTGTTCGCATTGCCGGCAGTAAGTCAGACCTGTTCCCGGTGAATGTTGGCCTCCGACAGGGCTGCCCTTTGTCACCGGTTCTGTTCACTGTATTTATGGACAGAATATCTAGGCGCAGCCAGGGGTCGGAGGGGGTCCGGTTCGGAGACCACAGGATTTCATCTCTGCTGTTTGCGGACGATGTTGTCCTGTTGGCTCCAACGAACCAGGACCTGCAACATGCGCTGGGGCGGTTTGCAGCCGAGTGTGAAGCGGCTGGGATGAGAATCAGCACCTCCAAATCTGAGGCCATGGTGCTCGACCGGAAAAAGGTGCCTTGCCCTCTGCAGGTGGGTGGAGAGGTCCTTCCTCAAGTGGAGGAGTTCAAGTATCTCGGGGTCTTGTTCACGAGTGAGGGAAGAATGGAGCGTGAGATTGACAGGCGGATCGGTGCAGCGTGCGCAGTGATGCGGTCGCTGTATCGGACCGTTGTGGTAAAGAGGGAGCTGAGCCGAAAGGCAAAGCTCTCGATTTACCGGTCAATCTTCGTTCCCTCCCTCACCTATGGTCATGAGCTTTGGGTAATGACCGAAAGAACGAGATCGCGGATACAAGCGGTCGAAATGAGCTTCCTCCGCAGAGTGGCTGGGCGCTCCCTTAGAGATAGGGTGAGGAGCTCAGTCACACGGGAGGAGCTCGGAGTAGAGCCACTGCTTCTCCACGTCGAGAGGAACCAGTTGAGGTGGCTCGGGCATCTGTTCCGGATGCCTCCTGGACGCCTCCCTGGGGAGGTGTTCCGGGCACGTCCCACCGGGAGGCGGCCCCGCGGAAGACCTAGGACACGCTGGAGGGACTATGTCTCTCAGCTGGCCTGGGAACGCCTTGGGGTCCCCCCGGACGAGCTGGAGGAAGTGTGTGTGGATAGGGAAGTCTGGGCGTCTCTGCTTAGACTGCTGCCCCCGCGACCCGACAACGGATAAAGCGGAAGAAAATGGATGGATGGATGGATGGATGGATAATGACTGCAGGGTACAACAGAGACTCTATTTTCTGTATAGATTGAGACTTTTTGGAGTTGAACTGAAAATAATGATCTTATTCTATCATGCTGTGATTGAGAGTGTTATGTGATGTGTGTGTGTGTGTGTGTGTGCCTCTCTCTGTCTTTGTCTCTGTGTGTGTCTGTGTCTCTCTGTGTCTATGTCTCTCTCTGTCTTTGTCTCTGTGTGTCTGTGTCGCTGTGTCTCTGTGTGTGTGTCTGTGTCTCTCTGTGTCTGTGTCTCTCTGTGTCTATGTCTCTCTCTGTCTTTGTCTCTGTGTGTCTGTGTCGCTGTGTCTCTGTGTGTGTGTCTGTGTCTCTCTGTGTCTGTGTCTCTCTGTGTCTGTGTCTCTCTGTGTCTATGTCTCTCTCTGTCTTTGTCTCTGTGTGTCTGTGTCGCTGTGTCTCTGTGTGTGTGTCTGTGTCTCTCTGTGTCTGTGTCTCTCTGTGTCTATGTCTCTCTCTGTCTTTGTCTCTCTCTGTCTTTGTCTCTGTGTGTCTGTGTCGCTGTGTGTCTGTGTCGCTGTGTCTCTGTGTGTGTGTCTGTGTCTCTGTGTGACTCTGTGTCTATGCCTCTCTCTGTCTGTGTCTCTATGTGTGTGTGTCTCTATGTGTGTGTGTGTGTGTGTCTGTCTCTGTGTGTGTGCGTCTGTGTCTCTCTCTGTGTCTGTGTCTCTCTGTGTGTGTCTCTGTGTCTCTATGTGTGTGTGTGTGTGTGTCTGTGTCTCTGTGTCTGTCTGTGTCTCTGTGTGTTTGTGTCTCTGTGTGTGTCTCTCTCTGTGTGTGTCTGTCTCTCTGTGTGTGTCTGTACATTTGACGGCTATAACAACAGCAGTACTTTACAGATTGGTGCGCACAGGTTAAGGTTTTCATGGTGTGGATGTTGTTATTTTGTACTTTGGTTTTATTTTGACATTTGTTCTCTGTGGGTTGGTTTTAGTTTTACTTCCTCTCCTGGTTCCTCTGTCTCGATTGTCTGCCCTGATGTGTTTCACTTCTGTCTCTCTGTGTCTATATGTACTGTACCTGTGTCTATATGTACCTGTGTCTCTCTGTGTCTATATGTACTGTACCTGTGTCTATATGTACCTGTGTATCAATTTTCCTATGGGGCAAAATAAAAGAATCTAATCTAAATCTAAAAATGAATCGAATCTAGACACAACGCAGCAATTTTTACATAATAACTAACAGTAGCATCTTTACCTGAGTGTGCAGTGGTCTGTAGTGAAGCCCCCGCAGCAGCCTCTCCACAGCCTCCTCATCCAGGCTGTGGTGGTCATGGTGGTCATGGTGCTCCTGGTGCTCCTGGTGCCCTGGGTGGTCATGGTGCTCCTGGTTTTCTGTGTGCTTGTGTCCGCTGTGGGTGATCTCCTGCAGGAAACGTTCTGTGGCTTCTTTCCACTCCCCTCGTTTTATCGCCGAACAAACCGGTCCCGGGGATCTGAAGTAGAAGACCGCGGCCGCTGCCACAAATGTAAACTCCTCGGCGTTTATGTTCGAGGCGTTTCCATCCTCACGGTTGGCGGTTATCAGCTGTTGAATGGCATCTGCTGGACTGCACTGAGGAGCAGAGCAAATACAAAACAAACTGTTGTGAGATGTGATATGAGAGCGAGAGCTGGGGATTATCTACATTTAGAAATATAGATAATAATTATTATTTTGTAAAGACATGCTGATTAGGAACAAAAAGGACAAGGCTGCATACATGTTTTATATTTGTCTAATGAACAATACACTGGATACTGTCATTGGGAAACTAAAGTGGAGGTGAGAATATACAGTACATCATTTATATGGACACACAGTCAAACTTAAAGCTGGGGTACCTGACTTTCAAAACCACAAATACTACTTTAGAAAATCAGTCTAACAAGATCCTGGAGGTGGAGGTTTTTTTAGCTTTTTCTGTAAGTAAGTAAGTAAGTAATCTTTATTTATATACCGCCTTTTCACTGCAGATCTGAGTCTCAAAGCGGTTTACAATTGTTAATTTTTGGGCATTTGTCTCTCACTCCACACAGAGATGGGAGCGGGGTCGCCAGTACAGGAGACGCATGCTAGAACTATTGGACATATTTTTAGTGGTAGGGGAAACCGGAGTACCCGGAGGAAACCTACGCAGACACGGGGAGAACATGCAAACTCCACTCAGAAAGGCCCTGGTCCGACTGGGATTCGAACCCAGGACCTTCTTGCTGAGAGGCTGACACATCTCTTCTTGGAGCCAAAAAGTATACCTCCAGTCTCTCTCTGGTCTCTCTCTCCGGTCTCTCTCTGGTCTCTCTCTCCGGTATCTCTGCATGGTCTCTCAACTGGTCTCTCTCCGGTCTCTCTCTCCGGTTTCTCCCTCTGGTTTCTCCCTCTGGTTTCTCCCTCCGGTCTCTCTCTCTGGTCTCTCTCTGGTCTCTCTCCGGTCTCTCTCTCTCTGGTCTCTCTCTGATCTCTCTCTGGTCTCTCTCCGGTCTCTCCCTCTGGTCTCTCTATGGTCTCTCTCTCTGGTTTCTCTCTCCGGTCTCTCTCTGGTCTCTCTCTCTGATCTCTCTCTGGTCTCTCTCTGGTCTCTCTCCGGTTTCTCCCTCTGGTCTCTCTCTGGTCTCTCTCTGGTCTCTCTCTGGTCTCTCTCTGGTCTCTCTCTGGTCTCTCTCCGGTTTCTCCCTCTGGTCTCTCTCTGATCTCCCTCTGGTCTCTCTCCGGTCTCTCTCCGGTCTCTCCCTCTGGTCTCTCTCTGGTCTCTCTCTGGTCTCTCTCTGGTCTCTCTCTGATCTCCCTCTGGTCTCTCTCCGGTCTCTCTCCGGTCTCTCTCCGGTCTCTCCCTCTGGTCCCTCTCTGGTCTCTCTCTGGTCTCTCTCTGGTCTTTCTCTGGTCTTTCTCTGGTCTTTCTCTGGTCTCCCTCTGGTCTCTCTCTCTGGTCTCTCTCCAGTCTCTCCCTCTGGTCTCTCTCTGGTCTCTCTCTGGTCTTTCTCTGGTCTTTCTCTGGTCTCTCTCTAGTCTCTCTCCGGTCACTCTCAAATCAACATCTTTGTAGCGTCCTCTGAGATACTACTGTTGTGATTTATCTGGTCGATACTAGTAGAGGGCCACCATTTCTCAGCCAATCAGCTCTCAGCCCAAAGCATAATTTACCACAACTTTCTTTCTTACAAGTTTTCAAAGGATGAACTGTGTTTTAGGAAGATGACGACATGGTCTGATTTGTCCAAAGAATGTCCTTTTACAAGATCAATGGGATAAAGTAAATGTTGTCTATCCAAAAAAGCTTTAATTTACTAAAACCTTTAACTCTTCAGGTTCCTGTCTTGTTTAATTTATGTGAGCCTCGTGTGTCCAAAAAACTTTGTTACTGTTTTAAGACCCAATAAATGTATCAGGCTGAA